>JAODUP010000031.1:20000-392500 GCA_025642065.1 Paralvinella palmiformis | reverse complement strand
GTCTGTATTTCCTCTGAGCATCCTGTAACAGAGAATTTAACCAACTTTGCTGCTTTGGCCACACGAAGTTGGTTTCGGAGTTTGTTGTGCACAAGTCCAAATTAAGGTTGGAAACGCTCTCTCACTTGAAGCAGACGATCTCCAAAGATCAATCCTATGATGTAGACTAGTAGGTATATGCTAACCAAGCAGATTAACAAATGAAAACGTAATTAATTGGCAATTGTTACTGAAATATATGGTCTACTGGACTATTTCTGTCATTTCTGTCAAAATTATGGCTGAAACCTATTTCATGGCAGAAACCGGCAAGCGGCAGAAGCTGCTAACCCTGGTTCCAACTGTATCGCATTCTCGTGCAAGACTGATATCACCACTGACCTTGAGATGAAGACTGTGACCAATTCTACACCTCACATACATGATCCACTTTGACCGTCTGCGCAAAGATCAAGACCTGGTTGCAACTGTCTTGTTCCGTGATCGTCGTGGTAACCGGCCAGCCAAACGCAAATCATTCAAGATGATACATAGTCACCCCGCAGGCCATACTACACAAGCTTTGTTCAAACAGGAACCAGGATATCAAATCAATTCCTGAAGTTCTATGGGGCGTTGTTACTTTATTCGACGAAATAAATTTTGAATTAAATTTTATTAAAATATTTGTTTTTATATTTGCTTTTATGCTCTTACTGTGAGGGGATCATGTTCTGAATGGATTTTGTCTTGAGGGGATTATATGTCCCCAGGGGATAATGTCCGAGGGGATTATGTCCGTCCGAGGGAATTATCTCCGTATGTGTTCATTAAAAAGAAGTTTTACCGAGAGCTATAAAACTCAGGGGAACACCAATTAGCAATATGGCTATGCCCAGTAGACGACAGTCAGGGGTCTCTACCCCAAATTTACAGCATCAGTGTATATTATGTTGAATAACTGCAAATAAATATATGATAAATAAGATAATGCAATTTTCTGTAGCATTTAATACTCATCATGATTTTTATTTTTGTATTGTTTAAGAAATAAATTAGTCCTACAGACCTTTTCAAGCATGATACGAAAAGTGAAGGACGGCTTTGTGTTATATGGAACGATATGTTTTGTATACGTTTTTCAATGGGACGATATGAAGTGCATCTCACAGGACTGACTCATAGAATCTACCCGCTGAAACGTATCCAGACATTTTTTAGCACTGTGTATTTAATCTTATGTGACACTCACTATCTTTAATAATCAGACGACTTACTGTCAAAAATAATGGACGAAATATACAGTTGGAATTATACTAATGTCCCCGTTTAATGCTAACAGTTACACCCTAAGAAGTCGAGAGTACTCAGTAAGTCGCTATAATATGTAGACTATGCCGTGCCCATGGGTCTGTCGATCTCGGCCCTCGTCAATCTCGGCCCATGTCGATCTCGGCCCACTTATTCCAAGCTGGTTAACATTAAAATAGTTACCCATACCATAATATCAATGAGCAGATATTGACGTGAGTCTCATCAATATAGATCTAGATCTATATTGATTTCGGCCCATTTTGCATAAAAGTGTTTATTGTAAATAAGTTTTTGGATGTCGCCAATCTCGGCCCATCTGTATATATATATATATATATATATATATAAATCATTCATTAAGAAATATTTTCAGATTTACACTACTGAATTTCTATGGGGTACCTCTAATCATGCCGCTTTCATTCTGTTTGAACCCTGATAACTTTTTACTTCCACATAGCGTTCTCAAAGTTGAGGAGCATCCGCTGTATTTGGCGATGTGGCAGCATAGCCGACAGTTCACAAAATATCGCCGGACACTGGCGTGGTGGTGGTGGCGATCTCAGAGGATTTTCCTTAGTCGCCAGACACTGCCATGGTGGTGGGGTTGGTGATCTCAGATAATTAGAAAGCATATAAACACATAGACATTCATGTAACATTTTATTTTTGTACACAAACACACATTTTATTATGCTGGCTTTTTAATTATACATAACAATATATATATATGGGAGTACCACTTTAACAACCAATTAGGTGGGCTGAGATCGATATGAGTTGACTCTATGAGTCTATTGATCTAATTAAATCTACATCTCGTCTAGATCTATTTATTGGTAATTTGATTGACTGATCGATCATTTGATGGTTGTTCTATAATTTTGTGTAAGGTTGGCTTTTACCATCCAAAATTGGCTTTTGATGGGACAGTGGTAAAAACAGTCAAAATTTTTATTTATGATATTATTATTAGTCATATAACCTGTCTAAAGTCTAACCATTCGTTGATTTAAGTCCTTCCAGATAATTTTATTTAACATTGAGAAAAGCAAGTAATGTCATTTTAATCTCATTTATTAATTTTCCTGATACAAATATGAACATTTATATACAGTAAAACCTCTCAGATATGTCCACGCCAAGATTTGAACTCAGGTGCTAGTGATCTGTGGTCCAACATGCTACCAATTAGAACACAGAGGCAACTTCTTTACTACACAGCATTCTGCACTGTTGTTTTTTCTGATCTTCTAAATATCTGTGATTTGTTGATTCCTTTTCCCTTCATATTTTTTTTATAGTTGATGAGTTTAACTTTCTTAGGTAAGTCAGCCCTTTTTGAGAACCATTTTTGCATGTCTTACGCGTGCACACAGCAGAGATAATAAATTCTGCATATAATGGATTTCTTTATTTTTGTTGAAGTTTATATAGCCCAAATCCTCAGCAATGTTTAAGAAATTTGTCAATTAGTTTCTGTGTTGCACAATCAGCTAAACATCATATGGCTAACCATTTGTCTTTGTTTAATACAGATTAAAAAGTCATTTACAACTGTTTTGGCTTGTTGTTGTTTTGCTTTGAGGTCAATTAGCAATTGTGGCACACAGGTCACACGTTAACAATTAATCAATAATTGATGAAAGAGGCTATAAAACGCTGCTTTGATATACATGTGAAATACAGAACATCATTGGCATTAACTCTGTCCAAAAGCTCCCTAATCAGTTGGTGATTGGTTCTGAAGTTCAGGGTTCCCACATGTCCTGGAAAACATGAAAATATCAAATTCATTTTCCAGATCCTGGAAACGTCTTTGAATTGTACAGATTAGGAAATGTCATAGGAAAAATATTGCCTTAAAAAAATCCACTTAGAATAAAAAACCCTGAGAATAAATATCATGCCTGTAGAAGAAAATTGGGTCAATCAGACAGCTAGAAGGGGTGTGGAGGAGGCATGGAAATTTCTACAACTGATAAATTGACTTACAGAGCCCCCAGTACATGCTAATGAGCACCTTTGAACAGAATAGAGAGATAATGAAAGGTCTCTAAAATCTCTCTGATGTACGTGTGAAATACAGAATATTTTCTTAATGATTTCAGGGGGGGGGGGGAATTGGTTATGAAAGAAAACAATCTGATTCTGCCTATCTCTTGCTGCATTACTTATGGCTGTCAAATTGTGCTTTCAAATGGGCTGCTTTGTTGGATATCTGATGACCACAAGAAACACATTTTGCACACATTCTGCCAAATCAATGGGCATGGAAGCTAAGATAAAGATAATAATTGAACTTACAGGATTAAAGGAATAGTTCACCTACATTTAAAATTTTCAGAACTAATACAGCTATGTTCACAAATATCATAAATGATATAAAAATGTAAAAAATTATCACCCACATATTAAATAATCCATTTCAAAGTGCTGATTAATTGACTATTAATGGGCTGTGGGTGGCGCCATTTTGAAGCACGACACAGGCCGGAAGCTCCTGAATTCTGACATCACTTGAACCAACCAATTTTAACTCATTTAAAAAGCGTGTAAACAAGTATTAGGCAAGAATAAGTCCAGAACAAAACGTAGTAATCTCAGTTATAAAATCTGGTAATTTTATCACCATTTGATGAATAAAGCTTTTTTGTCACAATAATCTTGCATGTATGTTTGTACAATTGCATTATAATAAAGGTCACCACATGTCATTGTGCAAAAAAACTAAATTAAATTAAAATGACACATGTTTATTATAACTGTGAATTTGTTATTCTTCTGTTTGTAACATACATGAACAGGGACAATGGATAAGATAGGGAGAAAATCCATACATGAGAATCAATTGGTTGTATCCATGAATTTGTTGTACCTGTGTCCATTATAACGATGTTGCACTATGTATCAGAGAATAATGTTCAAGACAGGTAACAGGTATTGAAATGAATATCAATTTAATAACTGCAGTTAGAAGATCTTTAAAAATATGTGTGCAAATAAATGGACCCATACTACATTTGTAATAGCAATTTTTTTAAAGCTTTCATGTTTCTCCAATGTATTTGTTTTATCTGTTTTTAATATTAGCTCAGTGTTACATCTCTGCATCAGCCTAAAATGAATCTACCTGATAAACACAGCTAACCAGCTACCAAGACAGCTGTTGTAAACCAAGATATTGATCTCCGAGTCGCATATGACTCAGAATGCTATGACACATTTATTGCATGAGATACAAACAGGTTCTTGTAACTGAAAATCAAACAGGCAGCTAATTTAAGCAAACTCCTGCATGTTTATATCTGTACAAAACAGGACTTGTATGCTATCAATGATTATTCTCATGCAGTGAATTAATGCAACAACAACTTGTATATATAATTGTATTCTTCTTTCTGTTCTCTGACTTATGCATAAAATTAAATAATTATGTGATAAAGAACAATATATTATTCAGCATTAACCTGATAAAAGTATTTTATGTTTTAAATTAATAATACTAAATAGATCAGATTAAGAATGTAGACTTTTTTTGGAATCGATTAATGCTATGTTCCCTCCCATTTTTTAACGATTCATTGTACACATTATTATTGCAATAACTGATGTATGATGGTATAAAGTACCTTCATGTCTGAAGGTCTTTATAAGCCTATTGAGTTTATGTACTGTGTAGCATATAATTAATATTAATACTGAACTGTTCTCTCTTCAGATAAAACAATGGAGCATATTAGTATTGGTTCTAGGATTGAGTGTGAGGAGCATATTGCTACAGTGTTATATGTAGGAGAAGTACCTGGAACTAAAGGTAAAATAGATCAGTATTAGTTTGTGCTTTTATGAATCGTTGGTTATAATAGATTAATAGTAACTTTGGATTATGTGGTATTGAAGAAGCTCCAACTTCATTGGCTATATGGCGATCAATGTTTCTTGTTTATTCTTGGCAGAAAATGAAAATATGATAAATCAGTGTCTTTGTGCCAAATTAGTTACTTGGTGAACTTGGGAATCATGGGGCATATCGCTATAACAAGGCCGTGTACAAATAATAATATGTAATATAATAATACCCCAATTAATATGTTTTTAAAAAACCTATAAGAGATGTAAAAGATAATTATTATTTATCTGTGAAAGCAACGTTGAACAGGTACGTTTTTAGAATGGATTTAAAATAGGGTGATTCCCTTAAGAAAATAGCCCACAAACACAGGTATGAGTCAAACTCAAACCCAGAACCTGGAGGTTTGCAGTGCAATACAATAAATACTGCACTATCAGATCATAGGTTCAATCTTGACTCATACCGACATTTGTAGGATTTTTTCTTTAGACAGACATCAAATGACCATATATCCCAGATGTGAACCTGTGCCGAGGCAAAACAACTCAGTTACAGGTGTCAAAGCATAGCCAGTTCAGGTTATAACAGAAATAAAATAAAATTATATTTCATAAGCAGAATTGTCCCCAAATTGATACCAACCCTCTTATCATATATTACAGTTACTACCCCAGCATTGTTTTTACCCACCTTAGGTGCTGGGTGGCTGTTTATCTCACACCCAGACTTAGGTGCTGGGTGGCTGTTTATCTCACACCCAGACTTAGGTGCTGGGTGGCTGTTTATCTCACACCCAGACTCAGACTGTTAATCAGTTGTTCATTATTTTCCAGGTATTTGGTTAGGTGTCGAATGGGATGATCCAACAAGAGGCAAGCATGATGGAACACATGAAGGAATCAGATACTTCAAGACTGAGTTAATAGATAAATATAACATTATTGTTGTGTACATAACATATCAAACAGACACACAACTATGTAAATGGATAAATAAATTGATAGATAGAAAGATTTATTTAGATTAAGAATTAATTTTCCTTGCATTATTTAATCACTTCGTTTGATTAAGAATAATTTTTACTTCTGCTATTAGTAGCTTCAGATATTAATTAATCTTCAATTCTGAATAGATACCTTTTACAGTTTAATAACTAAAAGTCTACTAAATTGAATATTTTACCCTTTTGTTTAGGTATCCGAAGTCAGGTTCTTTTATCCGCCCAAAGAAAGCAATACTGGGTAGAAGCTTCGTAGATGCCCTCCAGGATCGTTACATTATGAAGGAAAATGACCAGACAGCTGCTTCGGAAATGTATATTGTATCTAAAAATCAGAAGATCACCAATGTTGAATTTGTTGGTGCTGAAACAGTGAACATGAAACAGAGGTATGAAAACATGTATGTTAGGTCAGTAAATGAATACCTGCACAATGTTTACTAACATTTCTAAGATAAGATCAAAGTGGAACCATAAATAATTTGCAATCAATGTGATGTACTCTCTGGTGTCATTTGTTATGTTTCTCCACCTTACAGTTTTATCTCTGTAAATAGATCCAACTTTAATGCAACAAGGTTAGCCAATAGATTTTACCTACATTTTCCCCTGATAGCTTTGTCCAGGTAAAAGAAAGTACCCTTAAAAAGGATATGGAATTTGTTGGGAAGAGTTAGGTGGATGAAGCCAACTCCCAGTTGAAGACATGAATGTTTTGGCTTATTGCTCATGTGCAATGTATTCCAGCACAAGAGGTGGACAAACTATGCTTTTAAGCAGATATTTTCGAGTGGTCTTCCTCTTTTCTTAATCTTTGGCTGTTTATCACCTATCTGCCTATGGTCAACTTTTTCTGGTGTCCCCTAGCCTACCAAGACAACAGCTCATGTTCTTAATGAGTAACAGGTTATGTGTATCTGTTTAGCTTTTATTGATGTTTGCCTTCTAATGAATCATGTAACATCCACTTATTGAACTTGGATAACCTTTTCTCTCTCATGCAGGCAGTGATGGATAGTACAATAAGATGAATATAATCTTTTCAAGGGTTGATCCACTCAGAGATCTTGGCTTTACTACCACAATATTAGTAGGTTCGTGTCAGATTTGATAGAACGACCTCATTTAAATCATTTCTGAACAGTTTTTAGGCCGACAACATTACCATCATGTTTATTGATCCAGATCAATAATGTGGCAAAATATGCACCGACTTATAGAATGATCTGTTTAGATACCCACATCCTAGTCATGGTTAGGATGGTTTATATAATAATTTTGATGATGTATGTGTCTTATTTAGTAGGAGTTCCTCTTAGGTGTTTCACAATAAAAAACCAAACATAACAAATGTTAAATATTTTAATGTTCAGCTTGAGCTTTGTAATACATTGGAACTAAAACATTGTCATTCCAACAGATTATGTGAAGTTGTAATTTACAGGATCAGTGTGTTATATAATTCTTGTTTAGATACCACATGAACATAAATGCACTGAATATTCCCTGTCAGAAATTATTCAATGTGTTAGTGGTAGCTAGGCTAGTGCTGTCGATCACCAATTGCGGAGAAACCTATTTCCAAGTGGCAAAAGAAAAAAATGGACAACAACTTAAATCCAACAAAAATGGAAAACATATAAACAGATGATGTGATTCTACATATGTGACTGTTTATGCAATTTGCAAATGCAACAAAACGGACTGCTCCATGTAATGATTGTAACGATTCTAGTGTCCAAGCAGGCTTTCCCAAGAAAAATAGGTCAGAAGGTGAGAGGGGTGCCCGAAACACATGGATACCACAATGTCGCATACGCTACCGCAGTGTCACATACGCATTTGGATACCACATTATGCATACCATGTATATGGAATCTCGGCTTAAAGCAGGTGTATGATTTGTGTGCTTCCATATAAACGAATATCCATGCGTTTTCAGGATTCAACCATCCGATTCGCATGAATCGCTACATTGAGTGATCCGTTTTCTCACATACGCAGTTGCACATGTGGAATCACGGTTCGTACATTTACATGTGTTACATTTCTCATCGTATTCGCATAATACATACCGTGTATATGCAATCTCAGCTTTATGCGAATATGACAAGAAATGGAAAACATTATGGTTGCAGATCTTTGTATTGGAGTCATGCATTAGCCAAACAAATTTAATCAATGATGACTATCTGAATATCCTTCGTTATTTAACTTTGTCTTACATTTCATCAACTTAGTGTTTATTGCTTCATCTATTTTCCGATGGTTGCTACTTATTTACAGTTAATTTATCCAACACTTAAATATAATTACAAGTCCACAAATACTATTTTAGTAAATTTTGTTTTCACAGTAATATCAACATTGATAGCAAGCAAGAGATTGGCAATAACGTATGATCAGTGAAAAAAAAACTTTGACCAGTCAGGTGATATATATATCAGTGTCACCACATTTATGAAAAATTCCCGCATCTTAACCACAATGTTTAATTTTTTCATTCTTGTGACGGGATACCATGTTATCTCCAGAAAGCATCTATCATAATTATCGAACCTGGTTCATGTTGTATCAGCCTGAAGTGATATAAATTGGCCACAAACTAAGGAACCAACAGTACTTTTGAAACTTAATCTGTTTGTTTGTTTGTTAATGCTTTTTCCTTTAGATATTTATATGACCATATGCATATTTTACAACAGTCTGTTTACATTAACTTGCAGTCGGTTTACTAATTTGGTGCAGATCAGTCTGAGACAGTGCCAAGTGTCCAGTGCAGGTGAAATAGGAGATGCAGTTCCCGCTGTGGAAGAGTTAGATTTATCGAGGAATTTGTTCAGTTCTTGGTGTATAGTGGCCAAAATCTGTGGCCATTTGCCTGTCCTACGGGAGCTCAACCTGAGGTATTATTATTAATACAACACAAAACGTGTAAATCGATCATTCTAAAGAACATGTTTGTTAAAATTAGTACACATGTGAATAGCAAACAAAAATCTGCACTCTGCTGATCTAGACTCCAAGTGTTTAGATTTTGTATGAGCCATATGACTTTTATTAGCTTCAGTGAGTTTTGATAAAGTTTCTGCCCTGATGTATAATACGTTTGCCTATTTGTTAATAAATGAATAACTTTAATTTGTAAACTTAGATCAGTCTTCCTGGAAAACGAATTGCAAAAGTTTACTTCTTCCTGTCTTGTTCAATCAGATATTACTATGCCTATATCAAATCTACATAAGTCAAATTATCAAAGAAATCTCTTGGTATGGTTGATTTCTTAAATTTTTCTTATAACAAAACCCGTGTTAATCAAATGTGTTCATTCGAATTATCGCCTAAATCGAACCAATTTTCAGTCCCCAATCATAAAAATAATGCATTTTTATGACCTAATTTGTATGTTATTGCTTAATCTGTATGTGTTCATCAGTCTTTAGACTGAGATGGCAACCAAAAGAACATACTAGAATAGAACCTACAAGGAACAATCTCTAAACTATTGTGAAGATAATCCATTAATGAAAAATAAGGACATAACTGCAATTTGGCATGAGTGGAGGTACTCTCTGTGGGATAAAGAAGGAGCATTTGAAGATTGAGGAATTTTCATTGAACTATGATGCCCAACAGAGCACTTTAAAATACATCAGAAAGGTTTGTCATCAGAAAGTAAATGAAACTATGATCTTTTGGTTTCATCAGATGTCACTGCTCTCAGATATATAGCTTAAACAACAAATGCTACTTGTGCAAGCAAACAAGTTCCAGCTTCTATTTGACCTTGATGGGACCAACCCAATAACCTCATCCTAACCTGAGCAGCTTAAAGAGTGCTATAGTATTTTATAAGTTCGAAAGACTGGAGAATCTTTGAGAGTATATGAGGTGATTGTTAGGGTCTGGAAAGAAGGGAGGTTGGTAGCTGTATCAGCCATCAATCACTGTACAACTCATATCACTCATTTTTGTCTTTTTATTACAGACATCTTACCATATATACTTGCATATAAGTCGACCCAGCAGATAAGTCGAGGTCAAATTTTGACCCTGTAATTATTTCCTTGGGCATATGCTCACCATATAAGTCAAGGTTAAGTATTGGCTTAAAATCCCTCAAAATTCAAATCATTGTCTTCATTCATGAAAAAGCTGACCCAGTCATTTCAAACTCGTGGTGTCAGCAAGTGCGTAAATATATCAATTTCTTCACCGGCAGCGACACACATAAACACACGGATTTTGCTTTGATGTTATATTTAACTAATAAACAAACTTATCACATCAAACACACCTGATTATAACTTCAACTGGCAAGCATTATTAATTAATTGTTTCGTGGCAAGCAAGGTTTGGAATGTGAACAGTGATTCCTATATTATCGATATTCATCTGGAAGTACCGGTAGTTGACATGGCGTGACTATCAAGTATTATTACATTAAGACTGGCATATTTGTGAGATCCAAATAACAGCTTGGTGAAAATGAATCTTAATTTATTGAATAAGACTAGTAGGCAGAGATGTGGCAATTTTGTTCTAACTGTGGCTCACACAAACACGCCTGATTGTAAGTTCAGTTGGCATGTATTATTAATTCATTGTTTCACAGCATGTCTTGAGGTACTGGTAGGTAACAGCGTGTGACTATCAAGTATTATTACATAAAACGTTTGTGGGATCCAAATAAGAGTTTGGTGATAAGTAATTGTTATTTATTGAATAATAATGGATTAGTAGGCAGTGATGTGATGATTTTATTCTGACTTTGGCTCTTATTTGGTTGAATCCTAGTGTTGTGTGTCAAGGGTGGCCGAAAACATTTTTCCTTCAGCTGGTAGGAAATATGACACGCATATAAGTCGAGTTGCTTCTGAGAACTCCCTTTTCCCTACCCAAAAAATCAACTTATACGCAAATATATATGGTACATCAGATAATACACTTCGCTCTAGCTTGCCAAAATCCATGAAAATTGCGGGTAATGGTAGCCAGTTCTTTTCCAGCTTAAGAAGATCGATGAGGATAACCTGACTACCTTATCAGTATATAAAATTTAAAAAAAGTGGGGATAGGAATAGATGAAATCTAAATTATATGTCTCATATTATAATTAGGTACATAAGTAATGAAACTCTATGGCTCCTCCATGGTCTAGCGGTAGCGTGTTGGACCACAGATCACTACCACCTGTGTTCGAATCCCAGCGTGGGTATATCTGAAGGTTGTTTCGTCTTTCACTTCGTCTCATTACCTTTGGAAGTCGCTCGGCCCATTTAGCCTACTTTGTGCACAAAAGTGGCTGTAAAACATCAATCATCATCATCTAACCATTTATTTAATTTGGTATTTTGGACCGTTTCTCCTGTAGTGAAAACAATTAGGTATGGTTTCCTGTTTAATAAAGAGGGTAGCAGTTGATGCTGGTGTTGTTGTGATTCTGGGTAGTGCTATAAGCCTCCTATTTGTTTATTGTTGGGAACTAATTTGATGAAGTTTATCCAAGCTTATAGACACTGTAAAATGTTCCAGTAACCAGTAACCTGGGAATACCAGATAAATGTTATCATCAGTATTGCATTTTACTGAAGACCATTTAGGAATACAGAATAATACCACAATACAGTCACTGTTAATTTCTGAGGTAACCTTACCTTATTTCTGTGTTTAGCTCTACCTCGTGTTTGTTGAGGTTTAGAATTGGCGTGCTGTATAGTATAGGTAGTGACTAAATGCAGGTGATTAAATGGCCCTTTGGTGCTGGCTTGTCATTAAACCCTAATCACTCATTTGTTGTATGTTCTCCATTGGAAAAGATTGATTTTTAGAATGAATCGTTCTAAGTTAAAAAGAAAACTTCGACCTGCTAAAAGTTATGTTGTTAAATCATTCCATATATACTGTTTGATATATTCACCATATTTATTTGACAGTGAAAACCGATTATCTTTACCTGACTCACTATCAGAATATGCACAGGCATTCTTTAAGGTTCATACTGTTTATATGAACAGAATGGACTACAGCTGGGAAGAGGTAAGACTAGTTTTTAATATAACCAAAGTAATTCATCTGAATTTAATTTCAATTTTAAGACACCTGTTTGATAAAAAATAAATTACATTTCCTTTTCTAGATTATAAGATCTACACAGATGTTACAAAATTTACGCCAGCTTCATGTCTGCTACAATAAGATCAGTACTGTTTCCCAGCTTGGTCATTATCTGGGCCAGCTTAGAATGATCAATCTTGAAGGAAATCCTGTCCGATGTTGGGATGAAGTACTGAAGCTCGGTGAACTGCCATTGTAAGTAAATGGTAGGATGGAAGACAAACTTTATGAAGAATCTACAACTGTTTCAGTTACCAGATTAGGGATGGCATTTGTTTAATTACAGATGTGTATAATAGTCCACTTTAGTGTAATAGGTTATATAATAAGTATCTTATTAATTATTGAATTTTAAAGTTTACAGACGCTGTTGTTAAATGACATGAAGCTGGAGGGGATAAAGTTCTCTGATGTAGATTTCAGCCAAAGAACTAGATATTTTCCTAAGCTTGAATCACTTTCCATATCAGATAACAACATATCTCAGGTAAGTATTTTTCTCGGGTTTGCATTTTCAATGAAGCTAAATGTAAGTATACAGGTATTGAAACTAGCTGTTGCTAAATTGTCACCACAAGCATGCATGATTTTTATTTGTCTAAAATTTCAATGTACGTAAGTTGATTTGTTGTTATTCTAGGGTTCGCTTATATTTTTACTGAATTGAAATAAGGATTTATACTGAAGATTGAAATAAAAAGCCACAATAACAGCAATTTGTTTTAATACAAACAAGAATCTAAGCACTTAATTTATCACACTTTATGTTATTACTCATTACAGTGGAGCAGTATTAATGAACTCAGCAAATTAGCCAATCTGAATAAGTTGATGTTTAAGAATAATCCTTTATTAATATCACATCAAAGTCAAGCCGAAGCAAGGACACTAATAATAGCAAAACTTGCCAAGCTGAAGTTGTCAAATTTATCTGAGGTAAGATGAGCAGTAATACATCTGTGATGTTGTCTCTTATATTATTTTATCTGATTATAACATTTATCACCTTCAGTAGACTCAAAGTGGTGCAGCTTGCATGCTGAAAATGTCCCCAAAATATGGTCTAAAACATATCAACTTTCAGTGTTGCAGCGTATACAGTTCAAGATTTACTTGTAACTTATAAACTTGTTAATATTGGTGTGATCTTTTGTCTATTAGAATGGAATCTATAAAATACAATTGTGGTGGGTTGCAACATTTAAGTTTTGTGATCATGTCTGTATTGCTAAATTTGAGATCTGCTAAATAATGTGCACCTGCCAGTTATGAACAATGAAAAACTACACACACCAACTTTAGTAAACCCATGTTTTCTTTTTGCATATTTCCAACATAAACTCAGACTGTACCCCTCATGAAAAGACTCAACTAGTAATCAATTAAAGTGGGTTTTGCTCTTCCAATAGACAATGACTGATGTTAATATGAAAGCCTCGGGTTATCACTCTGGGGCTTAGTATTGGCTCCATGTCATCTAGAATGTTTTCCTTTTTAGATAACAAGAGTAGAAAGGAGAGGTTCAGAACTGGACTATCTTAGAAAATATGGCAAGATGTGGCGTCAATCAGGAGGTCACCAAGATCCTCAGAAAAATAAACCAAGTGAACAATTCTTGAGAGATCATCCTCGCTATCAAGAACTTATTGATAGTGAGTTAGATCACAGTAAAATATCATAATTTTGACCAAACGTGCCAATTGTAATAGTACTTGAAACATGTTAATTTTTCAAAAATTTGTAGGCTAATCTATGACCTTTTGAGCTAACACTATAAATCATTTATCCTCAAAACATTTATGTACCTAGTGTATGGAGCACCAGAGGATTCTGAGCTCAAGGAGGAATCAACAGCACTGAAGAACAGTCTGATTTGTAAGTTTTAAAAAATTAAAAGATAATTAATAATTAAGACTGTTCCTGTTGTCGTTGTTGGAATGCAGTCAGTTAACAGTAACTCTCTAATTTCTTACAAATAGTGTCTGCTGTAATTTACAGCAGACACTATTGTAATATTTACAGTGTAAATGTTACAACCGATGCTTTTTCCTCTTACAGCTGTAATGTTAGAATGTCCTCATTTACCGAATAAAGCCCCAGTCAAAAAGAAACTTCCAGGTAAAAAATAGAAGGCACTTCAAATATGAACAGATCAAGATAATTTTACTCGTGGATGAACTTGTGTTTGTCAATTGATTATAAACGTAATGCAGGAATATGGTGTAATGTTTCTTATATACATGTTTAGTGACTATGACGGTACAAAAACTGAAGAGTTTGGCACAACGGCTGTACAAAGCTGATCCTCTAGTGATGACTATTAGTTACTCCAGTCAGAAGGTATGTGAAAATATGATCCTCGGATCTGTCTTGGCTGTCGGTTTCATTTTAAAAAGCCCCTCAAATATTTCAGAGCTGGAAGTCACTTTTGTGGGAAAGATTTCGCTGTAATTTATGTGCTGAATTAATTCATATTTTACAGATGCTGGGCACTGACATAAACATGGAAAGTGATCAAAAGGAAATAGGTTATTATTCAGTTGAAGATGGCGACACCATTCATATTAATTGGTGATCCAGGATTGTTATGTAATTAATATTTATTGAAATGTGAGAGCTATTTGTGTTTCTCTATAGTTCTCTGAGTTACTCATATTGCTGCTGTAGCATTCTGCTACCACTGTGATTGTATTAATGAAATTCTATAATCACTTAGACTAATAGTGCTCAGATCAAATGAATTTGATTTCTTGTTTGTATTCGGTTTGTTAATGTTTTTGATTACTGCAAACTAATAAAATGTGATGAAACCTTTTGTCAAGATATATTCAAATGTAGGTTTCCCTTTGTATTTTGCATTATTGTCTTGTTATATCACAAAAAAATAACAAACGAACTGACAATCGAATTTGCCGATAATTCCATAGGCGACATGGCCACAATTAGCTGCCCTAGGACAACTGGAGTTGTGATAATAGTGGATAGGAGGGCCATGCCTCCAATGCTTATCCTCATACTTGCCGTGAGCATGGCTGTATCATGACAATCTACAATGTTAGCCTCACAGTGATATTTTTTAGTACAATGCCTTTGTACGTCTGATGCATGGAGAACCAGAGAATTCCAAGCTCAGGCACCTGATTTAGTTCTGGCAGAAGCAGGTGAATTTCGTCATCTGGTGTACGATAACGAACTCAATTAATTTGAGAGATTTTTATTTATCTTACATGATTACTATCAAAGTGGCAGTAATGTAGACCCCACTATTCCTGGACTGGGCATGGGCAGTCTTCCACAATCTGTACGACTGCGTACACCGACTGGATGTGCTTCACAAAACAGACATTTCAGGGAGTCCTCTATTTTGACTGGACAAACCAAACGTAGACTGCATGGAAAACATTCATCTTTGATCAGTTATGAGGGTTCACGCAGTTTGGGGTTAAGCAACTAAAAGTAATATTAGAATCAACGTGTGGATGATCATGGAAGCACAGACCCAGACACGCATTCTCTGGCAAGGAATAGCATTCGACGCGCAGAAGTAGTTTTTAGCAACGTGGAGGCTATCACCTCCCCCCTGTATATCTCCCTTCTGCGATCAGACATTACCAAGACGTAATGCAGTCCACTGGCTCCAGCATAAACTTTGCGCTCGAAATCGGGCTCCACATAGCCCCGTATTGGCCATAAGACGGGGTACAACAACGAGATAGTTGTTGCCGCCGCGACCCATATCCCGGTGATGAATAGGAACATAAATGATAGCTTTTTACCCATCAGATAGGATATTAGGGAGATGGGGTTGATGAACCCGCAACCCCGCCAGGACCTGACATAGACCACGCTACAACTGCGCCAACGCTTGTGCACGTGAGATAACTGTCCTATGCGCTGTCGGGTCGACATCACGATGACGAAAAAAACTGCCCTCGTCGTAGGCCGTGTTGTAGTTGGCTTACTGACGTTTTGGCTGGTCTCTCGATCGTGATCCAAACCAGTCGCGAGCAGCTACGATGAGCAGACCTTTTGCAAGAAGGTTGAGAAGCCAGGAAACGAGGAAGAAGATGATCCCGAGTAGAACAATCGCCGCTTTCCCCGTGGCATTCGAGAACTTTTTCAGCCATTTTTGAAGCCGCTTTGTTATGCATGTTACTCACACCACTAACAGTAGTCCTGTTAAATAATGCAGATTCGGAGAAACAAACACTATACCCTACAGCAGATGTTGTCGATATAAGTTCCTATAGTACAGGAAATAGTACAACTACAGCAAAGCCAATGAAAGAGTGACCGCGCCGGAGACGTCAGGTAGAAAAGGAAAAAAAAACAAGCAGGAAAGGCAGATGGTCGAGTTCAGATAGGCCATGGGGTGTTTGCGAATTTTAACAGCCGGCGAGCTGGAGGGTAATCGACTCATTGTGGTGTCTCCAGGTTTATCGGATCAGTCGTCAAGCCCAGCTAGCTTGTGCTCTATTACCTTCAGTACGGGCCAATCCGTGGGTCACGACTTGTGAGGCCGTGAGGGGAGTGGTCGGTAAGCCCACAGCCGAGGCACCAGTCGCACTGATCTAATAGGTATTTTGCGACACGATGGCGTGATTGGCAAGGATCTGTGCTCTCCAGCTACGCTAGAATTTGTAGCCAATCTGACCATAGGCATGGTGCACTCGCCCCCCAGTTGCCTAGCGCTGGAAATGGGGGATGAAGTGTACGGACGGTCATACACCCCCCCCACTACTGCTTAAGGAAACAGTGAGATAATATGACTTAAATGTGCAATTCTTATAAAAGTAACACAAACTTTCTCAATAATAATCACGAACTCTACTTGATATAATAGAATTATGGGAAGGAGAAAGGTCACATGTTCAGACGTTAGGTGGCACAAGGATCATGTATCCATCTCGATCCTGATCAAGATAGGTCACATGCTCTGGCTTAGCCATCCTGATTACCTTAATTGCCCTCGTGTTCAACCAAATTACTACTAACTGACGCCGTTGTCGGCTCATTTATATAAATCTAACACCTCGGTAGACTTAATTCTTGCTACAAGCGTACAAAACAATCTTAATAAGGAATTTCAACATATAGTTCCATTTCAGTAACATACGAGACTGTTTGGACCAACTATATTTATTTAGAAATTACATGCCTGGCTGCATATGACCCCTGTTTACATTGTTAATAATTACCACGTATTACAAACCGTATGGCTATAACGTCAGATTTCAGAGCATCCAGTCTGTGCCTAGCTTCAAAATGGTGGGGCCCACAGCTAGACCATTAGTAGTCGAGTAACAAGCATTTTGAACTGGATTGTTTAATATGTGGCTGATCGTGTTCATAATGTGACGTAATTTGTGTGACTATATAATTGGTAATATTCCTGAAAATTTGAAAAGATGAACTGTCCCCTAGCTAATAATGGTGTGAGATTCTGTAGCGGTGAAATCTAAATTATATGTCGTATTATAATTAGGTACATAGGTAATGAAACTCTATGGCGCCTCCGTGGTCTAGCGGTAACGTGTTGGACCACAGATCACTACCACCCGTGTTCGAATATCGGCGTGGGCATATCTGAAGGTTGTTTCATCTTTGACTTCGCTTCATTACCTTTGGAGGTCGCTCGGCCTATTTAGCCTATCATGAGCACAAAAGTGGCTGTAAAACATCAACCATCATCTTCAGTGTAAATTATAAATGTAATTTTTAAATCAGTATATTTGTTCTCTCATTTTGCAGATTAATATACCAAATGTGTATGGATGTGTTGGTGTGATACTTTATGTATGTATGTATTAGTAGTATTCACAAGAATTTCTTCAATATAACAGTCTGTTTCTCACATTCTGATTCTACTTTTCAACATTCAAATTGTACTAGATCTAGTTTAACTTATGAAATTTTATAGCATAACACAGTTATGTTTAGTAAATCTGAATGAACTTATTTTCTATGTCCATATTTAAGTTTTAAGATGTACATGATAAGATTTGACCTTAATTATACAATATTTGCTACAAAAATGTATTAAAACATTTAGCGTTGCTAAAAGATATGTTACTGGCTCCCTCTTCTGGACAAATAACAAGAAATAAATACTCCGTTTTAGAATTCTGTAAATCAGTATTTTGTAACTTCTATTATCGCCCACATTCGGTGCGGTGGTTTGTAACCAAAATGTATAAACTATTTAGGCGTTGTCACTGTAAGTGCCATCTCACGCATAGAAGACGGATATCATCTAATCCATGGGTCGGGCAATACAAACCAAAGGAAGTAAATATAAATGTGGGTAAAAGGTAAATATTCGACAATGTTTGTGACCTTTTACAAGTGCACGGAATTTAGATCTACTCCAACGTTAAATCATAATCGATAATGTCATGATTCAATATAAAGCTTCAGACTCTGTGTCATTTCTTTTCTGCCATTAAAATATGGTTTACAGTTATTTGTATATTTAAAATATTTGTCAAATTAAACAGAACAGCTTGTATAGCGCTGAAATTTGATGAATTACGCCTCCAACTCATCATTATCATGATCATGCTTTCAACTCGTGAGTGCTGTTCTCCATTTAGTTATTTGCTGTGAGTAATGTCCATGAGTCAGTTTTAATGTCTCTCGGATTTCTCTTGATGGTGTCCTTGAACTGGAGACGAGGGCGTCCACTCTTTCTATGACCATGTAGCCATTGTAGGACAATTCAGAGTAGAGGATCTGTTTTGGTAGTATGCCTGTTGAAATCCTCAAGAGGTATCCAGTCCACAGGAGCTTCTTTTTGATCAGAAGATCTTCCAAAGACGACAGCCCTGTCCTATCAAGTATTTCCTTGTTTGTCACTTTGTGCTTCCACTGTTCCAGGTTAACCTCATGATGGAATGCCGATATAGCATCATGGAGGCATGCAGCTTTTTCATCTGTCGTCTGTATACTGTCCAGGTCACAGCTCCATATAGTAGGGAGGATAGTAAAATTGCAATGTAGATCTTGCCTTTGATCTGCAAGGACACATGGTGGTTGTTCCAGAGTCGCTGTCATAGTCGGCCAAAAGATGTGCTAGCCTTGGACATCCTCCTCTGTATTTCAGCATTAATGTATCCATCACTTGATATAATGCTTCCGACACAGGAGAATTCCTGAACAGTGTTAAGTTTGTTTCCATCAACCGTGATATCCAACTCTTGGGTTTTTGTAGAGTTAAGTTGATACAGCACTTCAGTCTTCTGAAGATTAACAATGTTAATCTTAAGGCTGGACTTGTTTGATGCATTTGAGTAAGTGTCCACTATTTTTGGGATCTCTTCAGCAGAGTGGGAAATCAGTGCACTGTCATCTGTGAATAGCATCTCTCTCACAATTATCTCAGTAGTCTTTGTCTTCTCGCTGAAATGTGCGACCTTGAATGGGTGAGCATTCTGTCTAGACTGTATATTGATGCCATCCACATACCTCGTAAAACCTCACCGAGCATTGCTGATAGAAAGAGGGTGGGTTGTAACACTGAATGTTTCTGCCTTTTGTAGACTATATCACTGTAAAAAGTATAAAATATAATTTTTAGATCACTTTTAATTTTCTCAGTGTATGCCTCTTAACTGGCAACATGATACTGTGTCATCTCAAGCTATCTATTATTACTAGAATGTCTCCGTGGCTTAATTAGTAGTGTGGCTGACTACAGATTGGTTTGGTTATCTCTTACAGATGTTATCTTCCGCTTCATGTCTGTCTTTACCATTTTTTTTAATTTAGACTGCTACATGCACAAGAGTTGAACTTGAAGAGTGGCAATAAAACAGGAACAACTCACATTTCTCTAATATTATCAGACACCAATGAGAGCTAATTATTAACAGAGTTGTTTTACCATTTGATTCAAATCATGCATTTTTATTATGTTTTATTTTTAATAATATTAATATGACTAATTTGATTTTATGATTATTACATTTATTTTTATTAATTAAATATAAAAAATGAAATGCTATTTAAAATTAATTGTTACTTATGCTAGATAGTACATCTTTTCTATGGATTTAGGGGATCATTGAGTTAATATTAAGCACCAGAATGGGCATATAATTCATTATAAGGTGAGCATTCACATATATTCACTAGTGATAGTTATCTCATGGTGAACAAATACCAGAAACAAAACCTTACTCTGCAAGCAAAGCAAAGTGAGCTTCAGTGGCTTAGCGGTTAAGTTCCCGGTACTTGGTGCCAAGGGTTACAGGTTTGATCCCAGCAAGAGGTCGAAACTTTTCCAGAGATTAATTTCTCAGCTCACAACATCATGGGTGGATGACCACATTAAATGGTGCTGCCGTCTCCACTGAATTATTAAAAATAAAGGGGGATGTTAAAGACCCCCTGAGAACGTAAAACACTGACAGTGACTACCCTCAGGGTATTTTGGCTCCATTTTTCCATACTGCTCCCATGAGAGTGGTGGGGGAGGAGCTTTCTCAACTACTCCAACATAGAGGCTCTGCTGAATAAGCGACAGCCTGGGGATTCTCTCCGAAACACAATACATTACTCTGCAACTTTGAGATTACAGTATTGTGTATTTTATCAGTATATATTGATACTTGTCAACTTCACAAAGTCTGGCAAAAAACAGGATAAGATAATAGTAAAGCGGTAGTGAAAGCAATATATTTGGCAATGTGCAAGAAATGTGTTAAAGAAATGCAGGGACTTGTCACCTGAATATTAAAAAAATTTAAATCCATTTAAATTTTAAAAATCTGATTTAAATTTAAAAAATCTGATCTTTTTAATTAAAAGAAATAATGATTTTTTTCCAACCCTGATTATTAATCAGTATTAATTGGCTGACACAGTACCACTGACTGAGTTATATTAAGTAGCAGATATATGACAATACTGGATTTGTTTTAGATCTTTTTGGCATGGTGCTGTTTTTGGTCTGAGCCAGATCTTCCAGATATGTCAAGTTGTCTTGCAGTATCCACATGTTTTGCTTTGTCGTGGATCTTTTTTCTATGGCATTTATGGCTCTTTCTTTGATGACATAAACATTAGGTTAATAATTCGCTGTGTGTGTAATGTGATGGGTAAAGGTTTGAAAATATTTAGTTAAAACTTTTATTTTTATTTGGCTATCAAAACCATAATTGTTTCACTTAAAGATTATGTTAAAGCCGTATAATTATATTTATATTTTTACTTTATTAGTTTCTATATTTCAAGAACTTTTCATGATGTTTGATTGATGCTCAAATTCTTCCTGCAGAATCATGTTAGTGCTGGAAATTCCCCATTATCTGGAATTTTCCCATCAAATTAATCCATCATCAACACTAGCCCATAAAACTTTTTATATTAGAATAACAGATGGTCCTGTTTATAAGATGCATGCTTCAAAAAGTCATTTATCGTGTTATGTATGCAGGTTATGAATTTATCATGCTGATGATTGTGGACTTGATGACCTACCACATTAACCTATTAAGGAATGAACAACCCTGATTTAGTTAACATTACTTGTTTCCAGACATGGGGTCAATTCCATTTTGTCATGTCCAATTTCGTTTGGTCAATTCCACATCAAATTTATCAATTACAATTCCAAATATATGAATTACAATTCCATTTTTTTAAATAAGCAATTCCAATCCTGGAATTGCCCATCAATCCCATTCCGAAATTGAATTGACCACATGTCTGCTGTGGGTTTTTAGGAATAGTCCAAGCTGTTCAGAACATCTTGCAGAACTTTGAGCACAGAGCGAAGCATCTTCAGCAGACTGTTCCATCTGGCTTATTTGCAGCCTGTAGCTTTGTGCATCCATTGAACTGATCAGTAGCTGAAGTTGACCAGCGCACATGCGAAAAACAAGATTCATGACTTTTGCTATAACATAATTTGTTTGACCAGCTTGCTCGAGACCATCCTTCACCACAAGTTGGAGCATGTGAGCAAAGCACAGACTTTAACTTTAATGTACCTACAGGCTACTCCTAGTACCTGCTTGGAATGCCTACTCTTGAGTAGTTTATATTCCAAGTAGGATTGTCATGGAAGAACTATTTAGTCAGATGCAAATATTTCAAAGTTTTAAGTAATGAGAATACACTTAATTGAAAGAAATCTTCAGATCTAAGCAGTGAAATATGGCCAGATTTGGAGCTGGCTAATAGTAATATATATGGGTCAAGAAAGCCACTTAGCAACTATCGGCCCATTTAGCCTACCTTGTGCTCAAAAGTGGCTGTAAAACATCAATCATCATCACTTAGCAACTATGTTGGTTAAGATAGTTATTGTGTACATCATGGTTGGTTGGTTATAGTTATACAATATTTGGAGGTCCAAATGTTCATACATGACAATTTTGTTTAGTAGAGTTACATATTCATACTTAGTTCCCTAGTTTCCTTCACTTCATATTCCAGGCATAGATAGACATTAACCTTTGAGGTGACGTACCCTATCGGTTAGCTCGGGTATGATTTTCACCTGCCCCAAAAATATTGATCTGTCTGGATTTCATGTTTGCAAATGATTCAAAAACATGTAATTCATTTTAAGGCTGATTCAAGCCATGATTAGAACCAGAACAACCAAGAAAGTACTCTAGCCATCAGGGGGTAAACTTGAGGGTTCATTTTGATTTGGTATTTTAAATTGCAGGCTTTAGTGTTTCTGTTTTTCTATTCATTATCATTTGGGTTTGTCATGTCATTTGCACTTTCTAACCCAAATATAACAACTCCAAGATGTGGATATGCCATTGTAAAGCCCAAAACACAGAGAATGCATCAGTCACGTGACACAGCAATGGTGCTAGTTCCCAGAAATCAAACATGTAGGATCACAGAGAGACAAAATACACTGGAAACAATTGACACTCAGGGGAGTGAACCAAAAATTCTTCAAATCATTTATGTTTCATCTTTGTCAAAGGAAGAAGCTCTGCTAGAAGATAATTTGTTATTAGCTTTTTAATGACTTATAAGACACTGTCATGATCAGCTTCCTTTGAATTAGTTGAATACATTCACTTTGTAATTGGAGTTGTATTCTTTCAAAATGAACTCTTATGATTTACTCACACATGAACGACATTGGCAGGTTTTTGACACTGGTTGTTTTATCTGGCTGTCGGAAACAGGTTTTCAACATGTTAAAAGTTTAAATGTGACAAAAAAAACCATCTCTAATTTTCATAACAAAGACTGTCAAAATCTTATTTCTTGTCACAGATTAATAAGAACTCTGTTGTTATTGATATGTACATGCTTTATTTCATGTATTATTCATATTAATCATTTGAAAATAATCAAATCAAAGTACAATACATTTATATGATTATGTAAATTTCACTTATGCCCACTTACTATATGCTTTACCAATTGACTGATTTAACCAATCACATATCTACCATGAATTTGACTGGGATAATCTTTGAAGCCAGCACAACAAGGTGTGAAAATTGAAGCCACACAATTCTATACAAATTCCAATTGAGTGTAATTTCTGGGGACCCAAATTGACATGACTGATCAAGGCACAAAGTTTTGATTCATGGAAGTTTTTATTGTGTGTAAAGGTTATAGATGTGTTTAAAAACAAAGCCTTAGTTTTTAACTTACCAACCCACATTATATTTTAAAACTGAATTTTCATCATGTCAAAAAAGATTTTGATATCAAAAGGGTATTTTCAATGGGTTTTTGACATTGTCTGATTAAAAATAGGTTTTTGACCATTGAAAAACCAATGCTGTACATTTGTATAGATTACATATATTCTGCAGAGTGTATGAAATCAGAGCCAATATTCCAATAAGGTAACATGGGCATTTGGTTATTAGAAGTAGATTGATCTCTAAATACATTTAAAATTTGAAAAGTGATTTAATCAGCTTTGTTCATAATTTAAAAGACATTAGATATTGCTTTGAATGGTTTCACAAATACTCCATGTGCAATAAATGCCTGCATTAGCCATAGTTAGGTGCATGGTAAAGGCCTGAAAGGCTACAGTATATCAACTATTCTAGTGAACTGGAGGAAAGCCAAAATATTTGTTCGAATTTGTAAGTAGAATGTTTAGAGTAGGATATATAGTGAAATTGAGTGTATTTAATAGTTGTATATATTTTGATAGAGTAAGTATAATCTGAGCAAGTAAATAGGTCAAACAGAATGTATACAACTTTTATTTTTACACTGCACTCATGTGAAAATATGTGACAATTCTTGAAGTGGTACATCTTCTATAACCATCTTTTTTACTTCCTAACCAGTGTGATTTGACTGGTACACAGGTTATTACTGTTAACATTATTAAATGAGAAATTATAAATAAATATATTTTTTGGGTGGGACAGTACATGTTTATGGATAATCTTAGAACAGTGATGCGCATAACTGAAAACTCTGTTTTAACTTTGGTTATGTGCTGATATTTACCAATTTCTAGATATTTTGATATATTATCCTAACATTTCTCTGTGTTTACTTTCTGGCTGCAGTGTTCTGAAGATCAGTACAGGTAAACTAGCAAAATTTGCTGATGGCTGTGTTGTTGCACAGGTAAATATTTTTGTGTTTACAATAAATTTAATCTTGACTTGTATTTTTCTATCATGACCTAATTGATTATTTTGGCTTTAATGTCAGATTTTATTGTGTGTTTTGTGGCATTAAATGATTATATTATATTCTCAGCTTGGTGATACATCAGTGATGGTGACTGCCGTCAGCAAGAATAAGCCATCAGCTTTGTCATTTCTTCCTCTTACTGTAAGCTATCGTTTTTCATTGTAAGCATGTGATTTTAAAAGTATGGGATGCTCATAAAGTCCTATTCCACTTTAAAATCTTATCAGGTTAGGTTATAAAGTAAGAGAAAACTATCAAAAACTAAAATGATCATTTGTTCAGATTAACCTTACTTAAACATAGAATTGTTGTGTTTAAACATATTAACAATTATTATATTAATATTGATTGGTATCTTCTAGATAACACCTAAGTGCACAGTGGAGTATAGTATTTAGAACATGGTGTAGTGGTTAGAATACTGTGTAGTGGTTAGAACATGGTGTAGTGGTTAGAACATGGTGTAGTGGTTAAAACATGGTGCAGTGGTTAGAACACTGCACATGGAGTGAAAATCTAATTCCGGATAATACATTCTTCCTTGTTTTCCCTGTGAACTGTAGGTAGTGTCCAGGTTATGTACCTAATGGCATGTCATACATAATTAATTAAGTTGTGTTGCTAATGATCTATCGGGATTCCTGATGACATACTTTATTGCTAAAATGTAGGTGGATTACCGACAGAAGGCTGCAGCAGCGGGTAGAATACCAACAAATTATCTAAGAAGAGAACTTGGTCCTTCTGACAGAGAGATTCTTACTAGCAGAATGATAGGTGCTTAATTATGAACTGATAGAATTGATTTTTGGTTTCTCTGTTCTCTTAATTGAAATGCTATAATGCATAATAAACAATAAATGCATTCGGACTATTACGATTTATTGTATGACTATTTTTACTTCAGACAGATCAATTAGACCTTTATTTCCTGCTAATTTCAACTGTGATACACAAGTAAGTATACAAACTGTAATATACTGCTACATCGTATCATAACATCTTCAGGTTTAAGCCATTTAAGATGGTGAGCTGAGAAGTTTGTCTTTGAATTAGTCTGAAGCCATTTTGAATCTCAAATGTATTAAAAGTCTTATCTGTAACATCATGTACAAAATTTAGAGTGATGTTATTCAGGTTATAATAAATAAATAATATATTTACCAGATAGGTTTTTATTTGAGTTTAAGCCAGAACCAAAGCTGACAAGATGTGATAAGAAATTTGTTTCATTCTGTTATTAATTTGGCCAAATACAAAACTTGCTTGAACTTTATAACTGGATGTTCCAAAGTATAGAAATCCTACTATATTCTGGAATGTTTGCTGTAGAATGTAGCTCTTCTCTTATTAATTATAAATCAGCCACATATGAGAAATGTGGTTGTGCTTAACAATTGAGGTAATAAATGTTGGGTGTGAAGGTTAAGTTCTCATTTGAGATTTCCACAGAAAGTAACGGTCTTTTAGCAAGCTAATTCAGAGGTTAACACATTAGCTCACAACACTGAAAGTAGTGTTCCTATTTGGAATGGAATTGCTGTCTCTCTAAATTAGAAACTAAAGTGGAATGTTGAAGACAGTGAAAATTTACTTTATGGAGCCAGTCACTATAGAGTTATTTGAGGTGACCAGTCATAATCTGGATACTTAATGTGGATGTTTCCTTTTCAGATAATGTGCAATTTATTAGCAGTTGATGGTTACAATGATCCTGACATTGCAAGCATTAATGCAGGTGAATTTAATTTCTTTGAATTCTGCATTACAAATCGTAATGATACTACTCTTTCATTTGATAGTTTTTAGCACAAGTTGATACTTAACTGTTATATATTTCAGCATCTGCAGCATTATGTTTGTCAGATATACCATGGAATGGACCTGTAGGTAAGTGGCCTCATAAATAAAGTGCAATGTCAAAACAGACTTGGTCATCCTAGTCTCCTTATGATGTTTAAAGGTTTTTACCATTGAATTTGTTATTTGTATCCATGTCGTCTTTGCAGCTGCATCCAATACATTTATATTCAGGTGCAGTAAGAGTAGGTTATATAGACAAAGAGTCTGTAATCAACCCAACACGAAAGGAACTAGCTGACAGTCAACTGAACCTTATCGTTACTGGTACAAAAAATAAAAAAATAGGTAACTATGCTTTTGTTTTCTGGCAAATATTAATCACCATTTGAACCAATCTTGGGATTTAGCTTTATTTTCATAATTTGTGTAGTTTTCATGCAGTTTTAAGATTTTAAAAACATAATTTTTTCTACCATGTTTCTAATAAGGCTTTGTAGAATTTATTGACAGTGACAGAAGTAACTTTGGTTTTTCTAATTAGTTTTTGTGCTTCGATTACAGTAATGTTAGAAGGGTCAGCTGAAGGAATCAAATATGAAGAGTTCATAGGACTCTTGCATTCTGGTCTTCGACAGACACAGGTAATAGTCAACCATATTGAACAGATGCAAAATAGCTACGGTGCTAAGAAACGGAATTTTGCAGCTGAAAAACAGTTAACAGATGACGTATATGATGCCATTCTCAGGTTTGAGGCTCTGTTTCTTTCAGCAAATAAAAATTATTTTTTTCTTGTTGCACAGTGTACGATGACACACTGATTAATGTAATCTTTGGTGTTTGCAGTTTAAAAGTTCTGTTAAATTGATGTAATCTGGCCAGATCCTTATTTATTAATATTAAGTGAAACTGAATGAATTAAATTGGTCTAATCAAATTATTTCTCGGTCCCAACGACTGAAAATACACGCAAAATATGCATATCTAATTGAATTTATCGCAAGTGACATGATCAAGATTAAGTGGAATTATCATCATAACTCACTTCATTATTCTTGAACAGTTTAAAATTTAAGCATAATTACCTGTCCTTGGAATCACAACTCATGTTAACTAAGCACCATGTTTTGCGCTACATGAACTTAATATGTGAATTGCAAAATGAACAATAATAGATCTATCTACAGAAACAGCAGCCATATAATAATAATCAGCTGGTTACTCCATGTTTGAATTAATCGGCTTTAATCGTATATTTTAAATTGCCTTATATGTACCTTGTTACTTCATTACAGTTTGTCACAAGACAGAATAAAGGATGTATTCACGGATTTTGAACACCACAAGGTGTGTATCTAACGAATATATTTTCATAGATATTAGCAAATTAATATCACAGGGTTGTTGTATTTATACATTAAAACAATTTGATATGACATTTACATTTAGAAGAGCAATACATGGAAAAGTATTTATAACAATCAAGACATGTTCTTAGTAATACAGTCTAGCCTTGCTATAGCACAGTCCAGTATACCATAGAAGTGGATATAATGTGGGGCTGCTTGGTTTCTCAATATTTGGACTGAAGTTATTAAATGTTTGCTGATTTTCCATAGGAAGTACTCTAAAACATTTCCATGTCATGGTGCTCTTTACCATTCACAGAAACTGAAACGAACTCTTTTATTTGTCAAAACCCGAAACATTACCAATGGTCACTAGTTATCAGGTGTGTCAAATAGTTGATCTAACTTAAAGAAGTGAACATTTAATTGGACATGGATTGCATATTACAACAAACAGCTTCAACTGTTCATGTGGCAACTGATAACTGAATCAGCACCATCCATTGCATTTACTCCCACCCGTATTTAAACCTAATTACTTGTATCTCAATTCACAGTGTGTGTTAGCAGCCGTTTAGAGTCTAGATGCAAACGGACGTCAATAATCATTTTGATTTAAACTAATGCAGTCATGGAGTGAACATATAAGTGAAATAAGTTGATGATCATTATACATGGCTTTATAATGAAAATCAATATTTATATGTAGAATTATCTGATTTTTGTAATTATGGATAAATGTTGTTGGACTCAGTAGCGCATTTCACAACTTTCAATTGGAAGGCAGCGTCGGTAACAAGACAATTCGTACCCAAGACATCCCATACACAAGAGTATCGTATCTCATTCATTTGGCAGCATAGACACTAGCCCCCCCCCCCCCATATACATATTTTGTCTGGGCATATTTATACTAATAATGGGGTAATTACTGATTAATTAATTTATTTTCAATAGACAGTTAGTTACCAACCATCAAAGGCTCAGTAGAGTCTAGATCTATATGTCTAATTATTTCCAAGTCACTGACTTCATTTTTAGGTCGGCTTAATGGACGGTACTACCATAAATTGTTATATTTAGGCCTTAAAATCGTCCTCAGCTTAATGGCCAGGATGTATAAGTCTCACTTGCATATAAGATGCACCTGTTTTTAGGACCAATAAAAGGAATCGAACCCGCATATAAGACGCACTAAAATCAGCAATGTTTATTCAAAACTCCAAAATTCATCATCATCACTCTCTTCACTGAACATCTGTTGTATCTGTTCGTGTGTCATCATATCATCATACATGTTGTTGCTGTTGGAGTCAGTGTTGGATTTGCCATACTGTTCAGCCCATAATACATCATCTTCCGTGCCATCTAAATCATTGCTGATAAAGCACTTCTTGAACAATTTGGTAATGATATCGGGGTCGATTTAATCCCAGGCCGTTTTCACCCACTGTGTGATGATAGGTAACGACGGCCACTTCAGGTTGCTAGCTGCTGTGCATTCGTTTCCTTAATGCTGTTTGAAGTAGTTTATTAGTAGTTCCCATGTCCCAGCTTTGGAAGTAATTAACACATTGTTTGCTATAATCGTTTTCCTTTGATGTGGCTTCTATAGTCTTTCTCTGCGTGGACCCATATACCATTCCATTCAATTACACACACTCACATATCTCAATAGTAAATTAGTAATGACAAGTCTTTGTCATCACATCACTAATTAGAGTATTTTATTAAATAATCATAGCAGTTATCATGATTAAGTTTGGCTTTGAAAGACAACAGAGAAAACACACCTAATAAATTTATTTATTGTTCATATATTCATTATTAAGGTTGAAAAACAATATTATTGTTCTTTATGCTCCTCGTCCCTCCTGGGACATAAGCCATTGACCACAGTCTTCCAGAGTCTTCTGTCCTGGGCTCCATGCCCATCCCTCCTCCTTTTTCAACCGGGCTTGGGACCAGCCACTTGATTTTGGCGTCGATTTCGGAGAATATAAAGTTCAATTTATACACAAGTATATATGGGACATGTAGAAAACAATTCCATATAAAAAAACACTATGTCTCCATCATATCAAATCTTGAATGCCATAATGAATGCACGATATAATGCTAGGTCTCAGGCAAGATGTTCAAATTATATTTTATTGCATTAGAGAGAAATTGGTGGTAATTGCAGCCATACAGCAATGTGCCAAAGTCTGCTATTCTTGGTTGGCAGAATCAAACACAGGAATAAACGACCATTTATTGACCAATATTGTTGCTGCATCCAGCGGGATTTCCAGCTTATGAATAAATGTGAAATAGCAATCGTTTGGGCAACATGGTGGCATCAGCTTTTGAAGCATTGCTGCAATTCATCATTCTAATTGGGTTAAAACAATTATATTAAGTCATCTACTTAATAATACAACAAAGAATAGATTAAATTTCCTAAATTATGTGATGTGGTTATTTTCGTGTTCTTAAATGGAGAAAATATGTGAAAATATTGGCTTGGATAAAAGTTATCCCATGTCATCGCCACCATCCCCCCCCCTCCTCATTAATATATGCAGACCATTGCTCTTTGCGGTCCACATATAATATGATCCACATTCTATGGACTCCAGACATAATGTTATAGCAGAGCCAGACTGTGTAGTGAAAAATTGGCTAATAATATTCAATTTTAATTGGCAGTATTTATTTATATCCTATACTCATGCCCTTTTTAATTTTGCAGGTTTCGAGAGATAACGCTATTCAGGCAATTAAAGATGATGTTCTGAAATCCATTGTTGGTGAATAAGATGTCCACTTCATTCTAGATATAAATTTTATTGAAATAACCATGATTGTATTTCATAAATACTTGCATGGTGTTTGTCTTTTTGGTGTTTAGACAGAAACATAATAGCTAGATGGCAATTTGCACTTGAGGCATTACAGGATATATAATAAAAATTTATTTTCAAATTGTAGAAAATTATCCTGATGTTGAACAGGTATTAGTCCAACAAGCTTTAAATGATATAACTAAAGAAGTATTTAGGAGTTTGATACTGGACACATCCGTCAGGTTGGTATATTTATTCTTTATTGATTCATGGTTGTTTACCATCATATATATATATATATATATATATATATTAATATATTATCTACTCTAATAATTCATGTTGCTTTATGTGTTTATTGACTTCCACTATTGATAATATTTTGTTACCTGTACTATTACAGGTGTGATGGAAGAGGCTTAACTGATATAAGACCAATTAGCTGTGAAGTAGACTTATACAAGCCTCTTCATGGTTCAGCACTCTTCCAAAGGGGTCAAACTCAGGTTTGCGTTTTCTCATTTTCTCGGATACAAATTTCTGTCATTGCACACCTCATAGAGTTCAACATGTTTGTAATAATCTTAGACAGCTAGTTGAACACATCTCGATATTCCAATATACACAAAGAAAATATTTCTAGATCTAAATATTGACTGTATTTCCCATCCTTATCTCTGTAGTAAACATTTGTTAAAATGTTCTACAAGTTCAGTTCTCTTTTGATGTATTTCTTTGTAGGTCCTTTGTACTGTGACATTTGATTCTCCTGAGTCAGCAGCTAAGTTAGATACAATTAGTGCCATCATGAGGTGTGTAAGATAATATTTTAAACACTAATTTTTTGATAATTGCTTAATAGTGACTATTGGCTGTAACATATTTTATTATTATGTATATGTAATAAATGATACAACCCAGGTAATAGCCCCTATAATCTGGTAGTTATAATTTATAATGAATTATTTGTATTTAATACTTAGTTAATGTTTGTTTTACAGTGGTCTGAAAGAGAAGAATTTCTTTCTTCATTATGAGGTATGCAATAATTTATTATATTTAGTTGTTAATGTTCTGTGTTTATATATATATATATATATATATATATATATATATATATATAAAATATAAACATTTTCAGTTTCCACCATATGCTACTAATGAGACAGGTCGTGGTGGAATTGGTCGCAGAGAGTTAGGACACGGTTAGCACAAGTGTTTTATATTTGAAGAAAAAAATTAGTCTGTATTTATATGTTGATGCTATTAATGTAATTTTGTTAGTATCTCATTAACCATCTTATTAATACATATTAGTACAGTGCTCGTTTAGTACATCGTCTCATTCTTTTTCACACAAACACACCACACAGAGTTTTGCTGTATTTGTCTTCTGTCAATAACCTATTAACTATATTTATCCAGGTGCCTTGGCAGAGAAGGGTTTGAGGGCGGTGATACCGAGTTATTTTCCATTCACAATTCGCCTGACTTCAGAAGTGTTAGAGTCAAATGGTATACAAGTGTGATGCAAACAGTATAATTTGATTTTCTAATAAACATGCATGTATACATCTATATAATGGTATAATAGATATTTGAAACCATGCATAACAGCTTACATTTTATTTGGTTTCTTGTATGGCTATTTCTAATTACTACATGCACAGAAAATAATGACTATCTGCCATTTTATCAGCAATTATTGAAATATGTAATGGTGCAGTTTCAGCTGACATTTTTAATATACTTTTTCAAGGTTGTCATTATAAATGTTTTGAAATGGATGGCTTTATCCCAAGTCTTAAAATAAAGAGGTCCTAATAAAGATTATAATAACCTTTAGTAATAATTCTGTGTCTGTGGTTTCAGTACTCTAATAGAAGAATTTGTTTATCTCATGTTTCACTCAGAAGTCACCCTTGACCAATTTCAGAGGAGTGACGAGCATTGGGGCTAAATAAAACACTCATTCAAGCTGTGCTCTCATTGTAATAATTAATACTTGACACATGTTAAAATGTTTTATGTGTGTATAGTATTATCATCGAGGTTTATCATATTTGTTTATATTCTGTATATTACAGGATCATCATCCATGGCTACTGTATGTGGTGGAAGTCTCGCACTGATGGATGCTGGTAAGATGATTAATTATGAAATTTAAAAAGAATTTAATCTTGCCATCACTTAAATATTGAGTTTGGCATTTTTTGTAGAATGTTTTTGATACAGCCCATCATAAGATGGCTGTTTTGATACAACCTATCACAAGATGGCTGTTTTGATACAGCCCATCACAAGATGGTGTTTTGATACAGCCCATCACAAGATGGCTGTTTTGATACAGCCCATCACAAGATGGCTGTTTTTTGGACCTTGAAGACAAATATTTGTTCCACTTAGTCCACTTGATGGAATTTACTAATTAGAGATGTACTGTTTCATTTGACAATGGTCACTGTTACCATTTGTAGCATCCATGCTCTTCAGTTCACTTATCTGTTAATGGATTTATTGTACTTGAAGCAAACAAAAATACTACAGTTTGTTCAATATGTTGGCAGCCTTCATTGTATCATATAGAACCTCGGTGTGATCAGAGTATGATAACTGATGTTGGAAGATTTGTAATATTAATGTTATAGATATATTGTTCAACATTCAACAGTTGTTACCACTATCCTCATTGTAGGTGTACCTATAAAAGAAGCAGCTGCTGGTGTAGCAGTAGGCGTTGTGACAGAAGTTGATTCTGATAACAAAGTTTTAAATTACCAACTGCTCACAGATTTATTAGTAAGTTGGCATGGGACTGATTTATTAATGAAAAGCTAGTTTATACATTGCTTTGCATCACAGGGGATACAATCTAACAAGGTCTCTTTTTATCTCTCTATCTATCTATATATATATATATATATATATATATATATATAGTAAATATATTCACCGCTGTATAAGACTCTTGTCAGAATATTTTAGAAACAGACAAAGACACCCATTCTTGTGTGTTTGTTTGTGTGTGTATGTATGTGTTCATTAATAGAAACTTTACTGAGAGCTATAAGAACTGAAATAACACAAGAGAACACCAATTAGCCACCAAAATATTGTGCAGCCTGGTGAATGTATTGTTTTGTGAACTCAAACAAAAACACACACATTCACTTTATATATATATATATTCTGTTTTTAGGGCATTGAAGATTATTTTGGTGATATGGACTTTAAGTTAGCAGGTACACATGATTGTGTTACTGCTATACAAGCTGATATAAAGTTACCTGGAATGCCTGTAGAAATCATCACAGAAGCTGTACACAGAGGAGCTGGTTAGAAGTCTTTAGTTAAATATTGATTAATAGTTATAATATTTATTTTAATTTCTATTTAGCTGATATTTCTATTTTTGATATAATGATATATAACGGCACAGAATTAGATCTTTTGTTTGAGCTGTTTAGGACTATTTATTGTAATTTACAGATTATTATTATTATTATTGAACATGAGAGTGTGTGCATGTCTGTGCACGTGCATATGTGTGTGCATGCATGATAGATGTAGAATATTTTACTTAAAGAGAAACAACACACATATATTTTATTTATGGAGATAATGTAATTATAAAATGTAATTTGTGGGACTGGTGTAGCATATTTGCTGTCTTCCCAATAACTTCTAGTGATGATGAACAATTGTACTTCAGATGGTAATCACTGACATGGTGGGAATTATTAAGATGATTTAGGAACTAGTATTTGAATTTATTTAAATTTTAGTTCAAAATTAAGACATTTTTTCATATTAATAAAAAACATGGTTCAAAGTAACAGTCTAAACATCTGGTATTCATACATAATACATCATTTTAGTATGCTTTGAAATGTTATTATCATTATTATTTCAATGTGAGGTAATGATCTATTTACAGATTTACTGATATTATTTCTAGAGTATGTGTGTGTGTGTGTGTGTGTGCACGCTTTAAGATTTCACTTCACATTGAATATTTGTTCAACAAATGATCCCATTACAAGTAAAGGTGGCTTATTAAATATATGTTATTATAGTTTCTCTATAATAACTTCATACATCTTCAGTACCAGAAAATCACTCTTAATTTTATCAGTAATAATTATAAAAAGTAATAATAACACATTTGCGCCACACTTTTTGCACTAGGTCTGTGTATTATCTTCAATTGTTATTTGTATAACATAAGTTAACCCCAGTTGTATCACAATAAGGACATCAATTTACTACAATAAATTGTTATATTAGTTTGAAAGATTTTGATAAAGTTTCTGTCAGCTCAACGCTTGTCAGATCACTGTAATAATGTTTTCACATGTTTTCAGCTGGCATTAGACACATTTTGGCTATCATGGCAGAGAGACAGAATGAACCACGTCACGAGAAGAAAGATAATGCTCCTGTCATAGAGAATCTAGAAATACCAGTAACAAAACGGGCAAAATTTCTGGGATATGGAGGCTTTAATCTAAAGAAGATCACAGCAGATACAGGTATCTGACTGGTAAATCTGTTGATTTATTTGATTGAAATGAATTCCAGTCTTGATTTTTCTCATAATTAGTGAGATTTTATCATAAAATAACATAACAGCATGTATCAAGGGATTTAAATAAATTATAGATAAGCATTAACAGTCATACAAATGTCGATTTATTTATGGTAAATAAGTGTCAGTTTATCTACAGTAAATTGATCAGTTAAACTAACATGAAAGTCAATATGAGCTAAATTATAGATCTGTAATGATGTCACATAGTGGGCATATTTCATACATCTAGGCATATTAATGAAGTTAGGTAATAACACATAACATTTATGTATAGCTTTTAAGTCCAACACCACACACACACACACACACACTAACAACAAACAACACACATCTGGATATATCAAGGAAGTTTTACATTAACATACACAATTCCTGATTATTGACTGAATTAGTGCTGTATTTATCACAGTCCCATTATTGTATGTCATTCCAGGTGTCACCATCAGTCCTGTAGATGATAACACATTTCAGGTGTTTGCACCTAATCAGGTAGCTCTTGATGAAGCAAAGGAGAAAATAGAAGAACTCCTGGCTGAAGAGGTAATTATTGATTACAATTTGATAATGCAGGATTCGGTTCAATTATAAGTGTTTATAATTTTGTTGTAATCATGTCAGACAGGTTTGTGTCAAAGGGTGCTATTTGTGGTTGTTGTGGACTGAATTATTGCCGTGTGTAAATGAATCTTAATTCCTGTGATATAGTCAGAATTTCTCTCGCATGTTTCATGTAATTAACTGGTAAAATGTGTTCGATGATGATATTAAAAACAGTAATCATGTTCATTTATCCATCATTTTTTGTCGTTTTGTTTAATAATGATACCTACATGACTCAACTTCCAGACGTAGAATGATTGCCATCATTTTTATGGAAAGTAACAGATGAGCCATAAATGTAATTGGGAAAATAATAGGCCTTATAACTCTAGCTGAAATTGATCCTCATGGCTAAACCCAACCCAGTGAGATAATAAATGCATATCATAGATTCTCGTATTTGAGTTTTCCATTTCAGAGGGAGCCAGACCTGGAATTTGGTGCTATATATAATGCCACAATTGTTGAATTGAGGTGAGTTTGCTGATTTTGTAATTACTTAATGAATGTCTGTATCCTGAGATAAAAACTGTTAATTCTTATTAATAGTGTTATGATGATTTGTTTTGTGATATGTTTATTATTGGGTTGTTGTTTTCTTTGCAGAGAACATGGAGTGATGGTGCAGTTATATAAAAACATGGTTCCTGCATTTATACATAATTCACAGTTAGATCAGAGACGGGTAATTATTAATGTTATCAATTAATTAGGTTGTAATGCCATTGTGTTGGCTATTTTTCGAATCCTGAATTCAGTTGTTACCCATCACGTCACTGTCTTCATTTAGTTTTATGTCATTTACACTCCTCGTTCATCCTTCTACCAGGTCTCTCATCCAAGCGCACTCGGTTTGAATGTCGGCCAGGAGATCCCAGTTAAATATTTCGGTCGTGATCCTGTCAGTGGGAAAATCCGTCTCTCACGAAAGGTTCTCTTCAGCCCGGCAACGACGGTTATTAAGGAATTATCACCAAAATCAACAACATAACTACTAATTAGGTTAATCATCAAATGTGTTATAGTATAAACAATGATGGCCATTTGTGTACAAATTATGATAACATCATCTTCATGTATCGACTTGTTTATGAGCTAACAGATCATCATTATATGGTTACAATATATTTTATGGATTGATTTCTTCTTCTCTTATAATAAGTATTACCTTTTATTTAATAAGAAAACTGATTATTGTTTGTGTGTGTGTGTGTGTGTTTTGTGAGAGAGAGAGATAAAGGGGGAAGAACACATTTATGTATTTATACCAAGTATTAGGGATATTTTGTAAATTCATTTGTGAACTGCTGATGATAAATGTGAGTGTCAACATATGTCAGATACATTGTCATTACTTTACACACACACACACACGCAGAGAGAGAGAGAGGGAGTGAGTGAGTGAGTGAAAGAGACTCAGAGAGGTTTATCAAACAAGTTAAAAATCACTAAAACAAATAACCGTTTTAGTAACATTTAATTCATGAGTTATGCCAATATATGATCTTTAATCCATAGAATAAGTTCTATATTACTGAACGATGTGTGTGTGTGTGTCTGTTTGTGTGTGTTAACATTCATGAGTTCACTTACATGTTTTCATTAGTGCTCATCAGAACCAATGTTCATTTTGGCCACAACAAACTGCATTTCATCCAAGGTTTTTCTTGACAAATAAAAAATCATGTACAAATGTTTCTCTGCACTCATCAATGCTGTACAGTTTATCAAGAAATGTATAGCCATGTGTTGTCATCAGCTGTTTGATGGCTTCTTGTCCTTGTCTGACATGTAGATATTCTACAGAAATATAATCTACTTGTATCCTGTCATAAGGAAATGCTTCTAGAATGTTGTACTCCAAGCCTTCCACGTCTAGGCTGAGATAGTTAATATGAGTATATTTTAGTCCGAGGAGTACCTTGGACAGAGGTAAGCATGATGTCAAGTGTACATCTGGATTGTGCCGTTCAGAGGGCTCGGGAATTCCAGCTGCTCCAAGTTGTCCACCTGCTTCATTGAAGTACAGCTGTAAGTGATGGAATCTCGTCTGCATTAGTTTTTTTCGTGATTTAATATTGACCAGGTTTTTTTTCAGGCAAGCTCTCAATTTGTTTATTATCATTTTAAGTATTTTAGACAATTTATCTTGTATGTGTGTGAAATCTCAAAATGGTGAATTTTATCCATGATTAAAAACTGTGTCCACTTAACAGGCTACATATAGGCCTGGTGACGTGCAAAGATGATGAGGCAAAGTTAGAGATAAAATCTAATTCATAAATAGTTTGGCCAGAAAGTGGGTAGGATCGACATTTTTCAAAATCGACATTGCGAAAGTATAATACCAAAATATCTGGACGGTTTTAAATGATTCTTGATAAACCCAATATAACGCATTACCAATTGTGTGATGTTTGAGCCACTGATGCAGGCCTTCAGACTGTATGCATGCCTGTGTTTAGCCACCAACTGGGAGAAGTAATCTGGATCGGCCTCTATCAACAATCCCGTCCAGTTATAGTACAGCTCCAGTGCTAATGTATTGGAGGAAGTCTCGCCATCGTAAGCTCCTAGCTCCACGAACACGCCACCTGCCTGTCGGTATATAAGTTAATGACTATTATTAATTATAACTGCGTCCCGGATGTTGTAATTTTTTTAATAAAAGGAAGCTGATTATAACATAAATAGTCGTTGTGAACGTCAAGGACGAACTTAGCTGTTCCCAATAGACGATAGACAGAGGTCTCTACGTCAAACTTCAACCAAACAATACAAGGACGAGCTAAGACAGCCAACTAGAGCTGTCATTATTTTGAGACTAAATTCAGTTCTTTAGTTACGATCATAAAAGGTGCCTTCAATCAGATTAGCGTAACACATGGATAATTTATGGCTTCGGTACTTTGTGGCTTGCAAATGTAGATTAGACACTAGGTAACGACGATATCTTTTGGGACATTCAGGCTTGAGGCCAAGTCTCAATACGCTGTTATGCCATTGTTGACATTTCTTTTACATCCAAAGGGATTATGATATAGAAGCATAAGTCTGGGGTTGCCTTGACTGCTAGCTACACTTTTATGTATTATTATCTATTCTCTGAACAGTTTGGCTGTTATTCTAACATCACAAATTTGTAATCTACACTCGTATGATGTAACCATATTGCTAGTCTTAGACATGTGGCGATCGGGACGTTTTGAACGTTTGCAGCAACAAGTTTTCCGTGAAAAATAGATCAGATTCACGTTGTTGAAATGCCTTAAAACGAGGTTTTTATGAGACATATATATATATGCACCAAGAAGTCTTTATTGAAATACTCTCTTCATGGAAAGTTGCATGGTTCACTTTATGCTTACCTTTTTACAGAATTCAGTGACACACAAATAAACGTGTCTCTCCTTATTTAAAACTCAAGATTGTTTATTTGTTTATCGCTTTGTTTATACTATTCAATCGTATCTCAATTATACCTTTTTTTCTTAAAAACAATACAGTTACTAGATATTCCTCATGTGCAGATATTTTTGGAAAACCTTCATAGTATTTCTTTCTGAAATATTCATTCTAATTAAGTTCTTCATAGACTGTAAATAGATAGATGTAGATTTTCCGTGTGCGTGCTACTTAAAGCTCGTAACCAAGTTATATTTTAATTATTAATGGCCAGCTATTCTAAAAATAGCTTCTCCCCTCCCAAGCTAACAACCGTAGCTGCTATTTTATTTATACATTTCTGTACTGCCACCACCTGAGTTCAACTGACTGAACGGGACATGTCCTTAATTGAATGGGATAATTATATTTGGGAAATATTCATGACACGTTCAGTGTGGCAGCTCTTTAAAGCAATGGCCGTCTAAAGCTTACCTTTCCTTGTGGCCAGTGTTTTAACAAGGCAGCGGCTTGTGGTGTTAACTTCGCGTGTCGAGATGACAGCTTTCTCTTCTCTACGCTAGGGGGCACTACGGTATCCAGTATTGTTTTAATGGCGTCACCATTGTTTGTGTTCGTTCCGTATCTGGCTCTGTTAATGCGCCGAATACTGAACAATGTCCGGTTATCAAGATATGTAAACATCACTAGTAACACCATCAGTAACCGATGTTTTTGGATTTAAACCCCCCTTTTATAAATCCCCGGAAACAACCCCCCCCCCCCTTTCAACCAAAGAAAGGGACATCATCTTTAGAGCGATATGGGAGTTTCAGTCACACGTCACTTAATTTCCGACGAAACTATTCTGCTTGGAGGATGAGGACCCCCCCTCTCCCAATGTTTGTCTCAGCTGTAACAGAGATCTTGTATTTAATTAATTTATTGATGTTCTTTAGTAGTTCCCGGGGAACTCGGATTGAACAGCTGGTTAATTTGTAGTCTCATTGACCCGACCCCCGAATATCTATATATAGCACACTTAACTCGGGATCATGATGTCACCAGTAAAAGAAAATAGACCCCTGAATCTGATCTAGAACAAGACCCCGATTTGGAGACGATTAGGGATCTACTTGATACGTCTGTTCAGGAGCATAATTAAATGATCTTTTGAAAGCGACGCAAGCCAAGTTCTTAAGATAGTACCCACTGGGCATGGAAAATGTACAATAATAAGTTTATCAATATCAGAATGCTAGCTTTATTCTTAACTAGTTTAAATAATTTCACATTATAAAAGCCACATAACACGTAATAATTTGGTTTTTATGTCAATCACAACCTACCTACATCATTTGCGGTGATCTAAAATAGAGTCTGCTGTCATAAACCATATGATAAACATCGTGTCTTCACATCTCTACATCTGTACACGACACATCAACAGATCTAGGCCAGTGCCCTTTGACTCTTGTTGTTTATGTTTGGCAGTCCTCGAGTCGTATTCGATAACGGGTTCGCGCGATGACGCTCAGCGCTAAGAGATAGATAATCGATCGATAGCGATTATCGACCTGCTGGTTTATCGTTCCAATCTGGTGAGTAGAAGAGTACAATTAGTCGATCCAGGATCTCTATCCATGCAGTCTGTCTTGTGGTTGGTTTGGTTTGGTTTGGTTGTTCGGGGAGAATCCCCAGGCTGTCGCTTAATCAGCACAGCCTCTATGTTGGAGTGGTTGAGAAACCTCCTCCCCCACCACTCACAGGGGAGCAGTACGGAAAGATGGAGCTGAAATACCCTGAGGGTGGTCACTGCCAGAGTGTTTTACGTCCTCAAGGGGTTTTTAACGTCCCCCTTTATTTTAAATAATTCAGTGGAGACGGCAGCGCCATTTAACGTGGTGAGCCACCCACGATGTAGTGAGCCGAGAAATTAATCCCTAGAAAAGTTTCGACCTCTTACGCGGTTCGAACCTGCGACCGTTGGCACCGAGTGCCGGGTGCTTAACCGCTAGGCCACCGGAGCTCACTGTCTTGTGGTTGAGAGTAATTACCGCTTTTAAAGTGCGTGTCACATCCGACCGGTATCGGGGTGTTAGTGTACTGGATATTAGTGTACGTACGTTAGTGTACATAGATATTAGTGGACCTGACATTTGTGTACTTGATATTAGCGAACCAGACATTAGTGTACATTGAAAATCTATGGCATGAGTTACAACTAGACACAATTATGACAAATTTTCAATTTCCTTCAATACCGAAATATGGTAATACCGGCATTTGTAGAAATGGACGTGCACCAGATGGAAGAAGGAGGGAACTGGATCTTGCCAAGAAATATTTGGTCCACTCCATTCGATGAGATGAAAGTAAACGCAACCAAAGATATGAAGACAACAACATGAGAATTCTCAGATTTGTAGGGGATTCAGTTACAGACATTTCGACCTTTCTGTCTGGAATTGCCTACAATATGCGATACAGTGAGAATCCGTTAATCCGACAAGGTTTGTCACATGATAATATGTCGGATAAAGGTGAATATCGGAATGTCGATTCCGTAAAATACCGGTAGTTTGTGTCACACATTTTTAGATCGTAAAGACATGCCGTTGTATGTAATAAAAATAATACGCAACATCCATTTAAACCACAATGACACTTGCATGTGGTTTATTTATTTATTTTCAACAATTATGACACAATAAAACCAGGAAAAAATTACAGACATTATAAAGAAATACTCCTGTCACTTAGTCCATCAGATTAACTCATGATATGCTCATTGGAAAGATCACACATTTGAATCATGATGATTATGATTGGCTATGAGATAGTCACAGGCAATGGAAGCATCGTGTGTAGGTGTGTTAGGTCAAGGACGATTGTAATTTGTTATCGTGTGTGTACGGGTTAACTAACCATTACTGACAACATGTCGGTGTGTTTTGCATGACTGAACTAGCGGAAATATTTGGGAACTTTTTCGTGTTGTCGGATTATTGAGGCCATTTAACAATGTTGGCGAAATGAAGTGTGGGAGTTGGAACGCGAATTTGTCGAATTAAAGAGTCATTTATAATGGAGCTAAATCCGTCACAGACATTAAAGTGTCGGAAGGTGAATTTGCTGGATAAACGATGTCCGGATTAAAGGCTTCTCACTGTATTATGATTTTATTTTTTAATAAATATTTATAAATAGTTTAAAAGTTTGAGTGAACTAGATCTTTCTTGGTAAGATCCATGTCTCTCTTAAGGAGAAGCAAATACTTCCAGAAACTTGGATGAGATGAATTAACCATATTATCGAAACGGTTGCGCCAACCTTCCACGTGATTATTTGTTCTGGACATCAACCTCCACCCTTTGGCGTATATTCCAGAACTGTAGGGGACGTACACCAATGAACGTCTTGAAAACACAGTGGCCAATTCAAAATATTTCATAATTGTGTCTGGTTGTAACTCTGGACATAGATTGTCAATGTAGGCTAATGGTCTGGTACACCAGCATCCAGTACACAATTGTCAGGTTCACTGACATCTATGTACTCTAACGTCCGTACACTCAAATCCAGTACACTAACACCCTCAAACCATCCGACCGGATGAAATGCTGGTAGAATGCCGCAGATCTTCTGAAGTTGTACATCCTGCTGGCAGTGTGATAAGACCACATACTTCCAGCATCCGGATTCAAATCCAGGTCTAGGCATGTTTAGGGGATGTTTCATCTTTAATTCGTGACATTACATTTGGAGGTTTCTTAGCCACAGTATTGTATATATCTTAGCTTAGATGGGGTGATGTAAAATGAACACAGTGTCCCAGCTTTAGCCTAGTCAGCCTTATGGATAATACAGCCCTGCAAGTAATAATCATAGTAATTGTCATTTCTAAACACAATGTACTCGATCGTAATTGATTACATTGAGAATATAATCATAATTTTTCATTACTTTCATGATCACACAGATTGCTGGGTTATTGACAATGTTATATATTGTCATAATATTAATATTATGACTGGTTTGAGAAAGAAACATTATGTGATTTTATATTTTATACCTATCCCTACCCAGTTTGTGAGATTACATTCATCACTATGTTACTTGTACATGCACTAATTATCCTATTCGTAGCATAGTCTTAAATGGTTATTATCACGCCATACATGCTACGTCACATAATCAAATGCATAGTCAAACAATTATAAATCCGTGCACACACTTATGAGATATGTTGCTGTTTAAAAGCCACTTTTGTGTAAATGGCAGGCTAAATGGGCCGAGTGACCTCCAAAAGAAATAAAGCGAAGTAAAAGATGAAACATCCTTCTGACATAGACCGGCCGGGGTTTGAACCGAAGTGCTCTAGATCTGTGACAAATCACGCTACCATTTACAACACGGAGATTTAAAAAATCCTGATTATGAATTTACGAAAATTATAAATCTTGACCTTGTTGTGCCAACCTACCATTAAAATGTCATTCACTGGCTCACTCACTTGCGTACTACTCCCAGTTACATATATCTTCAGAGGGCATTCAGTTGTGTATATGATGTAGACGAGCGTGTACATTGTACTGTAGTGTACAACGTTGATACTGGGCTTTGGGAACTTCGGAAGTTGCATGGTGCTCCCTCCTTCGAGAATTTGGATGTGGCGAGGGGTTGGGTGAGATAGAGGAGTAACTCCTATCTTCATGATGGACTAGAAGTTTCAAGCTTGGTTCCATTCTACAAACAGGCTACTTACTACTAATCTTTAATGTGTACACCATAGTTGACTCGGTGATGGATGAGGAAGCTAGTGTTGGAAGATGATGGACTGTTGTAGTTTGTGTACCCATGATGGAAGGCTGGAAACGGTATGCTCCCCGTGACGTGTAGCGCTAATGGCCATGGACGGTACGGGTCCACACGGAGGCGGGCAAAGTAAAAACAAATGTTACACTTGCTCCCAAAATAAACATTTAATATACAGTTAATGTCAACAAAATGAAAAATCAGGTCCAGCTTTAAAAATATTGCTGTTCTGGATTTAAACTATAATAAAGGTCTTAGAATCGACATCCTTGTATATGTCGATATATATATATATATATATATATATATATATATATATTCCCGGAAAAAACACCTTAAGTCTTACGTATGAGTATCTTTGAACAGGACACACCTTTGTTGCGTGTTCACCTGAAACTGTTATGTTGGTTGGCGCGCCGAGAGCCCATAAAAGGGATAGGCTTTCACTCCGATCGAACAACTTGGCGACGCCGAACCTGTCGGACCTCTGTCCGTATGGTTGATATAGGTAGGATTTGTTTAGCTATTCGAACCCAGAATGGAGCCGAGATCAGCATCTATGGTATTGAAATGTTTTATGCGTAGACTACCTTTGAGCCAGAGCAAATTATTGGTGAATGTAAACTATGGTGTCAAAATATTTATGTAACATATATACATACATAGATGCACATATACTAGATAACTACTAGTGTTTATTTACAAGGTGGAGGGTAAAACTCTTTCAATATAGGCCCCTGTATAATAACAATAAATACAACAAACATCATATTTATTATTACTAAAGGAAACATGGAGGGTAGCCGCAATGGATTGTGCTCACATAATACCATTATAATGAAACAAAGAAGCAAGGAAATGTTTGAACAAATTGGGTAATTGCTTGATATTCTCATATATTATGGGAATGTACTTACACCAATAAGCGTATTCAATAATCCTACTATAAAATGATAATCCTATTAAATACTCTGTTAGTGTTGCACTGAATCAGACTAGTTGTTTCCTCAATGGAGTCGTGGCTCAAACTGATCCCCCCTCCAACACACAAAATAATGGTTTGTCGGTGATGTTGCCAGCAACTGTGTCGGTGGTGTTGTCAGCAACTGTGTCCAAAATACACGAGTAAATGCCGAACCAAAAGGGGCATTAGATGCCTGGATAAAAAGAAGTAAAAGGGAAGATGGGAAGTAAAAGATGACGTGGGAGCAGCGGAGGATTCTTTTGATATGGAATCAGAACAAAAAACTGTCTTTCCTCAGTCTCCTTGTCAGGATGATCATTCAAGTGAAGAAGATGAAGCAGAAATTTAACACATTTTTACAAAGAAACGATTTTAGGTATTTGAAGAAACCGCTTTCAGATAACTTGAAGATGACAATATTACAACATGGCCCATAAATATAAAAAAAGAGTGGTCCATTCTATCATTGGGGAGACTTCAGCTATTTCTCTTTTTTATGTATTACTGGAGTTGCCATATATATATTTATATATAAGCATACAATTTGCATTTATATTAGAAATAACTGTTGTTACTGACAACTTACAACTCTAGGCCAGTCTGTGCCCTAAATACTCACTGTATAACTCCACTATCATATTTGGTGAATACACGCGGTCCCGGATGTTTTCATTTGAATGGCTGCACATAGTCTTTCCAGTTGAATACACAATGGATCATGCGTTTCAGATAGTTCCGTTATGTCAACAATAATAAACCGACACTAATAATGTCTCCTCTTTACATTTAAAATTCCTGAATATTATTCATTCTATATAACGACACCTTCCAGAACATAAATTGAAGTTCTAACACTACATAATCACATATTTGTCATTCAATCTACCTAAACCCTAATGTGCAGCCATTCCATCCCATGTGTTGTATTGATGGCCATCATAATTATGATCCAGTATATATTGGATACGTGTACGTGAGTGGGTGAATGGATGGGTGAGTGAGTGAGTATTTCACTTGCTGTCTGTTCCCAATATTAAAACTCATGCTGAGACTCGTGCTTTTTCAGTTGCTGTCCCTATTCTTTGGAACTCATTCCCTGAATATACTAAGTCATCAAATAGCATAGTTTCTCTCCGTCACCATTTGAAAACCTTTTCAGACTTGCTTATCTCTCCCAAGTTTCCACTGCATCCGATCATTTGTTGGTGAATTTTGCATCATACCACTGAGCTAGATTCTTTTCGATGATATGGGGCTATAGAAGTTTGTTATTATTAATATTATTATTATTACTAGAGCGAGTTGGTTGGCGAGTAGATGGGTGAATGAGTGTTCCATTTGGCCTCAGCGCTGGTCATACCAGGTACATATGACCGACTCCCTCGAAAAGGTCACACAGACAGACCTACAGATTACTTACTATCAATTGTTATTAATTTAACCGAGCAGCCCTATATCTATACTTTCATCGACTAACCGCCCTAAATCTAAAGGGCGTTTCACCGTTCACTTCACCTCATATATATCTTAGTGATAATTACTGACGTTACTATTAAATTACCTGACATTTGTTAATTACAATTATGATGTATTACAGGTGTTTATATGCTGTATCTTAATGAACATTTAAACGAAATAATATTGTAAAGCGCCTTAGAACAGCTTCTAGCTGAATAGGGCGCTATACAAATATAACACATTATTATTATTATTATTATTGATATTTTATTTTTGTTTTAATGCTGCATGTCCTATAATCACGGGTTTCAGCAAGTATTTTGATCATATTAAATTTTAAATATACTCTAGAGATGTAGATGTATAGATATGCTGAGTGTCTGCGGTTAAAGATCACGCTTAATCTTTGGCGATCTTTCGTCATGATCGAAGGCAGTGACCGCTTGGACGAGATGCGTTTCTGCCGAACAATAGTAACAACAAACAGTTTGATACGGAGCAACTTGACAACGATTTGAATTATACAGTTTGTGTGTGTGCGTGCGCGTGTGTACTTGCCTATGCATACACGTGAATAAATCATTGCCATCTAATAACATGAAGCGAGTCAGTTCAAATTTCTTACAATCCAACGACAGAAGAGTGCCCAAAATGACAGATAAAATTCGGATCGTGTTTGACCTAGTTGGTTTAGTTCATTTGTTTAGCATCATCGCTAGTTACACCTACGACATATGGTCTAGGGACGACTGCCTAGGGAAGCACGATCCACAAACACAGCAAGTGCCGGATTCGGGCCCATAACCTGAAAGTTTGTAGAACAGTGTTCCAATCATTGTTCCATCGAAACGGCTAGAACAACGAAGGAATGAATGAAGTACGTTATGTTTGGCATTGGCTGCCAGTAGAGATTCTTAATTTGCAGCGTGATAATGAAGTTTTATTAATGTACCAACGATTGAATACTATTCGGACGTCTTTCCCACATTTCATTCTTCCAGCATTTTAGTTCTGATCATACCGTACACGGTCACCATCCAGGATAGAATAGCATGAATAAAACAGAAACTGGGTGTTCAAGAAAAACGAAACTGAAAGTTGCTTCGGGGTTTTCCTAACCCTACGTCATTGATACGGGTACAGTTATGGATTAGTATTAATTACTGTAATGCCATATAATTTCACGCGTTTAGCTTTTAATTAACCCGGGATATATTCGCGTAGGGTCTCGGTCAAACCAAAATTATTTTTATCATACGTTTTATCGTGATGAGAACAAAACAATATATATATATATATATATTAGATAAAACCAGTTTTAGACATGAAACATGCAGAGAGTTCAATAAATTCGGTCAATTCAAAGCAAACGCATCAATGATGGCGGCATTGTTTGGATTGGAAAACTGTGAAACGACAGTAATGGTCATTACTAATTACTTCAATATGTCAGTTGTACATATTATTATTATTAGTGTGGAGTATATAGTTATACCACTGCCACGGAATTCAGTTGATTTCTTGTGATTTGATGGGATTGTAATTACAGCAGCGAATTGTAATGGGAGATTGAACATTCGGTGATAAACACACACCGAGGAAGCCATTGTCTCCCGAATCTAAAACTTCCCAAAATCTGCGTCGTCTTATTAGTGCAAGATTGAAAGGAACTTCTTTGGCAACGGCCAACAGCTAATAAAATGTACAACAAATAGTGAATGTACTTGTATACAGATTCAGACACGGTGTAGAGGCCACATACATAGGGTTTTACCCACGGTACACGTTGATCAAACAACAAACGACATATATTGGAACTATCTACTTTATCGTTTTGCTCTCTGCCGTTGACGTCATTCGTTGTTTTTTAAAATACAAAAGCAGTGAATGTTACACCAATACTGAAAAACACGGATACACCAGAACAGTTAACAATGAGAAATATGTAAAGCTTAGCATTATTAATCTGGGGGTTGTGGGAGAGGTAACGTAAATATTAACAAACTGCCGAAAAGCCGAACGAAAGTATACAACCCGGCCATCAGAAACCGTTAACACGGTTAGCTTAACAGTGCGGCAGCCTTAAGTTTGGCCACCGAATCATTAAATCCTATACAAGAAACAAACATCTGCAGAGATCCCCCACGTAATAAATATAAAATAAGAACGAAATGAACCAAAAACGGAAACAAGCACAAATGAACAGATTATCGCTATACTTGGTCGTGCATACGTACATCACAAATGGTAAGTCGGTATACGAGTTGGACTAATTGATGGCTTGTTCAGCGAGATGACATCTTTACATGCTCAGCGAGGTATATTTTTGGTGTGGACTTCGTGCAGCGTGATTACTGAAAGCGGGCCCAACCCGGAATATAGTTAGTTACTACGCGAACTGGCGTATATATATATATAATACTGTCTCGAAGGGAATGGTACACGGCGCTCACAGCGGGACTTGGCTGGCGGTGTACGCCGTAAAGTAACATTAACCTTCAACTAGCAGAGTAATCAGAAAGTGCGGATATCAAGTTGCAAACAGCAAGCGCAGCCTTGGCGCTGCCTGGTGGGCGAGTAGGTGTAAATACTAATCTAACTGACGTCAAAGCAAGCTCGATTCCAATCGGAATTCGTAATATATAAATTGTGGAATATAAGTCTAGTTTGTTCCCCGACAATTGGTCTTACGCTTATCGTATCCCCGTGTTCAAGAATAGATCGTACGTTTAATGTTTTGTATTACAGCCAGAGGATGATTCGATTGTTGGCTGGCACCTTCGGAGAAATAGAATGAGAGATTGTTTCGTTTCGGAGCCGAGACGAATGTAAGGTGATCAAATCTAATACTACTGGGTTCGGGTTAAAAAAAATGGTGTAAGATAACAATAACGGTAATTATAATTAAACGTTGACTTGTCGTATTGTATTTTAGAATGTTGCCGTTGTTACTCGTGATTAATTATAGACAAAAGCAATCGTTTGTAGTCTCCGCCACAGTCGCTTTCGACGAAGTCTGCCAAACTTTGTTCGTATTCGGCCTCGAAGGCTGTCTTCACATCTTCAAGATCGATCTGAAATGCCAGCAAATATTGTATTATTGTCCAGGCGTCTGTTAATCAAAACCAGTATGACCGGGAACATGACACACACACACACACACACACAGAGTGAGAGAGTAAAAGCTACAGTAAACTGTTTTCAAACACCCCACAGAGAAGGTAGAGAAAATAAAACCCTGAAATAGCGTAGAAAACGAGTAAGAAACGATAATTAAGTAAAAACATTGTGTGTTTAGATTGCAAAAATCTCTCAACTACCGACTTATTAAAAGCTGCATTCTTTTTTGTTTTTGAACGGACATTTGCAGGCACGTAACTCCAGAAACATGTGGGCACCAAAGCTGAATGCACGATTATATAGAAGTATTAGGTATGATAGAAGCCAGAAATATCTCCGATAGGGTTCTTGTTCTTCAGATACTGTGGGTCAGTTCCATTTATGACATTGTGCGTGATCAGCATCAAACCCGAATCAATGGATTGGACGAGACGCCAACTGATCATGTTTACCATCCATATAGTTAGCAGGTACATAAAGCAACGAATACCTACAATCCAAAGAATGATGTATTATGAAGGAATGCATAACTTTTAGCCGAGACACCGACTTCAGAAACACTATCACCATCCTGAGGAGATTGTAGCCGTATAACTTGGGCCTTTGACATATTTCAGTTTGTTAGCCTTCATCCGCCAACATATTTAACCAATGCGTTTTATGGTATAGACAAACTCTGGTGATATTCATTTCATATGACAAGAACAACATAAAGCGAATATACTCGTGTATAAGACGTACTAGGTTTTAGGACCAATAATTCATCATCATCATCACTATTTTCATTGAACATCTGTTGTATCTATTCATGTATCATCATACACCTGGTAGCCTTCTTCGTCAGAGTCAGTGTCAGATTTGTCATGCTGTTCATCCCACAATACATCATCTTCCGTGCCATCTAAATAATTGCTGATAGAGTACTTTTTGAATGATTTAGTAATAATGGCGGGGTCGATAGAATCCCAGGCTTTTTTCACCCACTGTGTGACGACAGGTAACGACAGCCGTTTCAGGTTGGCTGCTGCTGTTCATTGGAAAGAGTCAAACGACACACAGGCTGACCACAGATCATGAAGTTTGCGCTTGAATGGATGACTGACGGACACATCAAGTAGCTGTAGAATTGATGTCAGCCCCCCTGGGACGACGGGGATATCTGTGTTGAAGCTGCGGGCGGTACGCTGTTTCACTTTGTCGAGGAGTGCGGAATTGGTCCCAGACAATTAGACTTTTGGTGTTTATAAGTCCATCGCCTGGGCGTCTATCCCAAATTTTCTGTAGCCAAATTAACATCCCATCACTGTCCATCCACCCTTTTGGGTGAACGTAAACGATGACACCGATTGGGAACTACTTTTGCGGCATGGTCTTTTGTTTGAATATGACCTTTGGCGGCAGTTTGGTTCCATCGGCCATACACGCGAGTACTGCAGTGAAATATGTTTTATCGTGGCTCATGGTACGAATGATAACTGACTTCGAACCAACAGAATCCACAGTTCTATTTGACGGCAAGTACAAAAACACAGGTGTCTCATCCATACTTCTAGGATAGCGATACGAATATCTTAGTCTCTGGTGTATCATGAAGCGTTGGAAGGAAGTAATTTTCTCTTCAAAGTCAGCGGGAACACGTTGGCATATCTTGGTGTTCTGTCGGAGTACCAGTTTATTATGCCGCATGAAACGTGTGCACCACCCAGCACCAACAATTGTTAATTATCTGTTTTGCTTTCATTCTTATAGCGCCACGGGTAACAACATAACTCTGTTATCTGTATTCAAATATCCAGTCTTTCAGCTCTCATTCTTCTTGGAAGAAAGAAGACTTCCTCCCTCTGCGTGCCTTCTTTGCTCGTGGCATCTGGGCTAATTCAAGCACGGATTTTTGCCAGTTGCGCACTTGCTTCTCCCAAACACTGAACTAATGAGCTGTCTGCCTGTTGTTATGACTATTGTTAGCATACTGCACAACTTTCAGTTTAAACTCTCTACCATATGCACATCGCTTTCGTTTTAGATTTCCAGACATAGTCGTTGGATAAATATAACAAGTATATGATGTTATCTTGTCTTGTTGAAGTTTGGGGTAGTTTTTGGGTACTCGCTGGCTGTCGCCTATTGGGCATAGCCACATATGAAGTTATGCAAAATAATATCTCATTTATAGTATTATGTTTCTGTACTGCTGTTTGAAGTCGAAAGACAATAGTGAAAACACACCTAATTAATTTGTTTATTGTTCATATATTCTTTATTAATATTGAAAAACAATATTATTGTATTTCTCCCTAAATTATGCCAAATATTACCTTCCTTTTTAGTCTGACCAGTGTATAAGATGCACTCGCTTTTGGCAGTGATATCGTAGTATTAAAAGTGCGGTCTATACACGAGTATATACAGTACATAACAGTGTATGTCAATCAATAATATTGAATGTTGAATATGAAATTTTGGGGACCAGTGTAGTGCAAATTTGTCCATACTGGACCCCTAGTGTATATGTATGTATGGAAGCCAACATTATGTTTATATATATATATATATATATATATATATATATGTGTGTGTGTGTGTGTGTGTGTGTATGTGTGTTTTGTTAAACGTACCTCAGATCTTGAGACAATAACTCTAATTAGGGCTGTGTCATTAGTACCTGCTCCCTTCATGCTGGCATAAGCTCTCTTGGCGAAGTATACAGCTGGATTACGGGCATAATCCACTATCATCAAAACAGAGACAGAGAAAAATGGATTATACTAAATGAGAGTGACATATCACAACTTATACAAATGACAACTCACACGAAAATTGTGTAGAAAATGTCCAATTTTCTTTAAAGACCGACCTATGGCAAGGTAAGCATCTTTCAGACTTCCACTGGTCTCAGACTTGACCACGTCTCTGATGTCTTTGTCAGCTATGGCTGCATAGGCATCGAAGGTGGCCCTGAGCTGAGACCAGCTTCTCAGACAGAACACACGACTGATGGCAGCCTCATCCGTACCACACTGTCCTTCACCAGCCTAGAAAAGACCACAGAAAATGGCTGAAGACTAGTTGATGCAGTATTGATACAAGAGAGAGCCCCAATAATCTTTAGCTTAGGAATGATTACACCTGGACACATGGAGGAGGGCCAAATACCTAAAAATGATGTGATATGGTATAAGATTCAACAGACACCAAAAATGCTGGGATTGAAACTCTGTATCGAAGATCTGCAGTGAAGTGCCCTTTCAATGGGCTATGGTAAACTCATCATTATCATCCAGTTACTGTGTAGGGATCAGTGTTTAGGCTTCTATTTGCTATCACCATTTCACATCCACGGATAATGAATGGAATTAATTCAGATCAGATTCACACCTGTAATTTTGTTCTTCCTTGGCAAACAAAGAAACTGCACAGTGGTCATTGCATAGCAATAGATATCTTCTAACTGGCCAGATCCACATGCCACAGACATCATGAATATTAATAACCACCTGTGTGTTTAACAAAACCACTCCCTCAGCCAACATACACAAACACACAACTATGATAATGGCCACTTACATCATATATCTCTTGCGCTTCTTCACCGGCCAAGCCATCATCCACACCTTCAGAGTCTTCATTCCTGGAGGCATTACACTGGGAGAACAGCAGTCTCTTTATATAACCACTTGTGTCACTCTGTACGTCATCAAGTAGTTCGCTATCGAACTCTGAAAATGTCAAAAACTAGGGTTCGTTGTTGGCATGCGACACACTTGCCAAGAAGGCGGCAAACAATAGATAAATTTTATACACACCTTCCTTGTAAATAGCTTTAATCTCCTCTATTTCATCATTAGATCTGGTAATGAGGATTTCAATCAGTGTATCTTCATTGGTACCAGCTCCCTGCGTACGAGGCAAAAGTACACAAAAATACAATGTACTCCTTACAAAATGAACAGCCTGTAAATACCAGTGTAGTCTTATATTTATTCAAAATGCTTAATTAATGACAGAAATATATAGTATACCATGTAGGTATTAATATAATCTTAACAAATAGGTTAGTAAAACAGTAACTAACACTAAATATTAATGTTAGTTAGAACGCCATTATAATAACCTTTACAGCCTCCTTCAGCTGCTTGGCATCATATACTCGTGGAGGAGTTATCAAGGCTACCACAGCTTCTTCAAAGTCTCCACCAAGCTCAGATTTCAACTCCTGTTCCATGTCCTTAAAACAGGAAAAACAGCGTTTTATAAAAAAAAAGAGTAAAATAATAAGCACAATTAACAATGGCCACCATATAGACTTAGCGCTGTATGAGAAGATCTGATTAGGAACACCACATTATTAACTACTAATGATAGTAAAGTTTGAGTGATAAACATACCTGCCCAAACATGGTGGCAAACTGCGTCTTAATCTCCTGACGCTGATCATTACTGTGGTCTACTAACAGCTGAATGATCTGCTCCTCGTCGGTACCTTCATATAAATAATTAGATAAATAGATGAATTTGGTTTCTGAATAAGATTTGGAAATAATTTGGAAATAATTCAATTTCATCCTACTTATGAACAACACCACACCCGTGTACGCGGTTTGCATAAACACTTACCAAGTCCTCGCATCGATTCCTTGAATCTGTTGCTCGCTGCTTCGGGATCAAAGTCGGGATTTGGGTGAATCTAAAAATCAACGATGAGTGAGTGAGTGAATCAGTGAGTGAATACTGAGTGAGTGAGCGAGTGCGACTTAACAACACAATAGTGCTAAAAGGCCATCTGGTGTACCCTACTTTTAGTTGACTCTTACAAAATGTGGGAAGAAACCTTTCCAAAACCTGAGCTATAAATTCTAATATAAAACAATAAAAAAGTACAATAAGAATTCACCGAGTATGTATTTCATAAGCTTATATGTACTTTTAAAAATTATTCATCCATAATGATATCAATGTACTTTGTCCGTTTTCAGTTTCAGCGGCGCCTCCGTGGTCTAGCGGTAGCGTGCTGGACCACAGATCACTATCACCCGTGTTCGAATCACGGCGTGGGCATATCTGAAGGTTGTTTCGTCTTTCACTTCGTCTCATTACCTTTAGAGGTCGCTCGGCCCATTTAGCCTACCTTGTGCACAAAAGTGGCCGTAAAACATCAATCAATCAGCAGTTTGTATAACGATTTAATTTTAGAGCTGTGGAATTGAAAATCTAAATGGAATAGGGGACTGGGGAAGCTGCAGTGTTTGCTAGTTCATATTCGGAGAGCAACGCACACAGAAATGGGGCCAGTCTTTAAAAAATTGGTTGGGGGGTTACAGGGCCAAATAAAATCCATACGGTACAGTTTTTCGAAGTCTAATAACAATTCACTATCATCGCATAAAACACAACTCACCCTTGTTTTGGATTTTCAAATTTGGCGCAAAAACGTTACCGCGAAACTGCACGTGAGTTCTGACGACGTATTTACGTCATCGATCAGATGATTACACATAAGTGTAAAACCACTATTTATTTGTTAAAACTACCAACAATGTATTTAATATTAAGAATAACTAGTTTATTAACCTTTAAATCAATATTTATGAATAAATAAATAAAGTTGTGTGACCAGATATCGTCCGGGATCTCCCCCCCCCCCCCATCGTCAGGCATATCTCCCCTAACGAGTTAGCTTTCGTTCATCCATCTTGTGGTGAATATGATAATGTGTGGAACCGTTTGAAGTGAATAATGCGGACCACAAAATATGTTGCATGCTATAAATTTATTGTTTCATTCAAGGTCATTCAGTTATAGTACGAATGTACACAAAACAACTGACTTGTTGAACAATTTTTAACAAGGATGTTGTTGGGTAGCCGAGCATCGGAACCGTGTTCGTTGGCGTTAAAGGTTCGGACGTGGAACCGTGTATGCTGGTGTAAAAGAGCCGAGCACTCAACGCGCAAGCGCCTATTTTGGCTTGTTTCAGATGCTCGGACGGAGTTATAAAAAGATCCGAGCCAACGTGTTACAATCACGTCGATATAATTGGACAGATGTGATATCTTCGATCTCCTTTATTCTTGTTTGAACATCTCCAAAGATGCCGAAAGCCTCAACCTAACTTTAGACCAAATAAAAGCATATTATGCTCAACCGCCATATTTAAAAACAGAGATAACGGGTTAGGGAGTTAGGACATGCGCAAGTTCTTGCGGCCATCGGGAGTCAGCGCATGCGCATTGAGTGTTTGGACCGTTAGCGCTAGCGAACACGGTTGCGATGCTTGGCAATGCAACCACTTCGTTTTAACAAATATTCTTCAGTCCGCACTTAATCATATCTGCATGTGGTTTAAACGTCACTTGATAGATAACGTCACAATGCACAAGCGTCCCCACAGGCAAGCCAATTCGTCCCATATATGCACACAGTGAAGAAAGCGCAAGTAAGCCGATATTTCAATGACCGAAAAGGACTTGATATTACATAAATTTAGAGAGAACCGATACATTGTTCGGGGCGTCGAAGCAAAATAGCAATCAAACGACAAATACAAGCAGAATTTAACAATGAAAAAATAGTTGAAATGTATTTTTCATTTCTTCATAATTCCATTCGGCCATACGGCGGTTTTGGAGTCATACGGTCGGGTAACCTGCAACAAGGTTATTTTTAAGACTGGCCTGGATAAGATGGAAGATAAACTGGGAAGCTGTAACTGGACTCTAACTGCAGCCATCCTTGGTCACCGTCAGTATTATTATTACGTATATATGTTAATAGATCTGTCATTTAGTATATATATATATATATATATATATATAAGCTGTCTTCTATTTTTCTCACATTTCCAATATATCAGTGAATGAGCGAGTGAATTTTTTGTTTAGCCTCGGCGCTGGTCACATCTGGGACTTATATGGCCATGGGGAAAGTCTCTAGGTTATTAACCCACGAACTGGGATATGCATCGCATTAGAACCTTGATCTGGAGGTATGTAGTCTAGTGCTCAAACCACTATGTTAACGCAATGCCTTGATGCCTCCAACGTATAAAATAAATGATAACTATAGGGTTTTTTGGACCCTAGCTAGACACTTGTTATATATATATATATATATATATATATATATATATATATAATGAGCTTTGGGTCCATGTCTAATAATTTGTCAAACAGACTGAAATTAATCATTCCCCCACACACTCAGTAGTAAACACACGGGAACGACAATAAGGGTTACTTCTATCGTCTTACGTAAGCCACTTGGTGAAAGATTCAAGACTTGATTTATCCCCATACTACATGGCCGGTGCCGACTTCGGTCTGTATTGTGGCATGATAGGTAGTATGGCGTTCTTGCCAGTAGACAAGTCGAATAGCGCATGGAACAGCTTAAACCTGTCATGCCACAAGAGCCACCGGAAGTCGAAGACTTACTCATATACTTTGATCGTACATATGTAAGTGGTTCTTTCCTACAGTTACAGCAGCCAACAAACAGACTCGAAGATCAGATCAGGTTGCGCCGTATTCAACCAATGTTCGGCTCAGATGTGTGGAATGTGCATGATGCCACCATGAACAATAATCATCGTATTAACAATTTGTGTGAAGATTGGAACAATATGTTCTTCAACCTTGTGGGCTACTACCACCCCTGAACCTGGCGGGTTATCGAATAGTTTCAACAGGAACAGGCAAGTGAGCACGGCCATCCAGCAGGATGTTGTTGGCAACCGGCTTCAATGACATGTTCATTGGCGCTATGTACAGCTGCAAAAGAGCCTTCACAACCTGTACCTTGATCGTATTGAGGGTTGCAAGACTGTGGCAGAATTTCTTCGTGGCATCAGCTGAAACATCCACCTAAACCACAAACGTTAATTGTGTCAGAATTTAGTACATTGCTTTGTTTTGTTTCCTTCATATTTTAATTCCAATCCAAATATAAATAAAATATATAATATCGAATTGGTGAATTTCTTCCTGTGACTTTTGTTTCGTGTGACTTTATTTACTTTTTCTGTGTCTTTTCCCCTGTAACTTTCTTTCCAGTCTCCGTAAGCCACGCCTTCAACCATACCAGACACACATCGTTACATTAACAAAGTCCAACGCACACGGTTATCCCCATCCATATAATAACATTATCGCAGTTATATCCGACACATTTGTTTCATGCACACTATCTATTCTTCTCGTCACCATCCTATAACTTCACAACCTCACGCGTATCACATAGACCGTTCAGAAGGCTCTGATATCAACCCACCTAACATATCCCCGCCCATCCACGTACACCGTAGGCCACAACTCCACACACCCTCACAAACTACACTAATCATTCACACTAATCCCGTAGACGACCATGTCCGCGCGCCTACGAAAGCATACACCCACACTTTTCACATACATATGTTAAAACATCCATTCGTAGCACGTACAAACTCCCAATAGTACAAAATGACCGACACCACACACCCATCATATATAACCACATCTAGTTTCCGATGGGTAAACAGCCTTTGAATGTTATATTGGTGCTATAAATATTGATCAGATCGCATAAAAAGGAAGGTTATATTGTATGTATTTTTAGCTACATGGTGTATTTTAAATGTGGTAAAATCAATGTCTGGTGATGCTTCGACATCTTATTTAGACAATTGTCTATTTTTTTCTTCAGTCGTCACACTATTCTGTCTTGTATTGGTCATAATACGAAAAAGTTAGTTTCGGAACAGTGGATTGTCGTAACAACGAGATGTCGGAATACAGAGGGGGACTGATGTGTCTTAAGTCACTTCAGATAAAGCAAATTACAATATCCATTAAAACAATATAACGTATAAATGGAAGGTTGGGTACCTGGCTGTTTAATTGATTTATTGATTTATCTCTAGATCGATCAATTGAGCCAATTCATCCAAATAAAACCATGAATCGAAATAAAAACTAAAAACACAAAGGTTAACGAGTAGATATGCTACTTTAGCACCTAGTGCCTCGTGAAAGCTGTCCTATACATATTTGCTATAATATTTTAATAGGTCAGCGTTAATGGGTAAGTTAGATGGTGTGCCTAGGCTGATGGTCTGTGAGAGATAGCCTTTAGAGGGTTAATAAATACCAGGCAATGACTAACAGACAGTCATCAGATGCCAGCCTTTAGTGTTACCTGTACCAAGGACATGTGCGTTTGTGTGTGAATACCAAACAAGGCTGTTTATATATATATATATATATATAACAAGGCTATGACTCATAGAGTTTAATCCATCACTTGGTATATTTAGTAGCACACTACTTTTCAAACGATTGAAATATCATCACACATATCGTTGTAATATTTGTATGCATACACATAGATCTACACACAAGAAACAAATATCAACGCAAAACATGTATGCAAGCGATCATGTACGCACACAAAGGGCATCCCCCAGACCAGCAGAACCGACAACTTATGGTTGACATGACAACGGTGTTATCGGCACCATGGCAACATCAGACCAAGACCCTGAACGGCCGTAAACAAGCGAATTAAAAGAATAATATAATAATATCTGGTTAATGGCCGCATCATGTGTCAGTAATGTGATCAACAGCAGATACAAGCAGAAGATACGCGATGATTCCGTACGAAATCAGATCAGAGATATCAAATTTATCAGCGATGTCTGCGATATGCAGACCTGCACGCAGTTCCAAAGTGAACAAACAATAGCCGTACACAGATGCTAGAAGTGTTAATGACCAGACCAACATGGCTGACCTCGACATGGCTGACGACTTGACACGTGTAACCATCGCCGCCAACTGATATATATATATATATATATATATATATATATCAGCACCAGTGTTGGTCTCGCCCGGAACATGGAACATCTTCCAAAGGGTTAATAAGAACAGCCGTTTATTTAATAGTCGGCGTCAATTTCAGTACAATGACGGCGTTAATCATTTTTACTATTTGTGTGTCCGTAAAAACGGGACGTTTGTGTAGACCGTAAATGTGGACATATAAATCTTGTTCGCTCCGTTAAATCTCGGCGATACGAATATGGTATCTGTAAAAAACGAGCGATAAAAAGCCAACCCAACAGGCTGACTAAATTTAGCACCACACTGAGAGAATGTCTAGACTATATTGGCAAAAATCGATTGAGCCAGTACCACAAGTACTTGTACGATGCGTTCGGATATCCCAGGAGTTACAATTGAGAGTCAGAAGCTGGCTGTGTAAACTAGGCTAACCGCCATAGCTGACAGTTAATAGTTGATAATAATAATAGATAGATTGATAGATTGTCACCAGCTTGTCGGAGCATAAACCTTCCATGTGGGTGTATGTGTGTGTGTGTCATGTGTTTACAATATTATTGGCGAACACTCAAGTAAAACTATTTGAGGGCATGTATGATTCAGTGGTGAAAGTGAGGAATATTCCAAAACTAGTTTTATATAATGTGCGTACTTGTGTGTGTATGTACGTGTCACACACACACACACACACACACATACACTTGTCTAAATATCATTCATTTTAAAAAGACAGTTAATCGCATTAACAGTTTCTCTTCAAATTATGCGCGCATAAACACAGGGGTATGTATGTATATATATATATATATATATATATATATATTGTAAAATACATAGACACATACATACAAAAATACAAGACATAGAATAGATAGACAGATTTATAGATGGATAGATACAACACATAGACATGACAATATCATCATCATCATCGTCGTCGTCGTCATCATCGGCATCATCATCATCATCATTAACTTGTTAGCAAAATAAAGACTCCGGCTCCCTGACACCAATATCCACTCATATATAATATAATCAAGCTGAGAAGAGGCCACGTCATACGACAGACATGACAGGTACGATGGAGCCGGCGACTAAGACAGGTGAAGATGACGGTGATGATGCTAGCGCCGGCGTAATGTTTGCCCAATATTTCCCAACATTATGATTATCAGTACTATTACAACGAATTCCGGTTGTACATACCGTAGCCATGATGTCAGTGGGTTCGGTCCGATGTTTCTAGTCCGGTGGCTCTACGAATGCTCGAACGCCGACACAATTTGTACGATCTGACAGCTCTCTCTCTCTCTCATACACACACTGGCTGATTCTCAGTCTCTCTCTCTCACCCACACCCACTATGTATTGACAAGTGACGAGTTACTATGTGAACGCAATAGAGGAATGTAAAGGGACTGGCTCAGATAATGAGGTCAGGTCACATACACTCTCAGTCACACGGAGTTAGTCTACCGTATAGCTAGCGAGCTAACCGATCGTAAACATCGGTCTGTTATAACGGCGAATCGGACACGGAAAACCGTGTAATTGTTTCCGTGCATTGTAAATGAAGTCTAGTAATCACTCAAGCACGCAGCAGCCACGCGCCCACGCACGCAGTATGAACCCGAAAGCACTTGTTTACTTGGTTGGGCCAGCAAATATAGTTTCGCATAGATACGCACGCTTAGGTTTACAGTGTGTGTGAGAGTGTGTAAGATTATTTAAATGTGTATAAATTTTTCGATTACTTTAATATTTCATAAATAGAGTATAGCGACAGTATAATATGTTTCGGGTACACGACATATCAGGTATGGTTCATGATTGAGTTCGCTAGATATGCAAATGAGTCAATATTTTATTTATGCCAGGATAAGTATTATTCCATTAACGTATAGGGGCTGGGTGGAGTATCTGTTGGCAACATGTAGTCTGTATCATTGTATGTTGTGATACAGTTGGCGTAAACAACAATAGATGGCATCATGTAAACAACGGTAGCTGTATGATAACATATAGAAATGTGCGTGCATTTGTGAAATAGGTAAATGCACAGCGTGCGTTTGGGTGTGAGTGTGTGTGTTTATTATTTATATATTAGGTAAGGAAAATCTCTTCAATGCAAGCATCATTATGTTTATGACATTCTCCCGTTAATTCTTTTTACTATTTTATGTTTTAATTGAAGCATAGATTCACATTTAAGTTAAACACAAGACAACGTGCAAACGCTCACTTTAAAACACGGAAGACGAAATGGGTCAAGCAATCTCATAAAGTAATGAGGTTACGTGTAGGATGAAACACGTGTTACGATGACTCATTGCAGCGAGTGTATATTTTTATAGAACTGGGGAAATATGATCATATATTGACTGCATGTCGCAAAATAGGTGCTATATCATTCTGAATTCGACGAAGGCGATTGATTTTTTTATATATATAATCAGATAGGTCCCCAGATATATAATTATAATAGTATTTTAATACAATAATTATATTTATTATGTGGCGTTTTACACTGAAAACAGAATTAAAATATGTTCTGGTGCATAAAGCACAAACAGATTTTATACATAACTACAAAGCCTTTTATATATTATAAATAGGCTAAACGAAACGAGTTCTAAGAACCTTACAAAAGATAGAAAGATTTATCTTTGTACATTGATATATATTTGTTCACCTTCAACAGAAAGCCAGACTCAGAATACAGCAGTCTCACTGGTATATACTTTTGGATAAGATTGTTTAGCTACAATGGTGTTGTTCCACTCAATACTTTGAATGTGTGAAACAAGATCCAGTATAGTCAACTGAAACGTACAGGAAGCTAGGGCATCTGGAACAATCGTTCAGCAGAGAGAGCGGGGGAGGATTATATATAACAATGCTTTGCATAATCCAGGCCAGAAATTACAAGGACTTGGACTAAAGTCTTGCCTGTCTCCTTATTTATCTACTTACGAATAAGTGTTATTTTTATATTTGATAATAACAAGACTTAATCTGTTTCTCCATACTTAGAGTATTATCCAATATAAGCTCTAAATTTCTCAAAGACATGGAAGAAGTTATATAACCGAATCCTACTTTATTGCAAAGATTCTCAGTTTTCTTCACATGCTGCTTGGATGAGATAACAATGAATTTGGTCTTATTCTTGTTTAACTTTAGTCTGTTTAAAAATTCCAAATACATATGTTTGCATTGCAACACAATCTTCAATTGAGGATGAAATATCATCCCATTTATATGTGAGTTATGCAACGTTCCAACTTATCCAAGAAACATGATTTTTTTAAATAATTTAATGACAGAATCTGGGGATATATATATATATATCCAGCTATGTTTATCGTCAAACAGTTGATATTAAGTCCCATATGGCTGAGAAATAATCCCAATAGGGTGTGTACATATTGTGAAAACTAAATAATTTAACAGACACACCAAATTATCAAAGAAACATGATTTTTTAAAATAATTTAATGTCAGGATCAAGGGATATATATATATATATATATATATATACCAGCTATGTGTTATTGTCAAACAGTTAATCTTTAATCCCATATCGTTGCGAGATAATCCCAATAAGGTGTGTACAAAAAGGTACATTGAATAAAACACGGTGGACTATTTTATTTTTTAGAATATAAATCTATTTTTTATTTCACCAACCCTGACAGATATACACTGATATCGCTACGACTGGGTCTACTGGAGTGAAATCAACAGCTAACAAAAAAGTAAATAACACGAACAAGGTCATGGTTGATGTCAACTATACTATAGAAATATCAAATTAATGATAAATAGTTTTAATTACGCTTCAAAAATAGCAGATTCCAAAATATCATAATATAATTATATTATATATATTAAATATAACATCGTACATTGACTATGAAATTGCTCAACCCCTCTACTAGATGCGCCACTGAGCTCGAATCTTTTCGAGGATATTAGCGCTATAGAAGTTTGTTATTATTATTATTAGTAGTAGTATTACCTATAAGAAGCCGAACATACACACACACAAAGACACACACACACACACACTGGTAAAACATTATTTTGCGTTCACATATTTATTTCTGTATCTTGAATATAAAGTTAAATAGCCTATAGGTAAGTTTTGTTTTTAGTTGACGCTCTTCCTTAATCGCTAATGTTCCATTGTAAGAGAATGGCTTCAATGTAAACATCGTACTTTTGACATTCCCTTTTTCAACACTGTACTAGTTTATGTTTTAAGTAAAATGATATTACTATAACTGTATGATGTTCTTAAATATATTAATAAAGGGTGTGGTCTGTATATAGTAATATGTCGATGCCAGTTCATTATATTCGCGCTTTGTAGAGTTTTATTCGAAAATAACATATGCAATATTTATATTTGACACTGTTTCGTGTTGTTGTTGCTGTTGTTGTCTTTGTTATTATTATTATTAGTATTATTATTAGTATTATTGTTATTAGTAGTAGTAATATCATCATTATCATTATCATCATCATCAGTAACATCTTAAGAGAAAAGTCTCTGTGAACGATGCCTCTAGCTATAGCTCGGTGCCAGTTAGTTAGTGGTATCGTTGCCTTTTGTTGGACTCGACCTTTTCAAAAGTATCCTAAATCCGGAAATGGGTCTCCTCCAGAAAGGTCTAAAATAGATCGATCGGACGTTATCGTCCATCGACAGTAAATGATGCCTCATTATCTGGTATCGCGATTCGACGATTGCGTTTATTGATGTCATCCGGAAAGTAGTATTGATTGATGATGACTGTTTCACAACAATTAACTTAGTTCAGTTCAGCTTTAACGATACAATTCAACAGTAATCATCGAAATCCCAGAAATGTTATATCATAAAGTTACCATCTTATTTCGGCCAACAATATTTGAATGAATTGCCACTAAGCTAATCCACATATTTCTTTTAAACTTGGTTAGGTACACTCCATAACGTATATGGAGCAGAGCCTTAACAATGAAGGAAACATTAGATATAGAAATAAATATCGTAATATCTTGTTCCACTTGGTCGTTTACAGAAAAGACAAAGCTGAACACAAAAACAGTTTTCAAAAGGTCTGGCAACGTCTTCGTGACCAGGGCTTAAAACTGAACTTGAATGAGTTCGTATTTATGGGCCACATATTGTCTGATCAAGAAATAATGGCAGACAAGGCCAAAGTAGAACAGTCGCTAATGTTAAAAGTTTCCCGGGACTTGTCAGTTACGGTTCAAGATTCATTTCGGACGGTGGAACCATTGCGCATACTAACTAGAAGGAACACTGAGTGGACCTGGAGTGATGTGTAGCAGGCAGCGTTTAATGAACTTAAACATCGACTAATTAGTTTGCATGTTACGGCTTACTATAATCCTGAAGCTGATATTCAGCTCATAGTGGATGCCAGTTCAGTTGAACTAGGTGGAGTACTGGTACAAATTCAATAGCATTCACTACCATAACTTTGAATTACTGACTTATCACAAGCCATTAGAGTACAATTACTCTAAAACCTCCGAGGCTTCAGTACGTATTGAGCACTGGGTATTGCGGCTACCACCATATGTTCACATAATCAAATATATACCAGGAACATTTAACATAGCACTCCCTATCTGGCCTGTTGTTACAATCAGCAATGAAATCTTTGTGCAATGTTGGAGAAGAATATGTGCATTTTGGTTTTCACAATGCCGTCCCAAAAGCTATGACGCTACAGGAAATTGAGTTAGCATCGCGTCAGAACAAAACATTACAAAGTGTACAGAAATGTATCAATAGCAATAACTGGAACAATTCTTGCCAAAAATACCGTTTGATTCAACATAAGATCACCAACTATGGAGATATCTTACTAAAGAAAGTTGAGATATCAACATATTAAAGAGAAAACTAAGACTTACACAGAGCACAAGCGAGAAACACCTGGCTGTGAATTAAAGGAAGGTGATAGGGTGCTACTAAAATATTCAATCAGGAATAAAGCTGACAAACTCTCTCCGTTGTTTGAGAAAGATCCATACAGAGTTGTGTCTAAACATGGTAATTGGATTGCGTTGTGATCCCAGGATGGCAGAGTTATAAAACGCAACGTTTCACATGTAAAGCGATATATAAATTTCCCAGAATAATGTTGCAAATTATGCTATTCCAATACTAAAGAACAACCAGCCAGTGCTCAGACCAAGACATACACTACAGAAATCCATAGGGTATAATGATGAACAATTTATAAAAACACAAATGACATCACTATGAATGTAAGAACTTATGGTCATGATGCATTATTATTATGTATATTATATTAATTAGGCTTCGGAGAATAATCTATTGGGCTAGTAGTTGAATTTGAAATGATGTTAGTCAACTAGATTATTATGGTTTATTACCTTTAGTTTAGATTCAGAATATATACTTGCAGAATTTAGTTAGCAACAGTTTTGATAATTTGCTGTATATGAATATCTATGACATAACTTTGAATAACCTGGACTGACAAATTTATTTTGAAAGAAAGGATGGATTGTTGTGTCTGCATTATGACATTTGACTTTCGATAGAAGACGTTATGATAATGTTTCGCCATCTAATGAATATAATTATGTGTTGTTACCTGTAGGGTGCAGTAATAAAACGTAGGTGCGGTTCTATCACTTCGGGTGTTACATGTGTGTAAGAGCACGGTGTGAATTATATTTGGCGAATCAGATCAAGAGTAGTTTTTTTTATGAACGTAGTAGTACTAGTTCAGCAGGTGTACGACCTGTTGGATCGTGAATGATTTATACAGTAATAAGCAAGGAATATGTTCATACGATTCTTCATACTCCCTCTCTCCGTTTTCTTGATTCCGTTCTTCAAAATATCGACTGCGCGTACAGGTAATATATTGGTAGCTGGATGATAAAGACCGACGAAACTCCGTAGAGGTAAACGAAGATCCGTTGAGTAATACCAGTGATTTAGGGAAACCATGAGTTGCAAATATCTCCATAAGACAGTCAATGCTATGTGCGGACGTGGAGCTAAACACGCAACGAGCCTCAATCCATTTAGAATGAGCATCTATAAGTTTTTCCCATAACGGCACCCGCATAATCTATGTGATCGCATATGGGAGAAGCGCATTCCCATAGGTGTAGTGGCTTCCTTTGTTCTTGGCAAACAGAACATTCTTTCACCACGGACTCTAGGTCCGCATCTAGGTGTGGCCACCATACATAACTTCTGGCTAAAGTCTTCATTTTGTTCATGCCAGGATGAATAGAGTGTAATTCTTGTAGTAGACGTTTCTGTCCCTGAGGTGGAACTATTATTCGACTACTCCAGAGCACACATCCAGCTACGCTGCTTAGCTCATCACGGCCTTGTACATATAGTTTAATATCAGGTGAAACATTTACTATGCCACTCCAACCTGTACGCATAAAATTATACACCTTAGAGAGCACAGGATTGAGTAATATCAAAACAAGAGATTTCGGATACGGAAAACGAAACTTGCAAGTATGTTTATGTACCCCTGATGAAAACGCGAACAGAACAGAATACTGTGCACATGTCTGCTGTCAGGAATGTATCAACGATCTGGTCAATCACGCCATCAATGATAAGCAGCTGCCTATCGAATGTATATAAGAGAACTCCATATAATTTTTCTAATTCTCCGAGACTTCTTTAACCTACTGGGCCACACCCAGGAAGCTCTGAGAGAGTTAAGTGCTGCCGCCACTGAAGGATTTATTTTGGAAAACAGAATAAGGTACTCGTATTGCCTCATTCAAGATAGTCCAATCGTATATAAGACCATCTGAGCAAAGCACATTTTCAGTGTCCTAATCACGATGTTTTGTGCTTGATTATTATTCTCGTTGGGCAGAAGCAGTCTTGCTTAGGAACACCGATGCACCAAGTGTAATCAGGTGTATGCAGGCTATGTGTCACACACACATGGTCTACCAGAAATTGTAAGGAGTGATAACGGTCTGCCCTTTGATTCGGCGGAGTTTGAGTCGTTTCTAGAATATCTTACTAGACCACCTCACAGCGTTACTGATATATCGTACTTTTGGATAGAAAGCTGCCTGAGAAGCTGCACACACTTAAAATACAAGATGACGTGAAAACTCAAGCAGACTGGCAAGTCTTGTTGAGAGAACGCGATGCACGAATGAAAATGAGACAAAAAGAATATGCCGGTTCTTCTCCAATAAAAGCGTGAAACAAGTTATCACTAAAGTTTGAGCCTGGACCCTTTAAGGTAGTCCAAAAGGATAGAAATGCCATTATACTGGAAAATTCAGAAATGCACAATACAACCCATACGAAAACAAATCATTGTGCCGGATCCCGAAGCCAATGACGGTTTGAATATAAATTCCGACTGACATGTAACTGATGAGAGTGCACGTGAAGACCCTGAACTACCCTGAACTCAATCTGTTGGGGCTCCCATAATAATAAAGGGATTAGCCGAAGCTCCTCGTGTTCGTACTAAGCAAAACCCTGCATGGTTGAATGACTGTGCTGAATAAGGGAAGGTTATATTGTATGTGTTGATCAAGGTGTGTTGTTTAAACAAAGGATTGTGAATTGATAGCATTTCATTTAATTAATAGAGAATTGTTAACGTAAAGTAGCATCAGAAACCTTGTATAAAAGTATATTTTGTGATATTAATGTATGATGTGTAATACATTAGAACTAGGTGTACGTAGTGTACGTACTGTCAACCTCAACATGGGAATGTTACGGCGACCTTTGTAGTTGGTTTGTGGTCCACCTGGCGGCAGTGCTGTACACGTACGGAATAAAGAACCGAGATTAAAAATCGAAGAGTTTGTTTTAACGATAAACGATAAATTTTGACACATCCAACCTAAAAACAATTTATTTATGCAAACCTTATGATTGATAATCCATTATGTGCTTTAATTTTCTTACAAGTCTGATTTGTTGTAGTTTATATGATTATAAATTTTTTTATTAGTGGCACATTTTGCTTTAATTACTGCACCATTACTCAATGATAATAACATTATTGTCACATAGGCACGTTTATTCTGTGGTTCCACTCCGGAGTTTCTCTACATGCACACTCATCTATTATAATTTCTTAATTACTTAATGACTAGAATAATCCAACAAAAGCTGAGTAATACCTTAATGCTGTATCAGTTGGCTTTTATTAAATAATTTTCCAGCATTTATGAAAATAGAAAATAATCAAATCATGCATAAAATCATTATTTATGAATCCGATTGCATTGCCATAATTTATTTGTAGGCGTGGTTGTATGGTCTATATTATCATGATGGTCACTCTGTTTAACTATGGTAAAACATTAAATGCTCAGTTTCTGAATATCCGAATACAAAATCGACTTTTGCACATTACTCTATATAAACTATAAAATGCATCGTTTTATCTCTGGTAGTCAGATTTATCTTTAAAATTAAAAACAAAACACAATATTATCTACGTGCGAGTGTGTGTGTATGTTTGTGTGCGCGCTATAAGATATCACTGTATTAATTTTGTGTGTTACTTATTGCTAGAAAATGTCGGACGTTATAAGCTTTGCTATGGAATTCTAGCTGGTATTGCTCTTTTCTGACAGATGATGAAACACTTGAAATGAATTTATATGCGCATGGTCCATGATAAAAAAACCTTGATTGTCTAGAATAGGTTCTGGAGTGCTTTGATAAATTATAATCCTATATGTATGTGTTTGCATGGTATCTACAGTTAGCATCTTAGCTGAACTCCACTGGGCTAAACTATTTTATCGATCACTTGCAAATATGATTGATCTTAATTCACGGATTAGTTATCACATATATTTTGTACGTCATAGTTTACCATATCAAGGGAGCCAATCGCTGTAAGACACCACTTCACATTTCCAAGGATGTGTTTTAGTACCGGTTCTGCTAGTAAAGCAGAAGGATGGGTTGATTAATTAGTAATTATTTTACACATTTTAAAGACATTTTCCCAGAAATAATATATTGTGGATTTATGACATGTATGCGGTGAGCGTCTAATAATTTCTAAAACACCCTAAATTTTCTTGTATTTACAAGTCTTGTGAAAGTAGGCAATAAATAAATTTTAGCTGTTTTGTGCGATCCAAAGTAATTTTATTTCCTTTAGTGTGGTTACTTTTAAAATATAAGTCTATTAAACAATATACGTTCCATAAGTTGTGCATTAAAAAATGTAATGCTAGAACACGTAGATTAATTAATTGCACGCATGCATTATTCTTGAAACTTAAAGCAGGATGACGTATGTTAAAAGTACGAATGATCTGACGGCCGAACGGGCTTGCAGAATTTCTTAGTTGGCGCCCGTATTAATGTACAATAGTTAGATGAAGAAGGCGAGTTTTTGTGTGTAGAAACGTGGGCATGGAAATGAAGAGTGAACATTGTTATCAAAATGTATTTTGAAAGAAATCTATGATGTCATTTCCATAATGGTTTGTATCTTGCGAACAGTTTTCATATACAAATAAATCGGCCTGCATGCTGAAAGATGAAACCACGTGACAAAGCCAGAGGTGGCTAGTTTCGTCGTCTGCTTTTGCTGATATTCATATTGCTTTTCGAAGAGTGAGTTAGTTTTTTGCCAATAATTGAAGCATTTAATTACAGATGGTGGGAAAGGGCAGTTTCCATGTGACTGGATGGTATCTAAACATCATCCACATAATGATGCATGATAATAATTACGTATTTACTATTAATTCAAGTTAACTCAATAACTTATGCCACGTGGTCGTGGGTGTTTGAGACGAGAGGTGGCTTGGTAGTTTTGTTCGACGTACCTCCGCCGAATCACGGACATACTTTTTCAAGTAAATAAAAATCGATAAACAAAAATCAATAAACAAAAAGTTTTTGTTTATTGATATCTTTCGTTTCGTGGTTTATGATCATGAAACAGGGATAGCACACGAAAGTGGAAGCATTATTCTAGTTATTTCTAGTGTTGTCCCTTTTTATTGAGTGTTTTACCAAAAACTTCCCTCAGCACTTAACTGCAAGGTATCAGTACGGAAAGGTGAGAGTCGAAACACACAGAGGGTTGCCACTGGTAGAATGTGTTAGATCCACAGTGGATCTTAATTATGTGTCCCCCTTTTTATTGATTTCGGTGGATTTGTCTGAGACATTTAACGTAGCCGTTTACCTATGTTTCAGCAATTTGACGTGATTAATTGGACCTGTGATCCTTGGTGGTTACAGAAAATCCATATTTTAGTACAAAGTGCAATATGCATAACTGTTAGACAAGGGATATCTGACTTGTTCTATTATTGTCATCGCAATAGTGACTAAATCAAATGTGCGACTTTCAAGAGAATTAGATTTATAAATTTATGTTTTAATGGTGTAACAAAGGTGCAAGTTAATTAATCTTGCCATTATATCACTATTTTCTTCATTTATTTAGTATGTATTATTTAACCAGTAAAACAGCCAATAGTGTTGTCCTGAGCACCACTACTCTTTGTCATATTAGATAGATAGATACATTTATTCAGTTCACATAACAATTATACAAGAAATTATAATACTAAAATTATTAATGATTAATCTACAATATGAATTGAGTAACCAGGATAGCTATTGCTTTCTTCCTGCTGGCCGCCACCTGACCCCCCTAAAAAAATTGAGATTATGTTAATGCAGAGTGGATGACTGACCCAGGGAGGAGACATGGCAAAAAGTTAAATCACTGTGTTACAATACAATAACCAGACCAGCAGAAAATAGAGAGTTTAGAGTTAATTAAACCTCAGTTTTGAATAAAATTGTAGTATATATAAATTATTAATGTTTAATCTTTGCTGCAAGCTTACAACAGATTGTGTATTCATACATAAATTGTTGCATTTTATGGTGTGTGGCTAGCAATATGATTTGTTGAATGAGAAATATTTTGGACTTAAACTAAAGTATGCACTTTTTCATGTTGCAACTCCTTTAATACCTAACTGATATAAGTGAAATTTTAGGAAGTTAGGCCAAGTATATAGTGACAGAAGTTTAACAAGTAACCAAGTGCATAATTAACTATGAAAATAATAAATGAATTAATAATAATTTAAGAAGATATTTGTGTTAATTCTGGATTTGAATTCATTTAATAATTGACTGATTCAAATGTTGTAAAAGATCAAAGGTAAGGCAAAGTATTTCAGGATGAACTTTGTCATCAGTCTAGTTTTTAATAATGTAACATTTTTTATTAATGCTTAGCCTGGAAGGATGTGAACCATTTTCCTGTGAGTCTGGTTAACTAACTGTCAGAATTACAATTAATTGGTTTGTTTGTGACTTGTGCTTAGAATGGCTATGTAATTATATTATCACTTGAGCTGTATACCAGCAGTCTATTCACATGGTAATCTGCAAAGAATTTAGACAGTCAATGTGCAAATTCCGCTTTCAATTATTTAAACCAGATACATATTAATGTGGTCTTTATTTTCATCTATAAAACAAATTCCAGAGGTTCATTAACAGTAACACCATTAGCTATTAGTATCCCTTGTTTATTAGATTATGGTTTGTCCTGTAATTAAATCATTGCCAATATTCTAATTTTTTAAAACAACTGATAAAACAGTACTCTTTGTTTATTGAAATAGTTAACATTCTCAGATTGGCAGAATTCTTTTACCTACCATATATAATTGTTTATAAGGCAGGGCTTTAATCATTGAAAGTATTTGGCTTTTTCTTACTTGTCTTATACATGAGTCACTGGGAAAATTGGCTACATTCGGAGACTCTCTGTTGAGCCTGCTGAGTATTCAAAAAATATTATATTCTTGCCTTTAATTTAAGTTGTGCAATATGCAAAATATACTAACAACAACAGCAAAACAACCAGAGAGTGTAATGTAACAGATAAACTTGTGCATGATTGATGGAAATGTGCTGCCAAATTATAAGAAGTGCCCAAGATTAAGAAAGCTTGTCATCGTTGTTCCACCCCATATGCTGCTGATGAGATTGCCCTTGACTATATGCTCATGAACAGAGAGAGTGCTGATATTGTAACTAGCTCAGTGATATGGATTCAGACACAAATGAAGTTGCATGATCCTTCATTCAAAGCATCAGCTGGCTAGCCTATTAACTTCATGAGATGCCACAACCTTTCTTTATATAAGCCAGGAACTCTCCTTACTGATTTGAATGAAAAATCACTTCATTCCAATATAGTGTCATTGACCAGAATACCATCATTACTAAGCTGCTCAAGACCCTTAAAATCAGACTCAAGACCTTCAGTTCTGCCTCATTTTATATTTAACTTGGGTAGTTTTTCACAATATTGACCAATATACTGATTTCATTTTACATATGAGATTGCCTTATTCATAAGTATATCCTTTCCATTTCCCTTTATGCCTATGTGTCTTGGTACCCAACAAAATATAATGGTTTTTTCTCCATTAGTGATGTCTGTGTATTTGTTAACAATTTCTAAAATAATACTATTGTCCATTTGTAGACCTCCAATTGCTTGGAGGCTGGATAATGAATTGGTGCAAATGACAAATTTATTATGGATTGATCTATCTATATATTTGAAGGCCAGTAAAATGGCTCAAAGTTCAGCGAAGAAAACGAAAGCTTCATCAGGTAGGCGTTCTGTCAAGGCTGATACTGCTGCTAAATGGGCACTTCAGCTTAATCCTACAAGAAACAAATTACCCCACTTAGACTTTAGTACCCACCTGAACACAGGCACTACCTTGTGACTGGATTTCTAGTTTAGGTGTTTATCCACCTGAGAATGAATATTAGTATGAGTAGAAGCTATCTGAAACATTTTATTTCATTCCCTGGCATAATGACTTGATTTATTGCAAATGGAACACGGCCTATATATCCTTCATCATAGTATTTGGCATGTGACAATCAGGTGACCTATGATCCTGCTCTCCACATTAGTCTAGTCATTTCCACTAAATAACATTGATCGTTTTTCAAGTATGTGGCCAATTTCTTGCTACAGTTAGTCAGAAACTTATCTTTTACAATCATTTCAAACAAATCTTGAAAAGTATTACCAACTTTGGGCAATTCAATCAACCATAATTTGAGCTGCAAACCATCTGCAGACAATTGATAATGCTTCAGTAAAGCTAATTTCAGAATATCATAATCTAGAGCATCTTCATATGGCAATCTAGCCTATTCTTCTAGAGCTGACCCCATTAACAAAGCACTAAGAATTTTAGACCAACCGTCTTTATCCCAGACAAAGCACTAAGAATTATAGACCAACTGTCTTTATCCCAAATTTTGCAAAACGTTGCCAGCATTCTAAATAAGCGTCCATGCTATCAGTTCTATTGGCTTCAGGACTATTGTCTGCTGCATTAAATCATGCATGGTTAGCCAGGTGAACCTCATTGTGCCGTCTATCGTACGCTGCTGTAACCCCTTCAACAATCTGTAAATCACAAGAATGTAGATTATATTTATCTGCTTGAATCGATTAAGTACATGTGCGTTTTATTAATTTACATGTATCAGTACCTTTGCCATTTCCCCGAAGAAGGTATCGAAATAATTTCCTGGAAGCCCAGGATTTAGTATTCGTAGGTCTCTAAGTAAACCTTCATTTCCCAGGAAAATCAGTTGCATCCTAGCGGCTGTAACAGGATGTTCTAAGCAGAATGGTCGAAAGCCAGTTCCTTGTAAATCAAGTCACACACTGCAGGGTGCACTGCAATGTGAGAAGTGTGTATTTTACAATATTGCTCTAGTAAAATGTGTCACCAGAAGCAACAACAATTTGTTTTTATTATAGTTACTAGCTAAACACCAAAGACAAAATGCATCGAATACAGCTTCCGGAAGGGAATTTGTGTCTTGACAAGCTGATCCAGGTGAAACAAAAAATTCACTGTCTGTCTGAAATTAAACTGACTCGGAATGTTTCATGTCAGATTTAAATGATTGGCGTAAAGTGTTCATTTGATGCATATGATTGGGCACCATATAAGCGACTGGCCTCTGCTCTGACCAAACATACAAAGGTGAGGACAGTTCCTCCAGGGGAGTATTGGTACATATCGGTAGGGACAGAAAGACGAAGATCTTGATGAAATCTCAATGAAAAAAACATATTAAATACAATAACAATGTGTACAACCATTACTTTGTTTGCATGTCCTACATGTAAATGATGTTGATTCAGTGTCTTAAGCCCACCGTCAATGTTTAACCAGCAATATTAAACTAGACCACCAAGTGCAACTATAAGCAATATGACACACACACACCCTGCTTAATATTAAACACATCTTTACCTGAAAAAGATATGGGTTGAGCATTCTAAAAATAAATTATATGCACAATAAATACTGTTTCTGGTTCAAAGAGGCAACACGCCTCCACTGGCATGTATTATAACTGAACCTATATATATTGAGCTCAAATTCAATTAATTTTTAATGTCAGCAATAAACTATGTTGTTTTATAACTGAAAATGATATGCTAGTCATGGTTGGGATTCAAACCCCAGACCTCATCCACCAAACACAACCCTCCCCCATGATCTTCAGTTTGCCAAAACCTACCTAGATTTAGATGTTTTGAAGTTCACCAAACCCTTTCCGCCAGCAATCAACATTTCAAACGCATTCGTGACTTGTCTCTCCCCAACCCGGAGTGCCTCAACTTTCGGATCCGGCAGGCATTTAAAAGCAATTGTTGACAAACCAATCTGGCACAAATCGACCAGAGTGATTCCAACGTCACAGTCAACTTCAGAATCTGACACTGACGAACTAAAATTAAACGATTTATCCTGTGGATTCTCCCGAAAGAAAACTGTATCCAGAGTTGTTTCTTCTGATAATTTAATTATCTTTGACAATGCCCCCATATGGAGACATTTGTCATACTTTCTTTTAACCAAAACAAACCGAACTTGCGAAGCCATTTTCGAGATCGTCAAGACGAGGTCGTTTAAGTAAGTAACACGCTGCACGCCGCTTGGGAGGTCAATACCCAACTTATTGCCGCCCGCGTGGGAGATTGGCGTTTTTTTTAAAATCTCGTGTAAAATCTCGTGGTACTTTGATAATCTCACGAGTTTTACGAAATCTCACGAGATTGCAAGGAAAACAAACCCAAAACAGACACTCGAAAAATTAAATTAAATGTTTCTACGGTCGGTCGGGTTACGGGAAATACAAAACATTTTTTTTATTCTCAGACTTATATAATGCAGAACTTCGTGGCGATATGCCAAAATTAATTTCTAAATTTTTGACTGGTAGAAAGAAACCTTTCTGTCCGTGTTGGTAACACTCTCTGATTCTTACCACCAACAATAGGGTGTTGTACAACAAGGAAGCATCTTATCAGTAACACTATTCAGTATGAAAATAAATAACATAGTTAAATGCTTGCTGAATGGTGTTAACAGTTCCTTATACATAGATGACTTCCTGATATGCTACCAGTCAAAAAATATGAATTCCATAGAAAGAATTCTCCAGTTGTGTCTCAATAAATTAGAAAATTGGGCTGATGAGAATGGCTTCAAATTCTCCAGGTCCAAAACGGTCTGTGTGCACTTCTGCCAACAAAGAAAATTTCACCCTGACCCGACTCTAACACTATATGGGGTAGATATTCCGGTTTTAAAGGAATTTAATGTAAGAAAGCTGTGTGTAAATTGCATGCAGCGCAGCCTGCATTAAGATGTTCGATGTGATAATGGGGGTGTAAATCAATATTCTTCCTGTATGTATCTGGATTATAGACCCATCAATCATTACACAATTTCGAACAAGATCCGAATGCTCATCATCTTTGACTAAATCCTTGTTAACGGCAATGCATGAACATCCTGAATCACGCAATGATTGCACTAGTATTCCACGAACATAGCCTTACGTAACTGGCATAAATCCATTGTTTTTCACTCTGTATGCGCCACTCACAATAGGCAATATTCTACAACATTCTAATTTGAGCTCTGGGGTACCAACACAGTGACAGGTATTGAAAATTTCAGTACCTACCTGATCACAGGCACTATCTATGTGAATAGATTTCTAATTTAGATGTTTGTACACCTTATAATGACTTAGTAAAAGTAGAAGCTATCTGAAACAATTGTTTTTAATTCTCTGGTATAATGACATGATATATTGCATAGGAAACACATACAATCCTTCATGGCATTATTTGGCTTGTGATAATCATGTAACTTATGATCCTGCCTCCCAAGGTCTTGAAAAGTAATGCCAGACTTGTGCAATTCAATCCACCTTTCAGGATACATACTTAATCCAGTAGCAAACTGGATTGGGTTTCGCCTTCATTAACTCGGCTTTCACGGAATTTGAGGCAGAAACAATCTCCCAACAATTGATAACGATTCAGTAAAGCTAATTTCAGAACATCATCATCTAGAGCATCGTCATATGTCAATCTAGCATATACTTCTAGAAGTAATTCCGTTAACAAAACACTAAGACTTGTAGATCAACTCTCCTTATCCCAGGTATTGTGAATTTGCTAAACTAAATAAGGGTCCATGCTTTCAGTTCTCTCTTTAAACTCTGGCAATTTTGGTACTCTTTAACTTGGCAAGTTGTTCTGCCTCGCTCTGCTTCACGCGTTTCTGCTCTCTCTTACCGTTCTCGGTTTTGTTCTTGAGTAATAAAGGTTTCTAAATATTTGCCACTATATCCAATTTTAACTCCTATCCAAAGTAATAAATTTATCAAATCTGAAATTTTAATACATGAGTAATAACATTAAATATATAAAATAATATATGCCACCTTATCCGAAGTAACTCAAATATTATATGCTACTGTAGCCAGAGCACAATCAAAGTCCCAACACTTTCCAAACCAATTTGTGAACAAATCAATTTGTATCTAGCCCCTTATCTATCCTAATACGGATTTAGCAATGTCATATATCGCAAACAAAATGTCAACTACAATCGTAAGGATACCACTCGGATTCTGCAATGTTACATTTGGCTATCAGTTATTTGTCAAATCTAGGTCACAGAGCAAACGAATCTCTATGCGCACAAATCTATCAGATATTAAATTTCAGTAGTCAGTTTAACTATAGAGGAAGAGGGGGTATTATCGACACCCTAAGAACAAATGTGCGATAAATATTACAATATATATGAGATATTAATTCAAAGTGCATCAATAAAATTGCCATGTTCTTACTTGTGTAGCCAACCACACCAACTACTTTCCAGCAATTAGGGAGTTAACGGTTTCAGAAAAAAAATTAAAATTGTGGCAATTATCGACACCACGTGGCAGTTATCAACAACCACCTTTAAGGTAATAAGACAACTCGTAACCTTGACAACTCGCACCTAGACAAAACAACTCCGTAACCCCATTCTGAGACAACTCATATCCCCCATTCTGAGACAACTCTTTCCCCCTTCTGGTCCCTGTTACTATATGGAATAGATTATATCTGTAGCATTATGTATGCTTAAGCTCCGTATCTGTTGGACAAATTCCATATCAAGAACGCTTCAATAATTATAAATCATTTCCCAATCTACGCGATGGAGATAAATTTAACCATGCTGTTCAGTAGTGTGTTTTGTGTGATCAATAATTACGAGAAGACTAAGTAGCTAATTATAGAATATAAACATATACTATAAGACATCACTATTTCTTTGTAGTTTGTTAAATTGAATAAAACATAAACCTATGAATTGTGTGTTACTAGTTAGTCAATGATCTACTCGATCTGATTTTGGGAAGTAGTTTTTTGTGTGATCAATACCAATGATAATTAAAAAGGCTGTGTGGCTTCTCATTTAATTTAGGAATATATTACATCTGGAAAGGACAATCAAATGAATCTTATGTGCCCTTTTTTCTATACAAACTTCACCAGTTGACACTTGTATTCATTTGCTCCTTGATATTCATATTTACAATATTATTGCAAATATATTAATAATATGATACCAACATCCCGCCGATCCAAACGTCCACGATCGATGACCAGGCAAGAGGCGTTTGACACACTGCGTTATCTTTGAGATTACATTCGTTCTACGTGTATTGAAAGTATGTATGCCCCCCCCCCCCCCACTTCTGCTCAGTCTTCAACCAGAGTGTCAGGACAAATAATGATGTGGAGGGTTGGCACATCTGTTTGAATTATAGAGCAGGAAACGGGAACCCACCTTTTTACATACTAGTCCTTCTGTTGTTTCGCGAGTTACGTCTCCTCAAGCTACAATCAAAGCTTTTAGGGAAGGAAAACTGCAGTGATATCAGCAAATGGCCGGCAAATCAACACAAAGTTTACTATTTATACTCTGGGGTGAATACATCGCGGGAAACTGCAACACATCGATGTTTCTCTAGGTATGCGGGAAAATATATGCCCCTGTTGTAGAGGCTATTCAGCATACTGAGGCCGAGTGACATTTTAAGTATTAATAAAAGTATATTGGGTTTCAAAAATGTCGTAGTTACATTGCGTACCTTCGTTCACACGAACAGACGTAGATGCAACACTTCAATACAATTTAGGATCAGAATGGGTACGGGTTGTCTGGTCAGGGGTACGGGTTGTCTTGGTTAGGAATTAATTTTTAAGTGTCACGGAGAAGACAGTAGATTGACAGGGAGAGATGGAGATCGGACTCTCGAGTGTTTATTTTGGTATTGCATATGAGTTACTGACAGAGATCTACAATTTGTCATTGTCTGCAAAAAGACAAGAATTTACATTTGAGTTTTTTTAAATATCATCCTGAACAATTTTATTACTAAACATTCGAATTTATCGTACATTTTTATATACATCAGACATGCTCATAAATATATATACAAACATTCTTCCATGCACACACACATACACACACACACGACTATGCTCACATACATAACATATTTTGTTGCAGGGTGGCGATACAAATAGAGGAATACATAACAAGAGGTAGCATAAAGACGAGGTCAGTTAATAGTGAGATTTTAAGCTGTAGGCAGTACAACCATTTGTTTTCAAGAACTCATTCTTTCCCCGAACGTTACCAGATAACAAAACCCCAAAATCAGAAATAATTGACCTTACTCACGACAGGGGTCATATAGTCAATACCCAGGATGCCGCCTCGATGGCGCAGTAGGCAGCGCGTGAGTCTCATAATCTCAATACCCAGGATTAATTAAGCTGCACGCACACAACCACCCCGGGAAAGAATTATGCATAAAATAAATCATTCGTGTTTTTATTATATAGAAATGAATAATAATAATGGCCAAAATCGCAGTTTTTAACGTCGCTGGCAACCTCAAATGAGCGACACGCATATGGTCTGTAATTTATAGCTTCCACACGGAGACTAAATCTAAATAAATTTAGATTATATGGCATATTCGCTGCAGAAAACATTGCCAATTGCCTGCAACCTCCCGCACAGAATGCCTTGGGGTAGTAATATAATACAAACATAAATAATTTTTAACATAACTCAACAAATAAAAAAATATATGAATGCTTTGGAGGTATTAAGGGTACGTCCGTGGTCTAGTTGGTAGCTCGTTGGACCAAAGATCACTACCACTTTAGTTCGAATCTCGGCGTGGACATATCTGAATGTTGTTTCATCTTATACTTCGCTTCGTTATCTTTGGAGGTCGCTCAGCCAATTAGCCTAAAATGTGCACAAAAGTAGAGGTAAAGCATCAATCATCATCATATTGGGGGTATTAAACAATTATCTAAATTTCCAAACATTTCACTGCAACTATTCGATGATGGCAAATCTAACAACTTTCTCAAACTATTATTGTGACAAACTCGGAGTATACTTAACTGTTTGCATTTAGTAATTCACTTGTTAAAACAATATATTGATTTACGCAGAACGTGTAATGTTGGTCTTTGTTTTTGGTGATATTAAACCAGGAGGAGCAATAATACATGTTGGAACGAAATGTTTTTAAAATATGGCATTTAACATCGTAGAAACAGTAATACGACTATCTAAGAAGTATGTATATATTTGCATAACTTTTTCTTAAGAATGTTTACAATAAACCAATATGTTTCAATGTCCTATTGTGTGTCCAGGTTTTTTAAAACTGAATCATTGGTGCAATTAATATGCCAGTACCTAGGATAATTATCACAGCCTACCCACTCAGATAACACCCCCTTAGCCAAATTGCATCCAACACAGCGGGTGGTGTCGATATCCTCCATTTCTCACTGTTATCATCAGATTTCATAAAGGGGATATTCTGTACTGAGCCATAATTATCATCATCCATATATATATATATATATATATATATATATATAATATGTATATTTGACGCGCTTTCTACTTTGTACCTTCTTTTCCTGTTGTTCCTGTCTTTTCTATTCTTCTCGTGCTTCCTTCTTCTTCATTTGTTCTAATTTTCTATTTTCCTTCTCTTCTTCACGTTTTGCCAATTTCATGTCACATTCTTCCTTCCTTTTCTGTTTAGCCTCCTTTTAAACCTTAGTTTTAGATTTAATGGGTATTTCTGGCACTTGTAGAACGTTAAACGAGTGGGCAAGATATAGAGGATCACCCAGGTGTTCTTTCGAACTGGATGTATTTGTTGGTGTGCTGGTCAATGGGTGTGGCGAAATGGCTTTAGATGTATTAATGATGAAAGAATAATCCGGTGAAGAAATGAGTGGTTCCGTGAATGAAGCAGCCAACTTCGAGTGTGACATTTGAAGGCTAATAATGGAGGAGGATTTATTAATAGGGTCATCTAAAGGGTCAGATGATCAATCAAAGTTGGCAGTATGATCGAATGTAAATGAGATGGGTGACAAAATGGTGATTTATGTTTCCATAAGTGTCTGTGAGCTTAAAAGTAGTGAGCTTTGAATGTTTCCAAACATATTTAGATGGACATGTATTTTTTTGTGTTGGTGGCGGTAAATATTTGAGGAGGCAGAGGCGGCTGAGAATTCAGGGGAACAAATAGATGGTTCAAGGGCATTGTTTTGTGGTTTGGTGAATATGATGTTCTGTCTGTCTATAGTCGTAAATTTGATTACTTCAATGCCCTTAATGTTGAGTGGGAAAAGCTAACTTTCTGATAGCATTAACAGAATTTGCTAGGTTTGTTACATTGCGCTCCACCCTGATTTAAAAACTCCTGGAAACCTATTTTTGTGAGTATTTGGCCTAGATGGTCCATGTGCCACTTTTTTACTTCTTTTTCTCATGAAAACTTCAAAGGAGAAAAAAAGGCCAACATCACACGCCTTCAAAATATGAGTGGCATTGCCTAATAAACAATACAAAATAATACCATGCTTAGAACAATATTCAGCAAATTTCGTTAGAGTTAGAATGTGATACACTGAAACATAACTAACTATATGATGTTCACTATATAAAAGTTCGGCGTCCATCCACCCATTATCGCTTTTCCTATATATGGCCTCAGGATACTCTTCAATTCCTCCCAGCACATCCTTTGTGCGCCTTTTTGCTGTTTGGTATTTGACACCACTTGATATATGTGTCTTGATCCACGTGGTGTCAAAACATTGAGCGATTTTACACTAAGTGGAAATCCACTTTCATCACAATTAAATATTCTTGGGGGATCATTTGTGATGGTCTCCCAGTGGCTAACTTCTGTTTTTAGATATTGCTTTAGAACCAGCCCTCCACTTTTTTTGTAAGACACCTGTGATCGCTCTCGCGCTAGCCGGTGTGGGACTCTTTCTACTATCTCAGGGTTTCTTATCGTAAATAATTTGTACCAATCACAGCCTGAAATGATACAAACGTAAGTTGTATATATATATATATATATATATATATATATATATATATATATACATACAAAGACATATGTTCCTATAGCACCACTAAAGCGTATTAAGACAGATATAAACACTATAACAGGCAAATTATCTTTGAAAGCTTTGATGCACCCATCACTGTCCATTATTTTTAAACTTCTTGGGTCTACTCGTGCTTGGTAATGGGATAGCCAATGCTGGTCATAATTTTGACATATTCAACCAGCCTGGTCTCTTCGTCCTTGGCTAAGATGGACGACGGTCCCGAGCACGCTACCTCATGGACTTGTCCTGCCAGCTTGTCAAGCATTGTCGTTCTTGGTACTCCATATAAAATGGCAGCTCTTTTTTCGCCATACCACCTCGTACGGCTGCGAGTGCCGATGCCATATTTTCTGGACTGTGTCTACATCGTTTGCTGATAGTCAATTGAGCCGCCATCTAATGAATAAAATATTTTGCAATTCTAATCCTCGATATTTTTAATAAAGTAGTGAGCATAAGTTGACTGTAGTCTAACCATGTTTGGGATTCTCTTAAAATAAGAGTATTTTACTAAATAGGATAAGGCATAATCAAATACCATAATACAAAATTATCCATACATAGATTTATACAGTTGATCTTTTATTATACAATAAATTTCAACTAGATCTAGTAAAAAGTAACTTCTAATGATCAAAACATATATGAAAATTATCGGGCTAAATATTTTGTAATTTATCGATGGGGTGCGTCGACCTCCATCCACGTATTCCAAGTGGAATAACATTAAAATAGTTGCTCATAACATATTGTCAATGGGCCGAGATCGACGAGAGTCTCATCAATATATGTAGATTTCGGTCCATATTGCATTAAATTGTTTATTGTGAATACGTTTTTGTATATCGCCAATCTCGGCCTATGTTGATTACTCTATATATGTTTATATAATTATATGTGTATAATTATATATATAATTCTCATAGGGACTCCAGTGTAGTCTATTGGTTTGTATGTTTGTATGTCGCTGGTCTCATATTGATTAATATATATATATTATATATATATATATATATATATATATAGGGCCTACAGTCTAGTCTATTGGAATAAATATTAATGTAAATATATATATATATATATATATATATATATATATATATATATATCAAACGGTGTATTTTGAATAACGATACTGTTTAACAGTTCATCGCGACGTGGGTCTACACTCGTGGCCCATATAGGCAAGCACATGCTCGGAGGAGCTGGTGGGAAGAGCAGTGACCGTTCTCATATTCTTCCCAAAGCCAAAGATCGACGAACACCTTTTGGTGTCTCTTCAGCAAGGACGATTCGTCGTGCAACAATGCCACCAACATTTAGAAGTTCATTCCTGCACGACCCCTGGCTTCAGACGAGTGTGCTATCCTTCCAGTCGTTTTTTGTGCGGACGGACTGGAAACACATACTCCACCGTGCTGATGGCCATGTTGCACTCTCAATTCAGGTGCATAAAATTGTCTCCAGCTTGGTGGACGATGCCTGCACTGTTCACTATCTTTGAACTCGCTGTGCACCGCCAAGTGGTGTATCGCTCGCGGCGTCGTTTCAGTGTATGAATGCCTGACTCCGTCGAAAAGTTTGTTCTTTCTCGTGATGGATGTGTCACGGAATATCTGATAAGTGGCACTGGTAGTGCTACCTGGCACTGACATTAGCAGGATTGGAGTCCGAAATGTATGTTTCTTGGTAGCGGTTACATCCTATTTTAATCTTGAAATATGAGATAGGAACCCTTGGTCTGGGTATCATTTTATCCAGTCATTTGTCGTGTATTTGTAGACTACAGCCCAACTATATGACACATATTCCAAAGTTTTATTGTATTGACCGAAACGATTAAGACTTCCTGCGCTAACGTTGTTTACACGCACAAATCCAACACGCCCAGCAACCACAATCTACTCAATGAAAGAATGTTTGAGCAACTAACCGCGATTGCAAGGGCATTCACACTTTCTAATTAAGGGACACCAATTAAAGACAACGTCAAGATATCAGCTCAAATAAAAAGTGCACAGTAATATGGAGATTACTCTTGCATTAAGTATATTTAAAAACAACTTTTAATGTGCAGTTAATTTTTACTTCCAGTTAATTTAATGGAAGCATAATATAACGGCTCTACGAACGATCTCGATCATTAACATAGTATATGGGTCGAAATTATGTGAGCCGATATCCATGGTAATTTGAAAGCATAAAAATACGTAGACATTCATGTAACATTTTGAACACAAACACACATATTTAGTTATGCCATCCATCTAATTATGCATAACAATACATAGGAGTACCACTTTAACAACCAAATAAATGGGCGGAGATCGATGTAAGTTGTGTTGATAACTGCCACACGTTAAAATTTGGTGTGGGGACTATTTACACATGTGGGCCTGTAACCTTCAGCCCCAGCAGAGGATAAACGACCATGGAGAAATTTCTCTCGTTTGTTTAGGTCCTGTTGACGCTGCTATTTTCGGAAAATCATTCATAGCTCGCATTAATCAAACTGCCACATCTCCATAATACCCCAGTGGCTCTAGTATTAATTGCGTAATTGCCACTCGGAAGCATAAAGATCAAAATATCATTACTAACTTGCCAAATGATTTATAATAGATGGGAATGTACATATACAGTAATTAATCAAGTTAAACAGTAATACAATTTATTGAATGGAAAATCTAATCATTAACATGCAAGGCAACATTCTCATTCAAACATATTCATACCGAATCGCTGCCAATAGTTTTCCTTTTCTAAAACAAATAAACATATTACCAAATTATTAATGAATGTAGATAACACTTGAATGACGATACTGGTTATCACTGTAGCATCCTGAACACAGTCTATGAAGATAAACCAACTAAAACAGATGACTTTACTTACATACGGACCGACAAATGTATCACGATAACCGTTCTGTTAATATTTATTGGTGTGCTTCTTGTGGGCTTGTTTAGGCTTAAACAATTTGCACTGCAGATCCATCTATCTGCAGAATCTACATCACAACACATGTCTCGTGGCGCGCTCACGACTCCTAAATGCAAAACAAATGTCTCTCCAACAGGACACAACACAACGCCAGTTACATATTCACAAATCTAAACTAATTGCAATCCTGCCATTGCTCGATTATGACAGTATCATCACTGTTCTCAACTATAATGTAATTCAGAAAACCACTAAGCATTCACGTACTTATTATCACTACCGCTGTTCAGCACACAAATTGACGCTACCGCCTCTCGTGAAAAAAAATAGGGCTCCTCTGCGGTCTAACGGTAGTGTATTGTATCACAGATCAATACCACCCGTATTCGAATCTTGGCGTGGGCATATCTGAAGGGTGTTTCATCTTTGACTTCGCTTCATTACCTTTGGAGGTCGCTCGGCCCTTTTCGCCTACCATGTGCACAAAGTGGCCATAAACTACCAATCATCACCTCTCGTGAAACAAGCCCGTGTGATACGACAAACCGTAATATTATTTTGAAGGGGCTGTAACTGTCCCACCAATGGAATGTACAGCAGATTATACACACATAGTAATGTACCACTTATTCCCCATACACTCACCAAAACAACTATTGTGTGACAGTAGTACATATTTCATGAGTCAGCTCAATCCCTTTGCCATTGAGAAAGGACTTAAGCTCTTGGCCGGAACGCCGGCATCAGTCAGGAGGCTCCGATCTGGAGACCTCATTATTGAGGTATCCAAAAAGAGCCATTCTGACTGTTTGCTGCGTTCCACATTGATGGCAAATTGGCCGATAATAGTGGTCCCTCATCGTAGCATGAACTTTAAAAAGGGAGTCAGATGATGACCAGATGTAGGGACCTCGCCGACACCTGCGAAGAGAAGATATTGGAAAATCTGTCGGCACAGGGAATTACAGAGGTAAGGAAGATTAAGATCCAACATGATGGTCGGCGAATAAATACCAGCACCTTCATTCTCACGTTTGGATTCCCAGTCATACCTACTTCTGTAAAAATTGGATTCCTTAGGGTGAAGGTTGATGTCTACATCCCTAATCCACTGCGATGTTTCAAGTGCAAAAGGTACGGACACCACAGAATTACCTGTAAGCGAGAGCTTACCTGTGTCAAATGTGGCACAACAGGTCATGAGGATGGGGACTGTAGCCACTGTGTTAACTGTGACTGAGCTCACGGTTCTTTCTCCCGGAACTGTCCAGTATGGAAAAGGGGGAAAGACATCCAGATCGTTAAGGTCACACGAGGAATCTCATTCCCAGAGGCCAGGAAAATTATCAAGCAGAAGGGTAACACACCTACCTCAGCGATAGCATATTCTGATGTCGCTGGGGGGGGGGGTGCATTGTTGCCTGCCAGACTGATCTGACCTAGCCTCTCGGGGCCAGAAGCTGAGCCAAAAGACGTAAAATAAGCAGCCAGTCTCCAAGGCTGTGTCTACCTAGTACAGTCAGAGATAACACAAGCTACGAAATCTAGGCCACAAACTCTCTTCAGTGATGGATCCCCCTACATCATCAAACAGATGTAAAATAAACCCTCATGTGTTGGATCTCAACCAACAACCCCCCCCCCCCCCCCAACCAAAGAAAATGACACTGTTTGACAGAGAAAAAAGCCGATAAAAACCCTATTATCGCTCAAAATAAATACAATGTCTTGGGGATATTCTGGGTGGGTCCTCTATGGATTATGATGACCTGGATAATCTAGGCCATGGCCCATCGGGGACCCTTCCAGAATAAAATAGTAACAAATAAAAATGTACCAGTCTATCACAAATTGGAATTGTAGAGGATTTAGAAAGAATATAGATGAAATCAAAATGCTAATGCGGGACTATGACCCCATTGCATTCGGCTGTCAAGAAACTCTTTATCTGGAAGAGCTGGAGAAAGGGATTTGTGAACGTATGGGACTGATAACTGTAAACTATGACAAATTTCGTGTCACTCCTGTAGAAAGTCCTGATGTTATCCAAAAACTGAAGATCAGTATGATGATGTGTTTGAGGATAAGATAGGGACACTGCCAGGTGAACCTGTACGATTACGCTGTAAGGAAAACTGTAATCCTAAGATAATGGCTGCTAGGAGAGAACCTGTAGATCAGAGACAAAGTGAAAGTAAAACTGGGGGAGATGTGTGAAGCTGGAGTACTTGCCAAAATGGATAAACCTACAGACTGGGTTAGTCAAATGGTAGTAACAGAAAAGAAATCGGGTGATCTGTTTAGATCCTCAACCGTTGAATTATCTGCTCAAACGTGAACAATGCATATTGCGTACTCTAGAGGATGCGCTGACTCAACTGTCTAATGCCAAAGTATTTACTAAGCTAGACTTAGCTAATGGATACTGGCATGCGCACATGTAGGAAGTAATGGAACCATTTCGCCAGCTTACTGTGAATGATGTTAGGTTCCAGTGAGGTCACTCCCAAAAATCTTCTTTTGAGAAAATCAAACTGCTTATCACAAAAGCACCAATTCTACCATATTACGACCTGCCGAAGAAGCTTATCTTGTAGTGTGATGCAAGCAACAAAGGTTTACAGGCTGCTCTATTGCAAGATGGTAAACCACTAGCATGCAAAGAAATGTTGGCAATCATCTGGAAAATTCCACCAGTACACGTATGGAAGAAGTATTCTGGTTAAGAGTGATCACAAACTTCCTGAGGCAATTATGAAGAACCCATTAAATAATGCTGCAAAACGTCTTCAAAATATGTTTCTGCGCTCTCGAAATGAGTGACAGAAAGGCGCAAAACAACATATTGCAGATATGCTATCGAGGGCAAGCCTGCCTAATACCGAGGAGGAAGGGGATCGTGTTAACATATGCGCTTAGCTCCCAATTAGGAATGAAAAAAACTGAAATGGATTAAGTGTTAGTGAAGTTAAAGCACATCATATTACAAGGATGGCCTGGTGAGAGGAAAAAAAGTGCCAACTGTACTCGTTCCTTATTATAATTTCGCAGATGAAATGACTGTACAAGATGGACTGATCTTTAAAGGATAAAGAGTGTTGATACCAAAAGGATTGAGATACGAGATGAAAGAACAGATTCACAGTGGCTATGGAGGCGAACAAGCATGTTTAAGAAGGGCTAGAGAAACACTTTACGGGCTTGGTATATGAAATCAAGTGAAATCAAGCATTATGCATCAGTGTGTGAGGCATGTAGGATGTGTGAGAGACTCTGATACCACATTAAGGAAAGCCCATGAAAAAGATAGGAGTAAATAGTTTTGAACTTGAGGGTGTCGCATATCTAGTAACTATGGATTATTTCAGTAACTACTGGGAATTAGACAAGTTAAGAATGCTTCTTCAGTATTGATTAACAAACTGAAAGTACACTTCTCGTGCTATGGAATACCGTGTAATATCACATCAGACAATGATATGCAGTTCACATCCACATAATTCCGTGATTTCACAAGATCCTGGGATATTGAACATTACACATCGTCACCTCATCACCCAAATGCTAATGGTATGGCTCAGTCTGCGGTGAAAACTGCAAAAAGAATACTGAGAAAATGTAATGTTGCCAAATAAGACCCTCACCTCGAAATCCTCAACTACAGAAACACACAGTCTGCCGATTCATCGATTGGAGGGCAATAACTCTAATACCAACTGTCAGAAAACCTCTAGAACGTACTGGGGAAAATCGTAAAGAATAAAGAAAGAAATTGAAGAAAAAACAAGAAAAACAAGCTGACCAGTATTATAAAGGCGCAAAGAATTTACCTCGTCTCGGTGAAGGAGATGTGGTTCGCTTAAAACCATATATGCTGAGTGGCAAAGTGTGGAATAAAGCCATTGTGACAAAGAGACTAGATGATCGATCATACGAAATATGTTCAGAGGATGGAAACATCTACAGAAGAAACCGAGCTGATCTAAGGAAAAGCAATGAGTTGAGCCCATTTGAAGATAATACAAGGCAACTGGAACAAGCTAAACCTCATAGTGCAAAAACAGTGTGCCAAGAGACTATGAAGGATAAAACCGAGAATATGAATGATAAAATACCTAAACCACAAAGTATACAAGCTGATCATTTGAGGATAACTAATAGAAGTGGCAGATAAGTCAACACACCATCCTATCTTCAGGATTTTAATAAGTGAAATTTGTCTAATCTATGTTTACTTATATTTACTGTTGTGCTACTAAAATAATTGAAGAAAGAATTATAAAGTCCGGATATGTTGTTTAGGGGACATTTATGAATACTAAATAGTTTGAATTATTCTGTTAATGTTTATTAGCTCAAACGTGCTCATGTTTTACCTGTATGTTGTTCCGTAAATAAACATCTGACGGAAGTCATTCAATGTCAAGGCCACTTGGTGTACCTCTACAAATTTAAACCCAAATTACGGATGCGGATTATACATGAGTACGGATTATCTATGGGGAAAGAGGGTACACAGAATTAGGGCTTACGAATGGAGTATTCAAACACATACACTAACAGCTTGATAGCATGAGTGGCTGTGGGGGGGGGGGAATAAAGTCCTACTCCTAATATTTTCATTATGTAACCTCGATGCGGTATACATTATTGTACACATCTTAAACACTGTCTCCAGTGCTAACAGGGTATCACTTTTTTCACTGTGTATTGTTTCTGTATATTATGGATTTTTGACTCACTTTCTAAGCTAAATACCTATCAATGACAAAACTATCCATAGTTAAGTATAAACTGTTTCTTGAAATTGGAAAGTTAGTTCATTTATTTCCGGTCTGTTTTCTGGTCTATATATGTAAATAAACCTAGCTTCTTGCTTAGTATACAGTATAATATTATTTGAGTGACATCAGTTTGTGTTATCAATATTTGATACTATGCTTTGCAATATTTAACATATGTATGTACCAAGAAACCATTTGATATCAGGAAATTTCTTCAATCATAATTTCCATAGCTTGTCCCTTTAAGTGAATGTATAATTATGTATGTACTATATTTTCTTTATATAAAGTGCAACTCTTTTTAATATGATTCATGTGAATATCCTTAGATTTAAAACAAGTTTCTGCATTATATTCTATGTATTATTAATAATAGATAAGATTGTATTACTGTTCTAGTAAATGTTGGCCCGGTTTTTAAATTCATTTGTGTCAGATAATGTCGGCCCACACACTTCCTCTATGTCTAAGTTATAATACAGTGCTTGACTATAGGTATTATGTATGTCAAATAATGTTTCTTAAATAAAATAATATGTTTCAGCAACCAAATTATTTTTAAACAAATTTAAAACATTTCCTCAACATCAGGATTTCATTATTGTTCAACATCAATTTTTCATAGATCCAAAATCAGAATTTCTACATAGATCTGGATTCCATATCCAATCAAAATCCTACATGGGTCAATTATCGGACTTTGATGTTGGATCAATATACATAATACAATGAAGATGATAATTCTAATTAGATGTGTCAATTTCTTTAAAGGTGTGTGATTAGCCCAATTACAATCAAGGTTCGCACATATCCCCGAAAACCCTTTAAACACTTTGAATTTGGAATGGATTCAAGGGTACCCAAAAACCCTTGAATATCGTCTATTTTCAGACTATTTCTACCCTTGAAAAGGTAGTTGTTGCCGAATTTTTATAATAAACCTATGTGTTCATTTACATATCGAACGTAATTATATAATTTGCCGAAGTAACGTTTCGGTTGTATTCAGAAACATTTAAGGATATTTTTTCGATAAACGGCGCGGAGACTAGATAATCTGGTTGATAATTCAAGCGGCGGGTATTTTATTTTGTTTTGTTCACGCGATGGGAAAAACGTAGTGATGAAAAAGATCGAGTTCAGTAAACGTTACATATTTACGTGATAAACGATGCCTGCAATAAAGGGAAAATACAAATTTGGGGAGGAATGGCTAGAAATCGCCGAGTAGAAGGAGCTAGTGGATGTGCCGTGATCCAACTGGCAACAACTGGCGCGATGCAAATATTGCATCAAATCGATAAATGTCGCCAGGGGGGCCGGTCTAATTTGGAAAGTCACATCAAAGGTTCACCCCACTAGAAAAGCATACCTGCAAAGCATTCTACCCGGGTCTCCTCAATGAGGCAGTGACGTGTTTCCTCGAAATGTTTTAAAGGGACGGTTCATCCTCAGAAAATATTTCTTAAATATGTAACGCTTAGAACAGTAACCAAAAATTCCACAATAATAATCACGAAAATATACCTGATATCATAGATAAAAGGAAATAATCCAAATTACTGGAGGCCCGCCATTACGGCTGCACCGGATGCCAGATTCGAAGGCGGAAAGGAAAAAACTCAAATGTTCTGACATCATATGAGCCCTCTCTAGACTGATGCGGATTGTAATTGCTCTTGAGCGTTAATATCAGTCATTTTGAATCATCTTCCTCTTCTAAGGTTCCTTCCGGCTCAAACTGATATGGTTATATGATTCATGACGTAATTTAAACAAGATCGATAATGGCGCTTTGTTCTGGAATAATGCATTTGCATTTGTACGGGCTCTACAAACTTCCGGTCAAACTGCTGGGTTCAAGTAACGTCAGCAATCAGAAGCTTCTGGTCTCTGTCTAGCTTCAAAATGGCGGCGCCCTCAGGCCGTTAAAAGTCGATTAATCAGCACTGGATTATTTAATGTGTGGGTGATCGTTTACACATTTTGACATCATTTATGATATTTGTGAGCATAGCTGTATTAGTCCTAAAAATTTGAAATGAAGGTGGACTATCCCTTTAACACCCGTAGGTTAGAGAGCATTCCAGTAGCCGGGCAACGGGTGGAAATGTTGGCTAAATGGGCCGAGCAACCTCCGAAGTTAATGAACCGAAGTCAAAGATGAAACACGCTTCATATATGCCCACGCTAAGATTCGAAAGTTTGTGTGATACAGCTCTGATGAAGAAAACAGCCAATATAGCATTAGGTTCACTGCTGATGGCGAATTGGGGCTCCTCCAGTGATCTTCAAAATCAAACGTGACTGACAGAGACACACGGGCTTTGCATATTTAGTATCGTCCCTTTCTGCGTGAAATCGTGGTTCGTATCATGCTGAAGGCACCATCAAAGTTCAATAAATTATTAAGGATGTTGGTGAGCAATGGCAAGCTCAACAGCAACAAATGTGATGGCATTCTTCAACAATTTTCTGATGTTTTGTAATTTGATCCCTTTGATGCAGGACAGAGATTGGACTATTTGCTTAGGAAACAGATGGAAAACCAGAGTACTCTGACTTGTGGTGTGTTGTTGGTCACCTGTTTCTCTTAACACACGGGCAGATAAGTACTGAGAGGGATTTCTGTGAATAACCAGTTGAAGGTGGATAACCTATGCCAGGAAATGTTCATTGCACAGAGGATTGTCCACAACCACATCATTTTCGTTGGTGTGATGATGTGTGTTGACATTACAAAAGCATTGATGACATCTGGCCATGCATCACACAGCTTTTATTGGGTTTTCTTGGATGAGCAGAAATCTGAACAGCTGTCGGAAGCGGAATCCATCAAACTGAAGTGTATCATCACGGAACTCGATGGCCTAAGAGCCAAAAAATAACACATGCTGACTGACATCGCCGAAATTGAAAAATGCGCAAACGACTTCTCCACAGATGCCGAAAAGAAACTGGACTTTACTTTCAATCGCAAAATTAATGCATCCCCGAGATTAACAAAGAAAAGACGCTAAAACTCGAGGATATGGTCCATCAGATTGATGTTAAACATACCATTCTGAAAGCGCTGTAAACTGAAGTCAGTGATTTGGCGTAGAGTTTAAGAAGTGGAGTGGAGATCATTGTTACATAGCAAATAAAACGGTTTATTTACTAATAAATTATTGCTGCTAATTTTTATATTGCTAGTAGCCACGCTCACATAATAGAACAATGTCAAACATGCAACATGATGAGGGGGGGACGACGTGGACTTACATAGAATCTCTAGTTGTCATTTGAATCGTTGATGTATTGGCATAATGTTTCATAGATAGTTGTGCATGTGTAATTTGATTGTTTGGTTGATTGATTTGTTTTTTAACATTGGCTTCTTAAACATTCAAATGCCGTTTTAAAATTTTTTTGGAAAATGGTAGGTTTTGTTTCTTGCTATGGGTGCCTTGATTTGTGTAATTAATCTTTTTATTTATTGGATAAGTAGTTGTCATTGTAAAACCATTAGTCATTTTCTAAACAATCACAGTCCTGCTTAAAATTTAAACTTTTTACCTTCAATTATTGAATGGGCAATTGCTTTCCATCTAAACAAATATATGTTTAATTATAACCTGAATGAATCATAACATTCTGCATTATAATGGTGATCATGGCACCAACAGTTTGGTTTCCAGTAAAACATAATATGATGATAAAGGCAAGCCAGTATTATTTGTTCCTCTGGACCTGCCTGCTACAGTTGATCATATTGTACTTTGAAAAATAAATTGGATTATGCATTTTAATGGTGTCATCGTTATATGGTGTACTAAATGGTTCAGTTCTTGGTCCTTCGGTTTTCATAACATATACATACTCTTGTGGAATCACTTCAGAGTGATATCGCATTAAATATGACACAGCTCTATACATCACTGAATCCTGACCATGAATAATATTTCTCCTCCTCTTGGTTTCATGAGGTTCTCTGTAGCTGTGCCCATTTTCCAACATTCCTGCATTACAATAGCAAGGCAGCACTTTTAAATACACCAAAATGAAGTTTTAAAAAAGCAGACTTTAAATACAAATGTAGCAAAGAATTTAATAGAAATACCTTTAAAACTATCAGAAAAAACCGTTGTGAAATTTTACATCAGTGCTACATTTCATAACGGAAATAACGATACCAAAATCCTCTACAGCTCCAAGAAAACTCCACAAGCCCTGGTGGAATGGAGAATACGAGGAAGCTTGGAAAAAAAGAACTCTATCCCTTGAAAATCTGACAAATTACAAAATAGAATACGCCAGGGCTCGTCGGATTATTTGCAGAAACCTGCAAAATTCTTGGAAATAGAATTAAATAATGTTGGAATACAATATGTAAAATGATCAAACAAATCTCGGTTAAAGTCCATGACCTCCAATTTAAACCAAATTAGAAAAAATTGGGTGAGCATAATTACAAACATAAAAGAGATCGGGAATACGTTGGCAGAAACCATTGCACACAATTTCATCAGCAGAAAATTACATAGAAAAGTTCAGGAGGAAATACTTACCCTTAAAAGCAGAATCCATTAAATTTCACATCAACAAATGATGAAATTTATAACAAACAATTTTCAATGAGAGAAATATTAGATTCTCTCAGGAAAACCCATGATACTGACGTTGGACCTGATGATATTCACTACCAGATCTTAAAACAAATGCCTGAGCATTCATTAGAAGTTCTGCTCCATATCTACAAGCGACTTCCCTTCCCAGTGGAGAGAAGCCACCATCGTCCCAATTCCAAAAGCAGGAAAAAATCTCTCAGATCCTGGTAATTACCATCCAATAGCTCGCACAAGTTGTATTTGGGAGGGATTCATAAAGAGGCAACACACTGTAGGGATATTTTTCGATCTAAAGAAGGCCTACGACACAACATGGAAATATATAGAATTCTAAAAGACTTATTTAATGCTGGACTTCGTGGCAATATGCCAAAATTAATTTCCAAATTTTTGACTGGTAGAAACCTTTCTGTCCGTGTTGGTAACACCCTCTTTGATTCTTACCACCATCAAGAGGGTGTACCACAAGGAAGCATCTTATCACTATCAGTAACACTATTCAGCATGAAAATAAATAACATAGTTGAATGGTGTTAACTGTTCCCTATATGTAGATGACTTAAACAAATATGAATTCCATAGAAAGAATTCTCCAGTTGTGTCTCAATAAATTAGAAAATTGGGCTGATGAGAATGGCTTCAAATTATCCAGGTCCAAAACAGTCTGTGTGCACTTCTGCCAACAAAGAATATTTCACTCAGACCCGACTCTAAGACTATATGGGGTACATATTCCTGTTTTCAAACTCCTTCAAACTCCTTCATTCCACAAACCTTTAAATCTATTAAAAGTCTTTTCACGATTTGACTGGGGGGCAGATAGAACAACACGCCTGTATAGAGTAGTCATTAGATCTCAACTTGATTACGGGTCAATTGTTTCGGTATCGGCTCGTAAATCATACATCAAAATATTCGACCCCATTCACCACCAGAGCTTGAGAAGAACGACTCTCTCTGCAATATACACTTTGACTAAGTAGTTCTCCGTCAAATCCTACATTTAATATGGCGTTCAACCCAAAACCCGAAGATACCTTCTTACTCAGACCGAAAACTATCCCAACTTTTGGAATCAGAATTCGGTCTTTGGGAGAAGACTTATTGACCCATATCAAATAGAAAATATACGCCTACCTCATATCCCAATTTGGGATATGATGGAACCAATAATTTTGTATTGTCTGAGAGTGGGGAAGAATTCCAATGTTTGTCCATCGGAATTTCAGAGCCATTTCACATCATACAAAAGAAATATGATGACCATCAGTTCATTTATAATGATGGTTCAAAATGCGATAGAGTAGGATGCGTTATGGTTTGTGATAGGCAGTACATGATAGAACGTCTGCCTGACGTGGCCTCTATATACACAGCAGTCCATCATCGTATTGGCTCTACTGGGGACAAATTGATTATATGCGTGGATTCGGTATCCTGCCTACAGACCATAGAAAATTTAGACATAGAAAATCCACTTGTACTCAGTATTTTAGAACTACATTCCACCTTTAAAACTCTACAAAAGGATGTAGTATTCTGCTGGGTACCGAGCCATGTTGGTATCCGTGACAATGAACTCGCCGATAAGGCTGCCAAAACTGCTCTAAAAGGTCGGAAGATCAACATCCCATTACCCTTCACTGACTTCCTATCTATCATAAAGCAATATGTAAGAAAGCAGTGGTCAGATTTCTGGTCACTGCAATCTGAAAAAAAAGTGCATGCAGTGCAGCCTGCATTAGGATGTTCGGTGTGGTCCTGTCGGGAAAGGTGTCCTGAGGAAATTGTGCTCTGCCGCTTATGGATTGGGAATTCTTTCCTCACCCACAGATACCTCTTGGCTGGAGAAGATCCACCAGGATGTATCTCCTGCCAAGAACGCCTGACGATGATGATGATTGATGTTTTACGGCCACTTTTGTGCACAAGGTAGGCTAAATTGGCCGAGCGACGCCTGACAGTCGATCACATCCTCCTTCGTTGCTCGGAATACCACCACATGAGTATATTATTATCAAGCGGAGACTCGGAAAGAGCTGCTGGAAAATATTTCTCCGGATATAATTTTAAAATTCCTAAGAGAACCCGGTCTTTTCTTTTTAATATAATTTATTTAAAGTGGCAACATCAAGTCAATGGCATAACCTTTCCTCTAGAGAAGTTGGTCTTCTTTTTAACAGAAACGTATTTAATTAACTCTAGTCAAAACAAGTCATTATTTTCTATAATTCACACTTTATATACCCTCTCAGCAGATTAAGAATCTGATTTCATCTTTTTAACAACCTTATACATCTATACACCAACGTATTGTTTACATATTTACCATTTATACTTAACAATTTACATCATAGGGAACAGTTAACACCATTCAGCAAGCATTTAACTGTTTATTTATTTTCATGCTGAATAGTGTTACTGATAAGATGCTTCCTTGTGGTACACCTTCTTGTTGGTGGTATGAATCAGGCAGGGTGTTATCAATTCGGACGGCAAAGTTACTACTAGTTAAAAATTTGGAAAAATATTTTGCCTCGGAGTCCGGCATTATATCAATCTTTTAGTATTCCATATTTCCATGTTGTGTCGTATGCTTTCTCTAAATAAAAAAATATCCACACCGTGTGTTGTCTCTTAATAAATCCCTCCCTTATTATAATTTCTAATTTTATTAATTGGTCTGTTGTAAATCTATATTTACTAAAACCATTCTGATGGGCTGGGAGAATGGCATGATATTCAAGATACCAGACTAACCTGGTATTTACCACGCGTTTTTTTCATTGGATAGTTCTCTGCAAGACAGTTCCAGTGATATCACTCATATTTTAATCTATTAATTTGAAGAAAAAAATTGTCACATACCTATAGTGCGTGATTATATAAAATTATATATATATATATATATATATATATATATATAGAGAGAGAGAGAGAGAGAGAGAGAGAGAGAGAAAACAAAAAACAAATGGGCCAACCGACCTCCAAAGGTAATGAAGCAAAGTCAAAGGTGAAACACCCTTCAGATATTCCCATGCCGCGATTTGAACTCGGGTGGTAGTGATCTGTGATATTGCAGAAATGTATGTGATGTGTAGTATCAATTTATACCGATTGCTGTCGATGAAACGTTGTGAAATACAAATGTTGCGTCGCCGAAATAGCAACAACGCGACGATTTCGGTATATTTCGGTGTAGAAAATCCGCGAGGACGGCCGGTTCGCTCGTTATATAGCAGGGGAAATCCTGCATTAATTAAAGACCAACCTTGTAAATATATACATAATGGATTACGTTGTTTCTATACTAACGCTGACACTCTATTGAATAAGTGTTCTGAACTTACTGTACCTATGCATTGAACACCAGCTAGATATAATAGCTATAACTGAAATTCTAGCAAAGGATAAGTATATGAACCCTGAAGACAACGAATTTCAACTAAAGGGATATAATCATTATACAAATCTGGATCAGCCATATAGAAGAGAAGTCATTCTGTAAACCAAATCAAATAAGTGTTACAGTGGTCAGAATTCCAGGTGATGAGAAAATCAAAGAATCAATATGGGTCGAACTGAAGATGCAGGCTAAGGATACACTGCTAATAGGTGTCATGTACAGGTCCCCAAGCTGTTCACTAGAAAATCATGATTATCTCAGAACGTTAATCTGGAATGCAACCAAGATAGGAACAAGTCACCTTTTGATTATGGGATATTTCAATTATGGAGACATCAACTAGAAAAACGGAACAACACCAAGTGAATTAACAAACCCTACCACCACATTTATAGAAACACTCACTATAGAGCACTGCAACATCCTAACACATTGGATCTTGTAATTACAAATGAAGAAGGCATGATAGATAACTTATCATTTAGTGCACCGGTTGGGAAGATACCATGTGTGTATTAAATTCGACTGCTATGTGTTATACCAAAACACCACCCAGGAGTGTACATAAATTCAAGTTTCATAAAGGGGATTACACTGGAATGAAAGAAGAAGCAGAAAGGATGACCTGGCAAAACAAAAATGTGGATAACATTGATGATAAGTGCTATTGTTTCTTGAACAATATAAAACATCTGATGAACAACTACATCCCCAAATCTAGACCCAACCAGAATAGTTTAGAAATTAAGGAGAAAAAGACCAATTTCCGGAGTTGGGGTGAAACATGTAACCCAATGGATTACAAAAAATATGCTAAGGCTAAGAACCAGGCTAAATGGGAATGGTCAGAAAGCAGAAAAAGATTTCCACAAAAAAATGGCTCATGAAGCAAAGCAGAACCCCAAAGCTTTCTATAACTATTCCCAGTCCAAACTGATGAATGATATCACAACTAACCCAAATTTAAAGATGTAACTTTTACAACAACAGATAAAGAAAAAGCTAATGTACTGAATAGTTTCTTTACGTAAATCTTTACTAGGGAAAATATGTCAAACATGCCACATCAGTCCGACAATTATTGCAACATAGACCTGGAAAACATTAGATTTACATCTCAAGAAACTTGGAAAACTGAATCCTAACAAGTCCCTCTGGTCCTAATATTATGCAACCAAAGGTATTAAGGGAATTAAGTGCATTAACAGTGGAATCACAATGTGTCATTTACCGCCAATCCATGGAAACTGGAATACTGCCTAAAGATTAGAAGATGGGCCATATATCGCCAATTTTTAAAAAAAGGTAGTCGGAAACTTGCCAGAAATCAATTTATTTTTCATAATGTTTCATCGTAAGCAAGCTACATAAAATGATGTCACAGCAAAAAATGGAAAAGCATGTAAACGGACAACAGCGCTTCCATATGCGCCATACGATTTCTGTGGAGTAGCGTGTGTTTTGGTCACCTTGAGTGGTAGGAATGGGTCCACATCTCCCTTTTTGGACAAATCTCCTTTTAGGAAAAAGGAAATTGTCTCATTTTTGGAAAAAGGAAATTGTCTGCATTTTTATTTGCTTATTTTCTCACAACTGAGTGTATAATTGTATTCAAGTGTCTTATACTTTCAAATTAAGCTCCTGCAATAACACTGGTTTATTAAGGTGTATTATGCAGCTCAGCCTCTCCATCTATGACTAACAGGGTTGAGTTTTATCAGTCTAAACCAACTTAATCCTCTCCAGTGGTTTAAACCCTGTTTAAACAGGGGGCTTAACCTGTTTAATGACTGATTTGTTATGCAACGCTTTCAAGGCAATACAACACTGTCAAATACCCAATCAACTACATGTATGGGGAGGGTGGTCATGTATATAATCATGCTTTAACACTCCTAGCAACATCATGTAGTCTGTAGTGTGAGCTATGTATCACCGTGAAGAGCTGCTGCTGTTCCATACAGTAATAGTGTTTGAATGGTGTGTGATTACAACTAAAATGATCTACTTGTCATTACACCATAGTTTTTCAATTGCCCAATTATAATGTACATGTATTAGATAGATTAACTAGATTAATGCTATACCAATCGGGGGGGGGGGAGGCATATGGTCTAAGACCACAATGATTTCATAGTTCACATTAATAAACACATCTGGGAGTTCATGAATCTCGAGTTGCTGTTGATTATAATCTCATTGAATACTGTGCTATAGCCAAAGTTGAAAGTTGACATTGGATATTGTATACAACCATTTCTCAAATAGTGACAATATTAGTGAGACATGGCCACTATAAAAGGTGGTCGACCTTCTGATCATGCGAGACAATTGTGAGAAAATGGAAGTGACGCGTCTTGAGCTAAAGGAGGCCAATGATCATCTTGTTGTATATGGATGCTCATCTCACCTACTGAATCTACTTGGTGATGACTTAACCCCACAGCAAATCACTGCCCAGGTTGTTGAGGTCAACAAGTACTTTCACAACCACCATCGAGCATCTGCATTACGAGATTTGTATTCATCAACCAGGTGGAAAAGCCAACTACAATACATGAACACATTCATCAAAAACAGACCGTTCTTCCTTATGATCATCGCCCAGCATGAAGAACTCACCGAACTGCATGAAGTTAAAAATCTTCATAAACATCTTCGTAAAAATCTGTCGCCTGTCGCACATGTTCTTGATCGCCTACAATCAGACAAAACCAACATTGCTGATGCATGTGATACCTGGCTTCACTTGCTTGAAGAAGAATGCCTCCCACCACACAACGCCAAGATAGAGAAGCGATTTCAGCAGGCCTTGACCCCTGATCACTACTTGGCCTAGAGTCTTCATCCCAAAAATAAGGGTGAGAGACTCAGACCTGATCAAGCGCATGCCTTGTTCATCGCAAAGAATCCTGATTTCTTAGTGCAACTGTGTAATTTTCAGACTGAGACAGAGCCCTTTCTGAAGTCAATGTTCCATGCTGCATGTATTGAGAAGTTAGAACCAAGTGCGTGCTGGACATCCATAAAGAAGACCTGCAAGAATGTCAGTGCAGAACTATGTGATCTTGCTATTATATTACTACATCTTCCTTCAAGCTCTGCTTCCATTGAGAGGATTTTCTCAAACTTTGGTGTGATCCAGACAAAACTATGCAACAGTTTATAATAATAATAGTATTTTATAAAGCGCCTTATTCAACTTTAATTGCTCTAATGTACTTTACATTTAAAACAATTAATACATATTCTGACCTCATATAGGCTCAAATACATTTCATACATAATAAACTGGTTTAAAATTATAAATACACCAATTTAAATAAATGGATTTTAAGAATAATTGCTTAGATACATTGGTGCTGTTCCACTCAATACACTGAATGTATGAAACAGGACCGTGTACAGTGATCTGAAACGTACAGGAAGCTAGTGCAGCTGGAACAATACTGATGTTATAAGTTCATTTTTTTATTATGTATCACCAGACGGGCAGCACAGTTCTGTATTCACTGTAGGCGGTTTGTTTAAGAACACAGAAAACAGTGAAGCTGGTAACATGCTACAGGGAGCTTCATGGTGCAATTGATTTGGACTGGTGATTATGCTGTGAAATTCTTAACTATAAGCAAGTTCATGTATATATGCCATATACATGTATACTATACATGCAATATCATCATCATTCAATAAATGTTTCATCATTCAATAAACGTTTGGTTTTATTTCTGCATTGAATTTACATTAGAAAACTACCATTGTGTAAACCCTGTTTAAACCTAAAATATGGGTTTAATCCAATCCAGTTTAAGCACCTGTTCAAACAGGGGTTTAATCATGGGGTGTTTAAATTTGCCAACCCTGATGACTATGGTGTAACAAGATAGGTCTCCACCAATCTTTAGGTTTAAAAAAGGGTAGGCAGGGCTGAATTATAATAACAACCTTCAAGATTAGCCAGTACCCAATGGGATCAGAGCACTGATGGGGGCCTAAGACATCACACAAAGCATTGGCTTTTTTTCATCAAAAACATTAAACCATATGATACTGGCCCTCTACCTATATGTACTCTAGATAAGGCTAAAGATAAAGGTTGGGGTATCCCCATTCATGTTGAATTTGCATTGAAGAAATAGAAATGGTGAGGTTGTATATTGGATATAAAATAAATGGGGCCTATCCATTTGGTTTTTTAGGGAAGAAAACCATTTGGAAAACCTTGGACATAGCTCCTTATCAGGGTTGGGTTTCTTCCCGGAAGAAAGGTATTTCTTCCCTTCTGATGGGAAGAAATGGGTTTTTACCGGGAAGAAAACCTTTCTTCCGGGAAGAAACTCCCAAGGGTCACAGAGTCTGTGACAATAATGAACTGATCTGGTGAAAGTTTAGCCCTCTTGTAACTGGGATGTAGAGAATATGCAACAAACTGCTCCATTGTGATTTTTTGGTTGAAACATTTCTTAACAAATCATGTAGTGATGTTGTGTAAGAAGTGAGGACTACAAAAATTGAGGCTGCTTTTAAAGGGTCTTTGTGCAATTAATTGATGAACAAGTGGATTCCAATGATCCATGCATATTAATCAATTACTGAATCCTGTGATCAGTAGTTCTATGACGCACATGTGAATCATTAGTTGCTGTCTGTCATGTCTTTTAATACTTTTTAGTTTATAAAATCAAGATGAAATTAAAAGACAATAGCTCACATTTATTGTAATAGTTTGGTGAAAATTAATTGTTAATTATCGAATAATGATGTATTAATAGGCAGCAATGTGGTAATTTTGTTCCAACTCTGGCTCTTATTGGGTTAAATCCTAGTGTTGTGTGTAAAGGATGGCCTAACATATATTTCCTTTAGCTGATAGGAAATAGGACATGCAGATAAGTCGAGGTGATTCTGAGAACTCCCTTTTCCCTCCTCAAAAAGTCGACTTAACCGCAAATATTTACGGTACAATTATTTTAAATATGTTGGTCAAAACAAATCAATTTTAGTTTCTTCCATTTGTCCCCAAAGATTTGTTGCAAACCAAAAGATATGAGGACTATTATAATTTTTTTTAAATGCATATGTGTATGATTAGCATGAAAAATATATTAATATTTGTCAAATTTTGGGGTTTCTTCCATTTCTTCTCAAAATGGAAGGAAAGAAAGTATTTCTTCCATAACGGAAATAACCCGGTTTTTACTGTCCATGGAAGAAACATGCCAACAAATTTGTGACATTTGTTATTGAAATATACCTGAAAAGTTTTTAGAATGGCTTACATTATTAATATAACATTGTAATATTAAAAGTAAAATTATTATACAATAAGTTAGGGCCAGATTATTAGACTATGGTAATTATAAACTGGTATTGTTTGTAGCCAAAATCAATTGACCTGATTGGTCAGCCATTCGTTTCTAGAGCTTAGGGTGCAGTACTAATTTAATAGAAGTATTCAAGCAAGACACTGCCCTGGGGTTGGTTCTGGTGTTTATCTGTGGCTGACCATGCATGCACTGATAGTGCATGGCTTCATTCACTTAATGATCCTCCATGTGGCAAGAGCTCAAGAGTCAAAATATCTGCTACTCCGATTCTGTTAATCCATCTTATAGCTTTCACATTAAAAAATAGTTATTTCTGTTATTACTGAATTGGAAAAAAATAGGAGACCAACAACTGGTAACTGGTTCTAAGCAAAACAGATCAAAAGTGAAACTTGAAAAAAATTATTTGAATCACAAAATATAATGAATAAATGTTTACGACCGTACACGACGCCATAAACTTGAAGCTATTTATGACAGGTTTACAACACTGTCAAGTGTCGTCATAAACAGGTTTACAATTCTCATTAACCCAACCCTGCTAGATCTATACGGGGGAAACTTCAGTTACCGCTCAGTACTTATAAGTTATATTATGCTAATTTCTTTTAATTTCATTTCGTGTTTTGGAGAATAAAATTATAGTAAGGACCAATTGCACAGTAGGCATCTATTGTCACTCGTGTCGTTACTAATACTAGATCTATTATAATTTATATACTAGTCTTAACATATAATCACAACACAAGTCAAGTGATAACACAAGAAACAGATATATAATCATATACTGATATAGTAGTCATATACTGTCCTTTATTTCACCACAATAATTACAAACTCTTCTATGCTTTTGACAAGATTTTACCCGCCCAATTTCAAACATGCAACAATAAATAATTAATGATTAGTAATGATTATGATGCTGTAACAAATCATTACAATGAACCTATCTATGTCTATGACTATGAAGTGGAGAAACTCGATTTGAAGATATGTATTATAGTGATTCTTCAGGTTTTGACTCCGATAATTAAATAATAATGCTATCTTTTTATATAAACGAAGGACGCATACACGTAATCCGATTTAGGCGCCATAACCACCACATTGAAATTGTTACAAATACTACCATATATGGCAAACCCCGTTGTATTCTTAAGGTCATGTGACCAACTTGGCATTTATTCACTCATGATTCATCAGGGGCGTGAACTCACTGCCGATATAAAATATAGTTCCTATATTAACGATGTAAAATATTAAAATGTACGATAACTAGTGGCTCTTTTTCAAACAGTAAAGTGTAAAGCTAACTAGAATAAATAAAAATGATGAACTGGTGTGAGATATTTAATTTCTAGATTTTGGATTATGTTGGGAAGGCCATCGAACGTTAGTTAAATTAGTTCCTATTGGGTTTTCTAGACTAAAACAATTTAGTTTTGACCAATGAGAATTCACGATACATGAAGTTACCTTTTCCGCGCAGTAATATATTAACTCACTTCCTGTAAATAGGCCTTGGTCTTTCATGTTAGGATAAGGCGAAGAGGATAAGTTAGACCGGCTTCTTTTGTACTAACTGATACATATAAAAACGCTACAAAATGGTGAGTATCAGCCACAAAAACAGTTACTAGAAAACAGAGGACATACTAACTCCCCTCTAAGCTAAAAACTAGTTCATTCTGTTGGGAATTATTATCATTCTTTTAGCCGGTACTTTTTGTTAGACTGAAGATGTCATTTCGCCGATGTAGCGCATGTCTTCGTAGTGGAGGGCTTCTATATCCTGGTTGAACGGTTAATGTCTAGCCCAGTTGAAGGGCCACGCACATCAGACTTTATTACCCAGTTGTTACGAAGTGTTTAGTTTCCGTAAAAGTTCGACCGTGTTACGTTGCACATTTTATGAAATTGAAATGATGTCATCGTCTCGACGTCTGTAATTGAATGCTACTTCAGTACCTGTCACTACTCACTAGACTATGTATGTGTCACTGTCTATTCAGTCATCCTGTTTTAATTTGTAATACTCCGTGTAGTGTTAAGAAGAAAATATAAGGTTTGTGCATGTATAGATCTACTCTTGTAACTTCGTTCTGTTTATTCTGTGAAAGATCTACATCCACCAAATTTTTAGTTGTTATTATTCGTCAAATACTGTGCATTTTATTTGTGATGTCACAAGTAACATCATACTCCTTCACTATGTCTTATCATATATCTTTTTAATGTAAATATAAATGTATATTTCCTGATCTGGAAAGGTTGGTATTGCTTTGGATGGACATGTCCAACATGATAATACTTTTTGAGGAAATTGTTTTTATGAAAAATAGAATAATTGAAATAAAATTGAATAATTTAAATATCTATGCTAAATATAGACATGATGAAGTGAAAGAACATTGATAACCATTAATTAAAATAAATTAACTAATGTCAGTAACTTAGATGTATTTTGGCACATTGTTATATTTATGTAAATGCCTATTTCATGTACAAAATACCTTTTTATTGTTGTTTGATCACTTTTATTGTTAAATTGTCTTTGATTCCATCATTTAACCTGAAAATAAACTCACTTGAGCAGAAATCCATTCACGTTGTTGAATTGATTAACATAAATAAACCTAGTTTATAGGCTGGATATTACTGTTAAGGGAGTATTTGCACATTAAAATAGTTAGGTTTATGGGTAAATTGTTAATTTAAAAAGTGGTGTAATTGACAGCTAGTGAGGAGTTAGAAATAGTGGCACCATTCAATATTTGGATGTACCTTGTAAACAGTTATTATTTTCAATTGCATGTTTAAGTATTTAAGCTTAATTTATATTAATACACTTTATTTTCCAATGCATGTAGAAGTGATTTTCTGCTATATGGAAGCTATTGCATAAAGGTCTAAATATCTGTTTGGATAACCAAGCAGCTCTTAAATGTTGTTCAAACATACAACTTGTAACTCCCATTTCTACTTGCATGGTATTCACATTGGTGGTAATTTAGAATGTTTAAAAAAAGAAGATAATATACAGTTGCTTATTACTGTGTCTCGTATATGGATGGTTTATTCCTATAGAACATGCTCACCAATTACATTTACCTCAAACGGGTTATACCTTTTCTATACACTCCAGAATTATAAAGTTTTCACATTGAGAAATAATGGACGTGTAGTAACTTGTTTTCACAGTGTGTTGTTATTCATTAAAACACAAATGGTAGAGCAAGTTTAAATTCGATAACAGCATTTAAATTGTATGTTATGATTACACATCACATGGTGCATGTTTTCAATTAAACATGACATAAACCACAAATTCAACAGATTTGGGTTTGTGTGTGCCTGATGAGGTTAGTTCTCTGGAAAATGTTTCTTGTTGGTGAAACTGAATGGTTGCTGGTTACCTCCGATTATCATAAAATGAAAGTAGCCAGGTTTCTGCTGGGTCATGTTCTTTTATCCAAGCGGATGTTTCTTGCATTGTTTTGGAGATCTCTGAGCTGTGTCTTGGATAGACACATGCTGCAATTTGGTTTGTGTGGTAAGTGTTACACTTGATTTTAAGCCTGGTTTGTGTGACCTCTTAACCTGCACATCTGTCATGCATGTGGTCAGCTGATCAACAAACAGGTCAAAGTTTTATGGTTGGTTGCCTTAAGTTTAGTTTGCATGTGTATCAACCCCTGCCCCAAACTAAACTGCCCCTTTTATACAGAGGTAAGTAACCTTGGTGTTATATCAGGTTTCAGGTATGGTGCTAGTGTACATCTTAGAAGTTATTCATTTCTAATGTTGTCTTAACAGTTTCTTGTTTTGTTTCAGCCTAAATCTAACCCTTTTTAGTTGCAGAGATTGTTTGTTTTTAGGTGGTTAACAAAGTGTTCTTTTTTGGCAGCTGGGATAAATGCATTGCTATGGATGCATTCATTTGTCAAAGTTTGTGCTTGCATGATGATGGTATCCTGTTTATTGAGATTAACAGAGTGCTGCCAGTAGTGTCTTTGTTTTACGCAGCATGTCATACACAGTGCTTGATTATCTGTACATTGTGTGTTAAAAAACAAATGTTACGGTCATTTATATTGAAAGATGAAGTGTGACAACTTATTACAGCTAGGATTACTCAGTAGGAAGTAGTCAACTGCACACTTATCAAACGGGGGGGAATTCCCTTGTTAAACTATGAGAGGACACAACCACTATTTGGCTGTGTAACAAAGGTCTTTTATTCGGCTAATTTTATTAACACTGCAGTTCCCTCCAAATATTTGCGTTATACATGTGTGCTTGCTTGAGTGACACCTTCCTAGATTGCTATATAGACAGATGTGACTATTATTCTGGTGTTTTCTCCTAGATATTCAGTTTCAAGTACCATTTGTCACTTACAAATTATCACACCAATGAATCAGCAGCAAGCATTACATCTTGTAGCATGATATTGTGTACATATTTTGGACAATCATGGTGAGAAAATACAAGTGTGGTTAATTAAAAACTGCTTAAAGGTAACATGAAAGGGTTTCACAAATTAATTAGAATGTTAGTGTTATATATTAAAATCAATTTCAATCAGAGATATATTTTAATATTTTCCTAGAAATAAAGTTACAGTGGTTTTAAAACTTGCTTTGCTAGCATCTCACTTTAATACAGAATCTTTGGAATGTGACTTCATCTTTGCCAAACAAAGACCCCAAACACTCGACATGGCCTAGTTTAACCTGTGTTATGTGTTCCTTATTGTCTTTATTAAACATATAAAATGGTGTGTTGTGTCGCATATGATTGTTCAAAGAAACATACATCAAATATCAATGATTATATCCGACACGTAAGTGCCATCAAAACCCAGCCTGAAACAACACAAACCACCAAAATTTAAAAAGACACTGGGTGGCACATCCCTGTATAAACTAGTATAGGCCACATATGGGGAGAGCCTCGTGCATCCACCGGGCTCCTATGTATAGACAAATACCCCTTTATTTTAAGGTATGCAATAGGAGGAAAATATACGCATTCAGGTCCTGTCTATTAACTTAAGAATTACACTTCTACCAACACAAACAAATACACACCAATCCAACTCTTGTTGTGGACCAGGTGGCTGCTCTGAGTCCACGTATGCACTTGCTGCAGCTAAATCCTCACAATTAATACTGTCTGTGACCTCTTTCACTAATGGTTCAATGCTGTAGGGCTTGATATCCCTGAGAATATCAAAACTTTCATCAGAATCTGACACTTTGTCTGTCAGTGTCACCTGGTCAAAACGCTTGTAAATAAGCTGTGGCACTACGTGATGTTTGGCAAAGATGACGTCACATAACCCCTAGTGAAAGCAGTACACAATGGCTCATGGAAATTAAGGAATTTAGGATCATTTTAATAGAAATATGATAACTGGTGGTTAGAATTGTTTTGATGGTAGTGCATCTGACGGGGAATAAAATAATTGTTTGTTACATTAAATTTACTTAGAAATCTGAAATTTCTTTTTCCGTCACCTTTAATGTCTAAATCCATACATTTTCTTTATTCCATAACTATTTGAATTATTTTACTTCAAATAATAGCTTGTTAAAGAATGGTGATCATAAATTGTTATATTCAAATGACTTCCTCGAAGTGCGAATAAATCCATAAAAAAGAGCTTCATATATTAGGATTTTGTGAACAATTTACTTACTGAAAATTGTATTCTGGACAGTATGATCCTTGAAGAATGTCATTTTGAATGAAGGGGGGACACACATTTTCTGAAACTATATTTCCATTTGATGGTGCAATTTGAGGACTTACTATTTAATACTGTAATCTAGAACTATTTCTGGTATTAGGAAGTATGCTGTGTTTTATCAGTTCCTGGTACTGTGGTTTGAGATAGAGCAACAATGATATCCATTTGGAATACATTTATTCTGCATATTGTCAAACCAGCTAAACATTCCAAAGTCCATATGAGGTAGGGCGCCTCTGTGGTCTAGTGGTAGCGTGTTGGACCACAGATCACTGCCACCTGTGTTTGAATCTCGGTGTGGGCATATCTGAACGTTGTTTCATCTTTGACTTTGCTTCATTACCTTAAGAAGTTGCTCAGCCATTTAGCCTACCATGTGCCCAAAAAGTGGCAGTAAAACACCAATTGTCATCATCTAGGAAAATCCATCTGAAGCTGATTATAAAATTTAAGCCTTCAAAGGAAGCGAACATATACATGATAATTCAGTTTATATTATTACAAAACATTACATAAAATCATTGTTATAATGTCACTAATTGACTAGTATTAATAAGATGGCCTCAATGGCATATTAAGATCATAACAATTGTAAACATTGTTCATCAATAAAAGTTGACAAACCATGTCAATTATGCCATCATAACATTTCTTCATATTAGAGAGAAAACAGCTTTAATAACATTTGTCAAACATACATTTAATGAATGAAACATCATATTTATCACATATTTTATGAGCCCAAGACACGAGATGAGTGATTGTTTAGATGCCCATGTTGTGCATATTTAGGCGATACATAATATAAAAGACCTCGTATGTTGATGCAACATTTTCATTTCCAACTGCAAACAGCGATAATATGGTATCTTGAAGTTAAAATAGAAATAATATGTATTACTTGTGTGCAGGAAAAAATCTTCATTTACCAATCGGGTGCTATAAGATATTAAGGGTTTTTGTTAGTATGACCTATAATTTACCTCAAAAGGACGGAATCATAAATTTAAAAAAAATTATATTAACATTAATCGTTTATATTTTCAGAATCAGGAAGTGATAGCACATTAGATGACAAATGTTAAATTTGCTATGATGCAGAATTTTAATTTTCTAACCAAAGGCACTGTTGTACACAATACCATGCTTACAACTACAAACCTTACTTAAATTTCCTCATTTATTCTTAAATCTTTCATCAGAAAGAAAGATGTGACTCATGGTATGTGCCCCTATACACTTTTATTGTGCATAGCACACTACTGATTAAAGATGCTGTATTGGTATATATAGTTTTGACAAGAGAACTGAGGTGAGATAAAGGGAGAGAATCTCTCGTCTTTGATACAAGCAAGTTCTTTTCCTGGTCCCTGGGAAACAGTGCAAGGGTTTTTATCTTATAGTTCATAAGTCTGCTTGTGCACTCACCCCTTTTTTGACAATCTGACTTCTATACCAATGTCCTCGTATTTAATTGTGCCTGCTTAAAATTTGGCTATAAGCAGCTCATAATTTGTATGATGTTAACAAAAATAGAAAATACAGTTCTGTGTTATGAATCGGGATGCAGTAACGGTTCTAAATAAATATTTTAGAAACAAGCAGAGAAAAGAAATTGTGCAAATTTGATGTCATTAACGCACGATTATGGGGCTCGAAGATTGCTGTGTTGCATATTGCTTTGGAAAGGGTAATTTGTCATGTGCAAGCACAATCATTGCTGAATTGTTTGTTTTACTGTTTGTTTTCCATTGTTAATGCAATGTAGCTAGGAGTTTAGTGTTGTAGGTTTCCATTTGTTGTTTAGATTGTGTTTGTGTGGGCTTTTTCTGTCACGCAGTTAAAATGGATTCTGTGAAATCATACTAAGTTGTATCGTTCATCATTCGTATAATTTGTTTATTTTCTTGGCTTTGTTATTGTTGTGTTATGGTAGTTACATCTCATAATTTTCTTTTTTACAGGCTTCAGGCGTGAAGGTAACGGATGAATGCAAGCAGGCCTTTGTTGATGTTCAACTTGGACACAAATTCCAGTATGTCGTCTTCAAACTGAATGATAAAATGACAGAAATTGTTGTGGAAAAGAAAGGAGAAGTTGGTAAGATATAACTAGACTCAGTGAGTTAGTACTATTAAAGGTGTCATTTGTTTCGCAAAGGCAATGCTGAGGAGAGCTTGCTTCATTTCTAGTATCAGTAAACTCGTATTGATAATTATTGACGTGGTTAGTTAGCTATTAGCTCCATGTCAAGCATTTCAGTGAAAACCCTTTTACTCAAAGTTTAATAGTATCAGGCAGACATTTATTTAATTCCACATCACATTTGTCAGTTCCAGTTTTTACCTACTACTTTTTACTGTGAGTGTGTACTCCGAGTACCTACTCCGAATAGTTTATATTCCAAGTAGGATTGTCATGGAAGAAATTTTTGTAAATTAAAAAAATTAAATGGTAAATTTGTGGTTTTATTTTTTGTTGCAAATTCCAATTTTTAAAAATAAGAAATTTGGAAATTGAATTGGCCCCATGTCTAGCATCTCTTTTAATGCTCTAGATTTGTCTGATCCATAACTGTATATAACCTTTGTAGGATTAGTCACTGCATTCCCAAAATGATAATCACTTTGTGGGTTAGTGAGATGTCATAGTCCAGCAACACCCCCGCTGAAATATAATACACAGATCTGATGGTTATAGTTGATTCTGTATTACTGTGATATGGTGATACAAGTCCTAGATATATCTCCTCAAAATACACATTTAAAGGCTTCTAATTTTTCATTTTATCAATGGTAGAAATTCTTATCAATTTTTTTAAATAATTTGAACTGTTATATGGCCAGAGCACACCTGTGTTTGTGTGATGTTTCCTAAGGAATTGACCCTTAGCCATATGTCCCAGGTTTAACCAGTGGTGAACAAACCAGCCAATTATCTGTCTAGGAAGATTTAGATCATTATTGTGGGTTTCAAATTTGGCTCATGTCTATTTCCCTAGGAAATCACCCCTCGGCAGTATGTCCTAATTGTGACCAAAGCTGGGGCTAAACAACCCCCACTCGTCTCTAGGTCTTTATTGTAAACTATGAAGTATTGATTTCTAGAAGACTTAATTTTAGGCTGTACAGTTAAAACCTTCCCTTGTTTCTCAGATATAGTTTGATGTTTCACTGGGAATGTCATCTGTTCTTGTAGGCATCAGTGTCTTCTTGTTAACAAAAAACTGGAGACTGTGACATCTTTATTAACACCAACTATATTCTCCTGTTAAATTAATGTAGATGTAGAAAAACACTCAAATTCTCTGAACTGTTGTACTGTGAACAAAGTGTATTTGTGATAAGTGGAAAAAGCAGACTTTTTGTGTGCTGGTTAATAATTAAAATGTTCTGTGATAGTTAAACTCCTGTGCAGTTAGTTAGTTATTGTCAAGACTGTAGTACATATCTTATGTCTTCATTTTAGGTGCTGCTTATGAAGAATTTGTTGAGATATTAAAAAGTGCAGAAGAAAAAGGCGAATGTCGTTATGGTGTCTTTGATGTGGCTTACACCTCAAAAGAAGGTCATGCCAAGAGCAAGTTAGCATTTATATTTTGGTGAGTCTTCTACTTGTGACTTGATTGATGGATTAGGGGTGGTGTTTCATTTATTTTTGGGGCAACATCAACTGATCCTATTTCTGACGACCAGATCAAGGCTGTACATGATCTTATCTCTGAGCAGTGGACCACCTGGTTCTGTCTTTGATAACCAGACCAAGGACATACAACACTGACTGAAAAAATCTCTGAAAAACTACTTATGTATCATGAAACATGATTAAATTACTTTTGTGGAATTGGTATATGATAAGGAGAGCTCAGATAGGAAGCAGGGAAGTTCTATAGGTTACAGGCTACAATTTACACCGAGTCTGTTTTACACTCAGCTCTTCCTTGCCCAAATAATGTAAAAAATTTGCTTTTGGGATTGTTTATTGTGCATGAGAGGCGGTGAGAAAGTGAGTTTGTCTTGTTGATATTAAGGTATTCTTTCTTTTCAGGGCACCTGAGACAGCAAAAATTAAACAGAAAATGGTGTATTCAGCCAGTCAGAGTGTGCTGAAGAACACACTCGGTCAAGGAATTCACAAGTTTGTCCAGGCTAACGACCATAGTGAGCTGTCATGGGATTACCTGCTAGAGGAATGCCAGAGGAATGCTAGGGACTAGTGTCCTCAAGTCTTTGTTACTATTATCTTGTCTATATTAATATGATGCTAGGTACTTCACAAAAACTTGCCCTCCCTCTCTGTCTTCACAGCATTCTGTCTCCTGTCATTTGGGCCTTGCTGACACCTGTAAAAACAACTTAATTTATGGATGGTGCCGAGGTTTCGTCACCCAAGCAAGATGTTTATTTCTATAATTTTATATTCACATAATCCGCCTCTTGAGAGATTTCATTGGCTGTAAGTCTTGATTTGTTTCCAAGTGGCTTTGTTGTAAAAAAAAATGGGAAATGTATTTTTTTAAAGAAATGCAGATGACGACTAGTCGTTGAACACCGCTTCTTGTTTTTGATCAATGCTTGTGCATTTAACTGTGTGTGGACAGCTGCCTGTGTGGGTCTGCATATCATCGCAGGTAATGGCCTTTGAAGCTTCCCCTCACTAAATACTGATTCAGTGCTAACCATGTGTATTGTTTCACAGTGTCCCACTTCATTACTTGACATGGCCAGTTTCTGATAATATTGAACCGGCATCACAAGCTGTTACACTTTCAGACTTTCGTAAGTGTTAATGCAATTACAATTGAAAATGATCCATTACGAAGCTCCTTGTTCATAACTTTCGGTTCATAATAGGTGGAGGGATGTATTTTGCTTGTAAGCATCCAACTTCTTGTAGACCTAGATAATTAAATTTAATATGTTTGTCACTGTAATATGTCATGTCTCAATTTGATGTATGGACAGTATTTCCTGAAGATTGCAAGTGGTTTGTTAAATGTTTATATGGTATCAGTACATGTGGTTTGTAATTGTTCATAAAGTGAATGGGGGGGCATTTTGTTGTTACACATGGACATAGCCTCATCGTTACCACAACAGACTTTCTATGGATGAAAAATACAGCCTACTGTATGATTAGTGCACAGTGGCTTTGGTTATACAACGGTTTGAACATGATGTGAATTTCTACACCTGGTGCTCTACTCTTGTTTTAATGTATTTCATCACTTACTTACAAGAGCCATATTTAAGGTCTGCAGACTCCTGTGATTATGGATTTACATTTTTCGTGAAATTAAACTGAAGCTGTGGACCATTAAGCATTTTTATGTACAGTAGAAGCACTGATGGCTTAATCTGTTTTCTCGATTCATAGCTGTTTAATGCTGATAATGTGCAGTGATGGACATAAAATCTTTTTCATAGACTATATATTGTATATATTATTTACTATTGGTTTTACTTGCTGAATAAGATGTAGTCCTGTGTCAGTTGGGCCTGGAAACAATAAGCTGATTTTCGGTTTGGTAATTCAATCAAAAATAAAGTGATCACATTAATTTGTCACCAATGAAGGCTTGTCTTGTGTACTTGTGGTAAACTTTGTCATCAGTTGGAAAATAAATGTAGGCTTTTGTACCTTGGACTGTGTGTGCATGTGTGGTATGAACCAATCTTGAAGGATGTCTAATTATTTGATGCCTGTTGTGGTGAAGTCTTGTATGATAATAATGGGGTAAATGAAGTCTGCTGCTAGTATGTAGAGATTTGTCCCCAACAAAACTGATTATTACATTGTTGTGGCTGTTTAATTACTAACAAGGGATCCTTTACAAAATAATTCTGTCCTTTTTTAACATTTAAATGTTTGAAGAAATTATTTTAATGGTTCATTTGAAAATCTCAACTGGCAAGAAAGGTATTTGATGTACCAATAGGTAAACAAGTGATATTTTCGCCAAAAGGATTGTTCAAGTGCCATCACCATTGTGCAGAATGGAAGAGTTAGTTTGTGTTTTGAACACTAACCCATGACTTATTCCATCTTGATGCATGGATCTTGGTAGCTGTTTTGAGCCACATTAACCATGTTTCCACCTTCCCTAGCCGTTTTTATAGCCTATTACAGGTACGTGTTGACTGTTTAACATAGTTTTTGAACTGGTGTAGCAAACTAACTCCAATTACAGTTTTTTTATCAGTTGCTGGATGACTTGCTTTAACCATGATGTTTACCATCACAAGATTAAAATGTGTTTGTTTGTTTATTTAGGCATCTGGTGTTTCTGTGAATCCTTACTGTATTCAAGCTTTCAATGAAATCAAGCTGAAACATCTCTATCGCTACATAGTATATGCCTTAACTGAAGATCTGACCCAGATTGAGGTCAGAAAAACAGCACCACCTAGTAAGTAGAGGCTAATTTTCTTGCTGCATGCGATATTCCACCAGGCAGTTCAACCTTTGAATCTTTGATAAAAATTATGTTTGGCCACATCTGCACCAAAACATTAACATCCACTGCTTTGTTTATATTTGCCAGCTGCTACATATGATGAATTTGTTGAGGAATTAATAGAGGCAGAGAACCTGCAGCAGTGTCGTTATGGTGTCTATGATGCTGAATATGAGCTCAAGGATGGCCAGAAACGCAATAAACTTGTCTTCTTCTTATGGTAATTATACATAATCTGTGTTTATTGGTGCCTCTGGAATATGGGTCAGATTAAATATCTTGTATGACTGCCAACAATGTAGTGTGGGCAGTTTATTTCGTTTATCCCAAGTAAACATTTAGACAACTGCTTTTTGAACTCCAGATGAAGGATGGATGAATGTTGTTTAACGACATTTTTTGAACTCCAGAAACATGCAGGTGATTAAACCCGGTTTTCTGTAACTGACCCAGTCTTAAGATATTTTGTGGAGAATGCCAATGATGAATACTATGACTGTCATTAATTACCTGCCCTTGGTTTTAAGTATTTATAATAGATAAGGAACTATTTTGTTAATTTGAGTTTTTCTTATTAAGTGCCAAAATTTATGTCTGAATGTGAGATGATGTGGGACAATACATTCCCGGTGATGTTCTGAATGCAAGATGATGCAGGACGATACATTCCCAGTGATGTTCATTTATGAAGCCTGTTCCATTTTTCAGGAGCCCGGAGTGTGCCAAGATCAAGCAGAAGATGGTCTATACAAGTAGTAAGGACGCCCTGAAGCGTGCACTTGTGGGTATTGGCAAGGACTTGCAGGCATGTGATCATGGCGATCTAGCTTGGACCAATGTACTGGAGCTGTGCCTTAGATCTGAAGTAGCCCAGTAGACTAGACAGCAAAGTAATATCTGCTCTGTAATGTCCTCTTAATTAAATTCTTCTTCAGTGTGCATGAAATGTGACAAACAGTTAAATTCTACCAAACTGAAATTAATCTAAAATTCAACAACGCACTAATTATGTTTTTGTATTATGAAACTAAAAATGTAACCGAATTTTTTATGAACACAATGGTTAACTTTTTTCCAAGTAATAATAGTCTGTTCAAACAGAGTGAATTATAACATTGAGTTAATACTAAAATTTTCAGTTTCTTGTATCGGCTTAATTGTTGTACACATTTCATCATTTTGTCGAAGCATGTATTTTGATTGCATCACCATCTCTGCTGCCATTATTTTTGTTTTCGTCTGTAAGATTCAAGTTGATGTTTTTCAGTGGGAAAGGAGGACTCTTGGTCTTGTTTTTTATTTCGTGTTTAAGCCGAATTGTTGGTTTTCATCTGGTTTGAAGCATAACTGAACATGAACTACATTTTCGTTTCACTGTAAATGGATTACTTGCCAGTAGTGTGATGCAATAAATGTTACTTCTTTCATAAATATACTGTTGGTTGTGTGAATGAGAGCATTTTTTAAAGTACGTTTTATGGGATTTATGGTTACAACAGTGTTTGCTTCATTATCACTCAATGTTGCTTCTAGGAAGCGTTTTGGGGGGAGGCCACAATATTTTAACGTATGGCACAAAATAAAAAGGTTTCTTGCAATATTAGTGTTGTGCCATTAACGGTCTCCCCATCCCATTTGCTTTAATAATGCCATACCAGATTACTGAATGACAAAACTCCAAGAAAGTCTTTATAATAAATTCAAAGAAAAGCACCTCAATGTGTTGATGACAAAATATTCTGTGGTTGGCTTTGACTAGGAGTTGGCTATAAATATGTGGAAGAAAACAGCCCATAGAACATATAAAAATTTTGAAGCATTTCTGTAGTAAATTATTTTCATGTTCCAGACATAATCAAGTGATTTGCATACATTTAATTATGCTTACACTGTAAAACTGTATAAATAGCATGCAAATGTCATCATTTTCAGTTCATATATTCCTGGAGGTACATATTCATACCCCTAAATGGTGTTCATGCCAAGTGTCCATGTTAATTAAAATCCCCCACTGTTTTAAACCCTATGGGAGAGCATTGGCTAGAAGCAACATGGTCACTGATTTAATAGCAAAACCCAGAATGCAGTTTTTGTTTCTGTGACAAATTCAAAAATTGTAATTGTGCAGCTTGTCAACATTTCTACTTGGAGAGGACGCAGTATTTTACATTTTTATAAACTTGTTGTGTGGTATCAGATAAATTTACAGAAAGCAGCTATGTGGCTGTACTTTAAACTTAAGGATTAACTCAAAAAGTTTGTTTAGATTTCAACCAAATCACCCAAACGATCGTTGGGTTAATTTCAATTCATGTGGTTTCAAAAATTTAAATGCTATTCTGTTTTATTGTTTAAATTAGATGCATTAATTTTTTCTGATTAAAATGCCGACTCATCAAGGGGGGAAAACATGCCACCACTTACACAGAAAGATGGTACTTGTTAACTGCAACCAATTCATGGTTCACTTAGATTAGCTGACAAAAGGCAGAGAATTTCAGCTGTCTGTTTCGTACCTTTCCTTTAATTTATCATAAAAACCTTCACATCGTGCTTTTCAGCTAACTTGACTATGATCTTCATTAGGAGTACACCCTGTCAAAAGTTACCTTTTCTTGTATTGATTTGATACACTTTGGTATCAGTAATTTCTACATACAGTTTTTTTACAACTACACGAGTCTGTTTACTTCCAACGTACTACCTGTTGTGGATTGTGTGCGTTAAATAAAATGATACAAAGTATATTAATCACTAAAAGAAACGGCAATTCTAAATGACATGACAGGTTTGTATGACCCAACAGTTCTCAGTTTAGCCATGTTATTAGTTATTAAGAACAAACCACTCCAACAAACATAACCAAGCACTTCAACATACAAAACAATACGTTAGGTAATTTCTTAGACTAATTATTTCATCTGGTTCATATAATTTGTGAGGCGATGTCATAATCGGGAAAGTGAAAGATTTAAAACTGGTGCAGCCATTATGGTTCCTTTAATTTATGAGCAGTGATGACGGTCTTGATGGAAAAAAAGAAAAGCTAATTACTTGAGAGAACTAATTGTAATAGTTGTTGGAACATTGATAACAGGACACGAGTTACAAAGTACCATGATAACAGGATGCTGCTATTACTATATGACATGATAATGTTGGACTGACACGGTAATAACACAGCGATAACATGATCAATTACAAGGCTGATGTGAGGATGATATGGTTACAGGATAAATGTAACACAGAAATGTTACAAAACAACAAAGTTGCATCAAAAGTACAATATACGAGACGGCCTGATGACAAGAATGTGATGTGAAGTCATTTACATAAACAACCCTGCCTACCCTTAATAAATCGGGGAGTTCACTGCTTGGAAGAAAGTTCAGAACATCTGTCCGGCCGGCACTTCTCAGAACCAATACTTAAACAAATATAGCATTTATTGAAGTGATATTAGAATTGTGTGAAGTCTAGGCAGAGGAATAATTTTCTTGACAAATTCTTTTCTGAACATGTAGTTCATACAGTTTTAACACACTTCAATAATCTACAGGTAAGCAATAACCTGAATATAATTTTCTGATCAATGTTTAGAAAATATACTTTCTATACAAGTAAAATATTACCTTTACAAAGAAACAAAATAATAATACCCTAATCTGTAAGAATACACACTTACTTTGCTGTAATCGTCATCTAATGCATAGACAAGAAAGTTGAATCATGCAATTCTAGAGATAATGGTGCAAAAATAAACCCTAGATGTTCTGCCATGATTACAGTGTGATATGTACAAAATACTGCAGCATTTAATACTGATTCCAGGAAAATGAGATTAATCAACTCGGTTCCTTTTATCACAAAAGGTGCTCTCACTCCAACAGAGTACAATTATCATCAGAAATAGTTTTAGTCTAATATTACAGCTGGAAGACTGTTGGTGTATAACCATCACCAACACGATTCTATTTATCACAGCATTTGGTCAAATATATATATATGTATATATCAGTAATAACAAGCTCGTAAACCAAACAAACTATAACAAGCTCGGAACCAAACAATCTAGAACACGAAGGACAAATAAATCACAGTATGTCACGGCAAAGTAATGTACACGTAATCTACGAAATGGCTGCTGTGATGACAACATCGGGAATAGGTACCATAAAAACTTGATATACTAAACGAATTTCAGTGATTGTACTCGTTATAAATGCATTAAATAAGAAGTACGGAAAAATCATCTGCGTGTAAAAAAATGTGTTTAGCTATTGCAGGGTGCCATTCAGCTGTCAAAGAAATCATCCATGTCATCGAGCTGATCAGATGAGGTTAAATGCACACCATTATAAACTGGATCAGTACTTGGTAAATGGGAGTTTTCCTCTGTTTGTTGACTGGGCTTGTTGACACTCAAATTAGGTGTTTTCTTATCATCCTCAAACCATGAGTCATCTGATAAATAATACAAATAATCACATTAAATGTGTGTGTATGTCTGTGTGTGTGTGTTACATATAAAAAGGCATGGGGTCAGGTTTTCGTGTTGTAATATAAATCTTGTACAATTGTGACCAAATAACGACTACCTGAATAGAAAACAAAGTATATATATATATATATATATAGTGTTTTGGTTCAAGCAAGATTCTATGAACTGTTAGCTTTGTGTGTGACAATATCAGTATGTATTATTCACTATCTCTATATGAACATATTGTGTAATCAAAGTGGCTTTTGAGAGACTCTACCTATCTATAAATTGTATAATTATAATTGATCTTTCCAAGCTACCCAATAGCAGGTCATTTCTGAACAGATGGCTATTATTGCTTCAGTGATGTAGACTAAAATACATAAACTGCCATGATAATATCACTACCACCTAAATTACTTGAAGGCCATGTTTCAATTCTTCATTACTTCATTATCACAAGCATTTATACATCTGAGCAGTAGTAATCATCAACTACAGTAATTCCTGGCATCTTCTGTAAACATTACATTGTACTTGCGATATATTTGAGAGTGTGAGAGAAAGTATGAGATATTTTACATACATATGGTACTCCACTCTATAACACAAACACTTCTTTGTTACAAGGGTGTGTCTTATAGTAAGATCTTAAAGTAATCATGTGCCATATTACTGTATGTGTATAATTAGATAATGAATGATAATAAACATTTTCCCCATTCTTATTCAACTATTTTAGTATTAAAATTAAAAGCCAGTTACACAGTCTATGTTGTTGGTATATCACTAAAAGCTGCATATACCAACAACATAGACTGTGTAACAGGCTTTTAATATATATATATATATATATAGTATTCAATATAATGAATAAAAGAACATCTGATGAGTATTTTAAATGATCACACTTTTTAAAAGAATACTTAACCTACCATCATCTGCATTGAAATTTTCATCTTTTTCCACATCAAATTCAAGACCATTTTCACTTTGTTTCATTGTTTTAGCCTGTAGAATATGAACAAGAAGAGAACATTAACATATCATTGATGGTGGCACTAACATTGAAATTATCACAATACCAAGTACTGGTACCAGTACAAATGGTATTTAACTATAAGAAAGAAAATTGGATGTCATCTGGTGAATGCCAACATGCTGTAAGCCTGGGTCATAGATACATCCTCCTTCAAAAACAACATACAGTGAGATGAAGCACATAATATGATCTTCCACAGTCATCCTTGCTATCCCATTACATACACATAAACCTAAATAAAGCATTCTAGCGGAGAATCTCTAACTAGAAAAAATCTAGTTTATTCAACTTAATGTTAAGCAAAATTTTAAACTCCCTGATGTAACGTACAGAATATATTGTACACAGAACATCTCAACTACTGCAATCATCTATGTACACATCAACAGCTGAGTGGCAGACTGAAGTTTGTGTGGCGTCTAATGGAAGTTAATCAATGAAACTTCTGAATATAGAAACAGGATGTCAACTCTCTCTCTCTCTCTCTCTAAATGTCAACTAACAACAACCAAATGGGTTAGTTACTATGCCTAACACATATAATTATTGACATACAGAACAGTCTAGGAAACAAAATACCAGTGTGTGTGTGTGTGTGTGTGTGAATCTTCTAATTACAAACATGAGACATTAGTTGGGTGAGTGAGTGAGTACTGTCTAGCCTCAATGCTGATCACACTTTCCTTAAGAAAATGAGGTGATCAGTTGAATGAGGAAGTGATTGGATGAATGACTGAATACTCAAATGAGTTATTTCTGGAGTCTTGGTGTATTTACACCAAGGTTATATGGAAAAGAGTTTCCAAGAAGAAATAATATGATCAGTGAGTGAGTGGATGGGTGAGTGAGTAAGCGAGCCAGTCAGTGAATGTTTAGCATCAGTACTTGTCAGACATGGGACATATGACCAAGGAGTGTCATCACATCAAACAACATTAGATGATCAGATGAAAATCCCATAGATACAAGTAACACATAGATTAGATCCCACAGTGTTGACTGATGTTTTATGATCACTTTTGTGTACATGGTAGGCTAAATGGGCCAAGCAACCTCCAAAGGTAGTGCTGTGAAGTCAAAGATGAAACACCCTTCAGATATATCCACCCTGAGATTCGAATTGAGGTGGTAGTGATCTGTGATCCAACATGCTACCAGTCAGACCATGGAGGGGCCCTAGATCCCACAGTGTGGAAGTATGCAGTGAAGTACAACAATAATTATACCACTGAAGTTCCCTGATCATTCTGCTAAAACAATAGAGGTTTGTACATGCCCAACAAATCATCACATATCTAAAGCATCTCTAACCATATTTTAGAATGAAAGGAGTGCTACATAAATGTTATGCAAACACTAAATATTAATAAAGAGAAAATCACCAAAACCATTAATTCTAACTGAAACTGAAAGTCCTTAAGATTAATTGAATAAAAATAAAATAAAAAGGATAACCTGTCCTCATGAAAATCAGTTTTAGAATGATAACTCTTCTAAAGATAACTAAATGTGATCACTCCAATTTTACTACAAGTAATGAACACAAACACCAACCCCTGCTTTAAAAAGGCACCTCTGATTATGGTAGAATGGTGTCTTGAAGCAGATATTAAATTATAAACTTACCCGTTCTCTGGCTTGTCTTGCCCTTTCTTCTTTGATTCTGAACTTTTCCTCCATGTCTCGTAGTTTGGCCTCCCTGTTCTTGCCAGCAGACTGCAACTTCTCTTTAATCTACAACAGTATGCATCAGTGTGAGTGAGTGAGTGTGCATCAATATCCATGTGTGTGCAAAATAAATCTTAAATTTAAACCACTTGTACTAATAAACTTTTTTTATATTTATATCCACTGTCACCTTCAATCACACAATACAGTCCAACAGTTTTCTTTAGCCACATCAAGAGGACTTAAAGAAGCATTAAACAATGAACGAAGTGCTAAGTCCACATTTACATATAACTGAGGTCACATCCAAAATATGCAATTCAAGATTACATTTGTAAGTGAAGCTTTAATCTTTAAGCAAATTAATTCATGATGAGCCAGTTAAGTCAAATTTTTTTAGCAAGTCATGATCTGATTATTAAAAAATGTGAGAAAAGTTCAGGGAATATACATTAATGTAAAAATGAAGAATAACAGCTTTGAATATTTCAACCTTTTCAGGATATAAAGTTTTAATAAATAAGATACAATTTCAAGTTTCACCATTATTAAGTCATTGATCCACAACGTTTAGAGAAGATCACACAAAAAGCATACAAATCACAAAACATTTCTTACTAGTCTATTTGTGATTCAGTATCCTGATCATAGCTCACAACTGCAGCTTTTTAAACTGCCACCAGATGTCACCCTAGCTGTAGACAAAGTTGAATCCACTAACACGAAAAGAATGTATTCACCAATATAATCAGTGAAGTACTTGCTTACCTCAGCAGCCTGTTGCACTTGTTGATGCTTCTCAAGTTCTTTAGCTCTCTCTAGATTCTCCCTGAACTTTGCCACCCTTTTTGAGGCTGCTTTTTTTACTTCTATTTGCTGATGATGAAACAAAATTTGATTCTTCAATGACAATTGGATATTTCAAGCTATTTGTTATGATATCAATCACTGTCTTTTGTTAAAGATGGGTTAGATAGTTAAGATGGGTGAATGCAGATTAACATAACCTGATCACTTATGCAAAAATATCTCAATCAAATTCAGGCAAGCCATGTTAATAAAAGACAATGACTGCTACATCAAGGAATGAAGATCACATAATGTAAAGATTATCATTCCTCAGGATAGTTGCTACTAGTCATAAGACTGATATTATACTACATCCACACTTCGAAACTAGCATAAAGAAACCATCTTTCATGGGAAATGATATGGAAAACTTTTCAAAAACCCACTGGAACATTACCAAATAACAGTTTTCTACTAGCATAACAACAAATAGAACAAGACACTAGACATTTAGTGGAATCAAAATATGTTCATGCCAGTTTTTGTTGAAAATCATATCTGACATGCACACACACACACACACACACACACACATATATATATATATATATATAATATATATATATATATATATATATATATATATATACACACACTAACTTGAACTGGGTGCAATGCTAGTAAAGAAGGTTTAATTAATATAAAATAAATTGATAACAAAAGTAAATCTAACAAGAACATTTCTGTCACATAAAAGTGACGTTTTAAATTTGTCAGTATCACACCAACACTTTCCACCACACACTAATGTCCTTACATAAGGATTTTGCTGGATAGGTTATTTTTCATAATTTTTATTATCTTAAATAACTATGGTATATCCACATTTACTGTTCAATAGATGACCATTTGATATTTCAGGATCTTTAGTGCTCTTAGATTGGAACAAAATAGCACGCTTTCAACAACATCACATTTTATACAGAATTGGTGAACAAAATTATTCAGCTGTTGAATACTGTAGAACAGTTAATGGCTGATATTATAAGAAAAACTACAGTTAGAAGTGACAATGAAGTGCACCAATAGATCTCATCACCACAGCGAACAGTGTCAGCGGGGACAGTTTAAAGTCATAGATTCAACGCAAAATAAATGTTTTATTCACAGTCATTAAAAAAATAGATCTCGCCCAGTCAGTTTAGTTGTTAACTCTTCGATAGGAAGTTCATTCATATTTGGTCAATGTTCACAGCAGAAACTCATTACAGCTTAAAGGGATAGTCCACCTTCATATCAAATTTTCAGGTTTAATATAGAGCTATACTCACAAATATCATAAATAATGTCAAAATGTGTAAATGATCACCCACATATTAAACAATCCAGTTCAAAGTGCTGATTGATTGACTTTAATGGCCTGCAGGCACCACCATTTTGAAGCTAGAAAGAGACCGGAAGCTCCTGAATGCTGATGTCACTTCAGCGTATCCAGTCTGTAGAGCCCATACAAAAGCATGTAAACAAGTGTGAGCAAAGAATTATTCCAGAACTAAACATCATTATCTTGTTACAATTATGTCATGAATGACATACAACCATATCAGTTTGAAGGAACCTGACAAGAGGAAGATGATTCAAAATGGCTCAGAAATTAACGCTCAAGAGAAACTATAATCTGTATCAGTCTAGAGAGCCCCAATGTGACGTCAGCGCATTTCAGTTTTTCCTCCCCCTTCAAATCTGGGTTCTGGTGCAGCCGTAATGGCCGGCCCTCCAGTGATTTGGATTATTTCCCTATATCTATGATATCAAGTATATTTTGTTCTAAGCATTACTGTTCTAAGCATTGCATATTTAAAACATATTTTCTGAGGGTAGACTGTCCCTTTAAGTAACAATTATAGAGTGACCATCTCAATCATCTGAGTATTAGTTTCACACATCCTGAGATTCTGAAGAGATGATAGTGTAATAATCAGATAATATCTGTACATTAAAATTTGACCTTAAAATAACATATTCCAAGGTATGGATAACTTGAGTGATGTGTGTGGATGTTTCATGAAAACAATTACCTAGCTAAATACTGGAACATAGACATCTTTTAGTTTTGTACTTTAACGCAGCAAGGAGTACATTCTTAGGAAGAGGTCAATCACACACACACACACACATACATGCACAAACATCCAACCTGTTTTCGTTTTTCTTCAGCTTGGCGCAGTTTTTCCTCCAACATTTCAGCAGATAACTTTGGAGCATTCTCTAGTGGCTGTAGTCTCTAAATTAAATGAAACAAACCATTTTATTAACGTAAAAACTTAGTGTTATTAGTACACTTGTGTGTGTGTGTGTGTGTGTGTGTGTGTGTGTGTGTGTGTGTGTGTGTGCTCATGTGTGTTTGCGTATGCACAGCACATTCAAACTAATTCTGAATAATGATAATACTAATACAGAGAATATCACGGAACACCTTCATAACTAACCTTTAATCTTTTTGGTGGATGTTTGTTTAGTATGCTTTCTATATTATTGTTGTCAAATTGAATGTCAAATGCTACAGATTTGGGAACTGCAACAAGAATTATAATCATGATCAATTATCATCATAAACATGTACACAAACACCACCACTTTTTTTCTTCATATTTATCAATCAATCAATTAATTTTGGTGGTAATACTGTTATTCAGTTGTACTACACTGATGAGTAAAGTCTGATTAGTTTCAGTTCTAGAAATATGTCAAAACTTTTAAACACACATCAATGTTTTTGCATCTAGATATAGCACCATCTGTAACATGATGAATTTGACACTAAATTAAAAAACACATGTAAATATTACTAAATGGAAATATACTGCTTGTTGAAAATTGTAAAAAGTGAGTTGCCTTCAATCCCAAATTAAACATGTGCCAAGATGATATTTTCATGAATAAACCAAACATTTCCAGTGTTTTTCTGTTCTTTCTAAATAATAAATTATCTGTTTTTACCAAAGGAACTTATTTCAGTGATTTCCTCATTTCCCCAGTAGCCTATCTGTTCATACATATATATCAATATGATTCCCACTTCAAGCCAATAGAAATAATATAGACTAGCTATAACACGATTATATAACTTGTAACACATAATGTACTAAACATAACCAAATAACCTCAGATTGACACTACAAGCAAATAATAGAAAAAACCCAAACAAAGTATTAAACTGAACTCAACAAACAATAAATAAAATAAATAAAAGGACAATAAATAACTGGTCTTATGAATAAATATAAAATAATATGAAGTAAATTATTTTGGAGTGGCATTACAACAAAGATGATGATGATGATTGATGTTTTACGGCCACTTTTGTGCACAAGGTAGGCTAAATGGGCCGAGCGACCTCCAAAGGTAATGAGGCAAGTCAAAGATGAAACAACCTTCAGATATGCCCACACCGAGATTCGAACACAGTTGGTAGTGATCTGTGGTTCAACACGCTACCGCTAGACAACGGAGGCACCAGGCATTACAACAAAGCAAGGAAGAGCAAAAGGTTTATATAACATACCATTTTCATCATGAGGTACATTCACTGTTTAGAACAAATACAGAAAATTAACTTTTAATCAGTTAATAGAGTTAGTCACAGATTGTTCAATCAGCACAGGATATCTGCACAACCATTATCAACACTTCCAAATTGTTGTCTTACTTATTTCCATATTTTTGAACAAATTCTATTCTATAGGCAAAATTATCAATTAAAAATAGTTTGACAATGAAGGAACTATCAAATAACAATTAATAATGAAAAAGACAAATTAGTTGTGTAGCTGAATCAATAATACCGATTATTTGTGTTTTCTCCAGCTCTTTGTGTTTTTTCTTTCTATTTTTTGTTCCACTTATAGGTACGTCATTTCCTGATGGTTGATTGTCTAATGATAAGCCACACCCCATATTATCCACCTGTTTTCTGTAATGATAATAATACAGGTTAATTATAAATGTGGTTTATTGAATAAACGTAGACATAATTTAACTCATACATCCTTATTTTCTTTGGGCCTGTATAGTACTAACAGTGGAGCACTACACAGCAGTAATTGTTATAAGTGTAACCTGACTGCCACTAGTAGCAACATATTCTTGACGGTCTTAGAGAGATCCCACCATAAATATGAAATACAATTCAGCACATTTCCCAGACACAATTACAAATTCCCAGACAGTTCTCGGTATACTATTGTATTTAGATAGGGTTTTATATGGTTAACTCCATCAACATGGTGCCAGATACCAGTGAGTCATACCACTTCTAGTTCTATACTGTTTATCATCACATTTAACTGGCTAGGAACTTTGATTCAAGATACTTCATCATGATGACTATATTATCTCCACTGAAGTATCTCACAATGAAATCCAGTTATTCTGAGAATCGTCAAAGCTAGCTAATGCTCAGATGTCACTGATCAACTTTTCTCTGAAGGACCCATGCTGAAACATAGCATAGCATTGAAGTCGTATCATCTGATGGTGAACTTTTCCTTTTAGTCTAGTCAAAAACTTGATCCAAAATTCAAAATGGATAATATCTCCCTTAATTCAGATAAAAGGATAAATAAAGGAAACATTCAGAAAAAGGAGTAGTCTGGAACAGAATGAGTTCATTAACCTCTAAAAAATAGAACATTATTCTTTTAGAATTAACTAACTCATTATTTAAAGTAAATTAAAGTAAACTTCCTCTAAGTCTTAGTAAATAAACAGTTGTAACACAAGAACAGGATGACACCTGATGACAAACTGAAATAGTTATAACATCAGTTAACTACAGGTAAGTGATTAATTATTAATAGCCTCATTAAAATAAACATCCCCTTTTTAAATATGATATAATTTTAGGCTGTTGTTACGTATCCGGGCATCGGAATCGTGTTCGTTGATGATAAAGATCCGAGCACTCTACATGTGTGCACCAAGTTTGGGTGTTTCCGGTGCTCGGACAAGGAACAGCAAGCCGAGCATCGGAATAGTGTTTGTTGGTGATAAAGATCTGAACATTCAGTATCTGAACCATGCATCATCAATATTATTATAAACCTGAGCAATTTCATGATCGTTTTTCATCTGCTCGCATCAGTGATGAGAGTGTAGTTGTAATTACTGCTACTAGCATTTAATAAAGATATTAGATTAAGTCTGTTAATAGACATTATAATCAGATTAAAAAGAAAATCTGACATTTATAATTAAAAGAAATGCATTATTTTATGGTTCTGGCAGCCAAGGAAATATTACTTTCTACAGGTATACTATTTATTCACCTTTTTATTCTAAGTGGGGTTTTTCCAAAGGCAGTATTTTTTTCCGTGAGATTTTCAGATTTTATCAAATTCAAAGACATTTTCAGGAATGGGAAAATGATTTTTTTATATTCCAGGTTTTCTAGGACACCTGGAAACCCCAATTATTTGTAAAGCTACACAGCTGTTCTATCGATTGTCTATTTCTTTGATTTTCGTTTGTACCTCTTCAAAACTTTCAAAAACCTCTTCTACTTTCAACCCAAAAATAACAACTACATCCTCAGCCACAATATTTGATCGGAAGTAATAGCAATCAAGGAATAATTGGCACATATGCATTGAGTGCTCGGACCTATAATGCTGAGGTACAGCGTTCCGATGCTCAGATACGTAATCACTTCGATAATTTTATATACAAGTTTTCATGTCACCATCCTCAAAACAAACAAAAGAATCAATTGAATGAAAGTTGACAGAGAACTGAAATAATTATAACATCAATCAAGTAATGTTAATTAATTGTTATTACCTAACAACATATTAAATTTATTTATGATTTATATATGCAAGTTATCATGTTACTTTCATCAAGCACACAAAATAATATTCTGGATGACACCTGACAAAGAACAGAAATACTTTATCGTCAATCAGTCAATTATAACAAATTGATAAATTGGGAAGTTCTGTTGTTAATTAAGTTAACAATTAAATGGCTAACCTTTTATTAAGAAGAAATTCATGTAAACATGTTCTATACACAACAACTGAATAACACAATAACATCAGTTATCTAATTTATTAATAACTGATTACTTTTTTTTAAATAGTTTTAAAATTTATACTCAGGTAACAAGAACCATCTACCAAGTTGTCAGATTTATGTTAAAGAAACATCAAGGGTGTCAGTTAATCGTTGTGCCATCTGAGGTCAGAACATGTGATTTTTTTACCTTCCGTCATATAATCTATTAGGAAGCCATAATGACTAACCTCAGTAATGAGGATTATTTCCTTACATATGTGAAACCAGATAGAGCTTATGATTATTATGTTAGGATTTGGGGTTACTTTTATAAGCATAATTACATATTTAAATCAAATTATCTGAGGCTGAACTTTTAATCTTGAACCAGATGTATTCTGACCCACAGTAGCAAATTCCAACTAGTTTGTTGATGCAATTGTTGTGACCCATTAGTTTATAGTATTTCGGTTGGGACATTACAATTAGTTCATTGAGACAAATTAAGGTACATTCTGATCATATCCATTATTTTAAGAAAAACAGTGATGGGATCCATAATCTATTTGATAAATTATACTAAACTAACTTCAATGATTACTCCCCCTCTGTAATGACACAAAAAATAGTTAGAAACAATATATGAAGTGGTACATTTCCAATTTCCATGCCATTTATAAATTATAATGTATCTGCTGCCACGAAATGTCAAAATATTCAGCTCAAACTTCTCAACTAAGCCATGTTTGAATTGACAAATATTACATAATAATTAAAGGGAGTTAACTGATTATTCTTGTACTTATGATTAATTTTCTTTTGTTTAATGATCTAGGTTCTATTGCAAGAAAGTCCGAGCATTTATTTCCAGTGTGGTCCCTTTTATTTATTATTAAGTGGCTGTTCATAGCTCCTCCCCCACTACTCATAGGGGAGCAGTACGGAAATATGGAGCCAAAATAACCCGAATATATAACCAGAGTGTATTACATCCTCAGCGTATCTTTAATGTCCCCCTTTTTTAATTAATTCAGTGGAGATGACAGCACCATTTAACATGGTCAGTCACCCAAAAGATACAGTGTTGCTTGCATATGTTACCTTGAAAGAATTACACAAATATTTAGGTTTATGATAAGGTGGTTAGACAGACAGTGCCGAAGCTTTAGTAAATTTGTAAGGTGTCCGGTAGTGTGTTATATTCTACTGGTTATTTGGGAAGGTGTGCATGCGCAGTTGAAGTGCTGGAGCTATAGCTACTTTAACATACGTCCGGGTCCAGACCAATAGCAACAGCCAACAATATATCTGGATGTCATAAACTCATAAAACATACACAGCGAGGCCAATTCCCAATTGTTATGATTGTATATATAGATCTAGACCTCTAGTATTACTATAGTAATAGTACTAATACATGTAAGATATTTATGAATGTGTGTGTGTGTTATAATAGCCTAAACAGGGGGTTCTAATAATTATTAATATCTAATCAACTAATTATTATTATTATTGAACACTGCGCTAATAGGGTCTACCTTGTCGCCTTGTCGTGGCTTGTGATTACGCCGCTACTGCGTTACCCGTGGAATTATATTAATATTCTTAAACAAATTAAATCAATTAGATATATTTTATTATTATACAGAAAATGATAAAGTGTTTAAATTTAAATACTTTTAAATACTTTTAAATAAGCCTATAACTATAAGGCTAGATCTATCTAATCTAGATCTAAAACAGTAAAAGCGATAAAAAAAACAATGACCGTTGTAACAAGCACTGTTAAGTGTGGAATATGACACATTACCTGATTTGTGCTTTATCACAGATTAAGCTGAATCAAACCAATAAATAACCGTTAAACAATACAATATTACAAAAAAACATCACAATAAGAAGACGAAACATGGCAAGTTATGCCAACCGGATATGAACAACATAGCAACAATGAAACAAGCGACGAGAGATTATTTTCTTTCCATCAAGGAAATGGGAGGGTAGGACATGGTGTCACATCAACAGTTCATTTTAGACAATTATCCACAGACATCAAATGCATAAATAATATACAACTAGCATGCATTAATTCATACAATAAGCTTTTCTTCAAAAAACGAACAAACAGGTTTTCCAAAAACCTTTTTAAAAAAAACCTTTCTAAAAAACTAAAAAAAGACAAATAAAATACTTCTCCATCAACACCATGTTTCAAATGACAATGTTGTAGAAAATAACATATTATCGCTTTTAGTAAAAGTTTAAATAGTGAGTGAATAAATTTTTAATTGTTTAGACTTGATATTAGTCACACCTGGATAAACATCATATATGGTTTTAAAACGTTGAGTATTGTCACTTTCAGAAAAGTATAAAACAGACAGACCAAACAGAGATCACTTAAATAAAATTTATTGTTAAAAATTTGCCAAATGTTTATTTCCAGTTCAATCATTAAGCATTATATTTAAATAATCCATAGAAAATATAAATAACTATAATCATCTTTTTCACCATTATTCACAAGAAACTTTCATGATAGGCATTTACATATAGATTAATTGGCATATCTATCTAACAAGGTGTTAATAATAAATAGTAGAACCACACACTGAATTAATATATTAAAAAGTTTAAGGTATAAACTGTGTTACAAATACGGCAGTCTTTCTGATATTAAAATAATTTATAAACTAATTATATATATATATATATATATATATAAACATATCTGTGGAGTAACACGACATAAATCTGAACTTTGATTCTGCATAAAATACCAGCTTCAAGTACTTTAAATAATATATATTACAGAGAGCTAATTAAGTCACCGATCATTAAATTTATAAGAAATCACATGCAAATATACCTTACTAAAGATATAATTTTAATGTGCATTAATCAATCCGGTACAGAGACATGGCACATAAAATCAAAGACAGAAGAACAAATTATTTATTACTGCAATTCAGATTGCGAAAACCATTTACATTTTCTGTAAATCTGAAATAACATTATATGTTTCAGAAAAAAACATTTCATCATACATCTCAAATGAGTTTAATATGTCAAAAACGGTTTTTAGCTTTGTGATATTATCCAGCTAAATTAGGAATCACAACTATTTATTAATGATATTAACAGCAGAATCTGTTAAAACTCTTGCTTTCTGAATTTAAACAGATTGAACAGTCTGATAAACAACACAGTGAATATTTAATAGAGTGAGTGAGTGAGTGAGTGAGTGAGTGGGTGAGTGAGTGAGTGAGTGAGTGAGTGAGTGAGTGAGTGAGTGAGTGAGTGAGTGAGTGAGTGAGTGAGTGAGTGAGTGAGTGAGTGAGTGATTTTATTAACCTTGTACTGGGATATATGCCCGAGAAGAAAACATCCTACCAACACAGATATAACTGGGATTCAAATAATGACATGAAGGTTTACAATAATAATAATAATGTATATTTAATAAAGTGCCCTTAATAGCATGAGCCATTCAAAGGCACTGTACAAATAATATGTAATATAATAATACCCCAAATAATGTGTCTCTAAAAACCCTATAAGAGATTTTAAAGATTATTATTTATCTGTGAAAGCAACCTTGAACAAGTGTGTTTTTAGAACGGATTTAAAAGTTTCAAGAAATGATGCATTTCTAATATCTGCCGGCAAACTATTCCACAAAGTGGGGGCTACAACACTAAACAAACAATCACCATATGACTTGAGCTGAGACACAGGCACCTGCAATATTATCTGACTAGATGACCTGAATTTTCAGGATGACTTTCTAATAAACATCAGTTCACACAGGTATTCAGGTACCATCATTAATATATTTACAAGTTATTAATAAAATCTTGAAATGAATACACTGTTTAACAGGTAGTCAATGTAGTTTTTGAAGAATTGGGGTGATGTGATCATATTTTTTAGTATTTTTTATTATGCGAGCTGCACTATTCTGAATTTGCTGAAGGCGTTTCATGTTGTAATCAGATATGCCATATAACAGTGAGTTACAATAGTCTATATATGTAACAAAGGCATGGACTACAGTTACAAGTGCTTGTTTACAAGGCAGTACTCTGACCATTACAGCATCAGAGTACCACTAACAGCTGCAAGGAAAGCAAAACTAGAGATATCCAGATAAGTATCTTCGAACTCAAACTCTACTAGATGCACTTCACAATGTATCTCTATTTGTTTCTTTAATGTAAATAATATATTTACTTGATGCTCATTCCTGAAATTTTCCAAAGCTTGTTTTTAATAATATGGTTTGAAACATGTGTGAACAAAATAACTTTTATTTTCATAGCTAGAATGACAATAATGTGCATATGATCCAAGATAATTCAAGTGATATCTGACAAACAAACAACTGAACCAAATAAACACATATATAACACAACTACAAATATGACATAATCAATATTTATTCCTATAGTACATAAAAGAAAGCAAGGCATTGTCTTTTATTATAAAAAAGTTTAGTACATAAATTAAGAGTTTCAAGATTTCTTATTTTTATCATCATCATCATCATCATCATCTTCCTGATTATCTTGGTCCACATGTTCAGTTGTGAACTCTCTCAGCTTTTCAATGTCTTGTGACAGTTGTGTAATGCTCTTATCCCAGTTAACAGCTGGCTTGTTGTCAGAATCAGTTCTCCCTTCTGGTGACCTCTTCTTCTTCTCTTCCATCTCTTTTATCATATCATCTAATTTATGCAAGTCCTTGATGGATATCTTACCTGAGCCTGGTTTGGCTGGTCGCCTCTGTTAAAATATAAATGACCCACCTTTAGTATATTTTATAAACCAGAACAGGATAGGGCTACAGACATGCATAGTGGGGAGCTGAGTGAAAACACAAAGCGGTTGCAGAAGGTGTTTGATCAACTTACTAAACGATAATAATATATAGACATCTATTAACTTATATCTATTTTTTTCTAATCAACAGTTGAGTCCAATTGAAGTTAATGTTTACAAATATTTATTCTAGAGAATAACAACAAAAGAAATATTACCAAAAGTTAAAAACACACTAGAATTGCCCATAGGACCTATAAAATTAACTATCATATTTTTCTTAATCTTTCATTTTGTTAAATTCATTTGACAAATTTAGCGCTCTGAAGATAATAAATCTGTTACTAAAATTTATAACTAGTCGTAAAAAATTAGATTTGTAAATTAAAAGAAACATCACACACAGACTGACGAGTAGCATTTATAAGTATATTTAAGTGTGTGCATACACACACACACACACACACACACACACACATATATATATATGTACACAGGGTGGACAAAATATAATTTGTCAATAAATAATTATTTCCTCAATGGAAATCTTTCTATAAATACATGGCATAATACATAAAGTATAATACAGGGTAAATCTGTGTTCAGTGCAATTTGAATTAAGAAAACTAGTGTATTCTTTGATTATTATTTTATGGTAGGTATGAACCAGCATGTTACCAAGTAAAAACATAAAATTATGACGTTTTATCAAAAATATAATTATTTCCATCATAACTCTCAAAAGTGAAAACTATTCAGAATATATGTGGAACAACAACTGGCAAGAAGAAAATGAACTTAAAACAATATAAGTTTTTAGGATAAATACAATTACTGAGTAAATTATTACTTGATATACATGTAGAGTAGATACCCATATCAATGTCCATGTTTTCCTGACAAGTTGTACTCCACGTTTATACATGTTTTGTAATAATATAATTATATTGTCCTATTTAAACTCCAGAGACAGACCTGACTTGGATCCTCCTTCCAAGCTATAAAGTTAATAATCTGGTATGTTGCTGGCACACCTTCCTGATCCAGCTTGCTATACATCTCTGAAAAATATACAAATCCACAAGCAAAAATTAAAAAACTAATGACAAACTAGACTTGCAATGATAAAAGACTTGCTAGCTGTACCTGTCTATAATATAATTAGATCCACATAGATAACTGTGACAATGTTATAACTTCAGCATGTGCCATGATCATAAACACAGATAGCACACTTTAATGTATGCACTTTGAAATGAACTGCCATAGTAGAGTAAATGACAACACTGTTTTCATGGTAAATGGCGATTTTGTCAGATCTCATTTGGAATAAATTCACATGATTCAGCTAATATCAAGATTAAAACTACTATCCATGTGAATGCAACTCATATAACATGTTTATTCTTGAATGAATGGATCATTTTACAGACAAATGATTAAAGGAACAATTCAATCTCAGAAATTATGAATAACATGTTTAATGCTCATAACATTAACCCCAAATCCAACAATAATGCTATTAAATTATTCATGATGTCACAGATATAATGAAATATTCCAAAAGGGAAAAGTCATGCGCTCTGACCTCAATGCGTATAAAAATAATGTAGCCAACTCTAGATTAAATAAGGTCAAAGATGTGCTGGACTAGCAATGCAATCCTCGTGACTGTATCCGCCTTTAAGCTCAACCTACTACCCACTGCTAATAGATGCAATCATCAGTTCAGTAATATAAATCTGACAGCTCAGTAGAAATTTTGTGCTACAATAACACAAAGCAATTTTAATAATAATTTCACTAAATGGTTTTCTTTAACCATTTCAGTAACACTTGAGGTTGTTTGGACTAAGTTGACTGTAGTATCTGTAAATATGCTTTGTTCCATAATTATACTAGCTTGATGCATGTTTACATTTTCAATTAATTGGGTCAAGCAGCTTGTACCCAGTAATGTCAAACTTCAATAGCAATCATTTATCATATGTATGAGCATATTTCTATTAGTCCCAGACATGGGATCAATTCCATTTGGTCAATTCCAATTCTACATGAAATTTATCAATTCCAAATCCACATTAAATTTATCAATTTCAATTCTAATTATATCAATTTCAATTCCATTTTCCCGACTTTTTTTACCTAATACTTTTTTCCATGAGTAGGTACTCCAAGTACCTACTTGTAATACCTACACTGATTATTTGATAGTCAAAGTAAATGGTAAATTAATTTGGAGATTTAATGTTTTTGCCTGTTCTAAACATTGAACAGGGTAAATTCCTAAATAGCAATATCTTTATATAGATTAAAGGCATATTATGTGGTGGTGTCACAGTGTTGTGGGTGGAGCCCACGTTATCTAGATCATTTTAATTGGTTAAATGCTGACATGGGGTGCCACAGTCAGTGTGTATATCTGATATATATATATATATATATATATATATATATATATATAAAGAACCAAAGTTCTGGACCAATTTGGTTCCAGTATATTGGTAACATCACAAGTAAGTGTTAACGTGGTAAAAAATTGCAAAAGTCTAACCACAAGGCACTTTTAGCTTAAGAGATATTTGATGATATCAAGTGGTGAAACATAGTCTTGGGTACATCCCATGTAAAAGTGTATTTTGTAATCATCAAAGATGTGTTTATATTCCACTGTCCAGTAGGAGCCTTGAAGCAAATGTTTTTGCTTAGTTCCAGGGATATTAAACGACTTACATATGGTAAGTTTACAAAATATCTCAAATGATTATTAAAACAGTTAGATCTGGGAACAGGCTATATTAGTCACAGTTTTAGGATAGGAGGGGCAAGTTTTTGCTCCAGATTGGCATTCCTGGTGAGATGATAAATTTATTAATTCCTAAATAGCAATATCTCTATATAGATTACAGGTATGCTATGTGGTGGTGTCACAGTGTTGTGGGCAGAGCCCACAGTATCCAGACAATTTAATTAGTTAAACACTCACTTGGGGTGCCACGGTCAGTGTGCATATCTGATATATTATATATACATACCTACATATATATATATATATATATATATATATATATAAAGGAACCAAAGTTGTGGATTATTTTGGTTCCAGTATATTGATAACACCACACATAAGTGTTAACATTGTAAAAATGGTAAATTAATTTGTGGATTTAAATGTTTTGTAGGAAACTTTCAATTCAAAATTTCAAAATTCCAATTCTTTAAATAATCAATTCCAACTGATGGTCAATTCCAATTCCGGAATTGAATTGACCTCATGTTTGATTAGACAAAACAGAAGAAATAAGTGGACCTTTCCTTTAAGGATTCAGCACTGAATTAATAGCATCACACAATTAAATTTGATTATTTAGAACTATGGCAAATGCATGCCACTTCACAAAATATCCTTTTCTTTGCTCAAAATCATCTGCACCCAGATTTCCCATGTACAAAGCTATACAGACACATTCACTACTGGTATATTCAGTGAACTGATTTCCTGTTATATGAACTACAACCATCTAGATACATTTAGTTATAAGAGTAACATATAGCTAGATTTAGCTAATTTTTAATATATATATATTTATATATATATATATATATATATATACTTATGGACAACATAGATAATTTAAATGGATAATTCATTAACTATTTTTTATAGCTCAATAGACACTATAGTTATGAGAACTTAGTAAACATTATAATAATAAATAAATATGGGTTTTATGATTGTATATCATAGTAAAAATTGCTAAGAAATAATTAGCCTGAAATATGTTTACATTTATTCTTCTTTTGTATCCAGTCTTTACCTTTATATATAGCACTAGCAGCCATTAGTGTGTCTCTATTTATCATTGCTCTCCTGGCCCAAGTACAGTTGTTTAGCCCAGCTGTAATTAATATATATATATATATATATATATATATATATATATATATTGGATGGGTGCATGTACATATTATCATTAAATAAAATTGACCAAAATAATTTTTTTTAACTAACTAAGAAGATTATTTTCTACCAGTTATTTTTTACCTTTGAGATCTTCCATTAGCTCAAACATGGATGGATAATAGATAACAAGTTCATCAACATCCTGTCGAATAAAGTTTTAACAAATATAAACACATGTTAAAAGTGCTAAGTAGCAATACAATTAAATAAAAATAAAAGCATCTTAAAAATATAATCTAATTTTATCATACAGAAGAATTAAAATTTTTAAATATATTAATGACAGACTTGACATGTGACTGCAACTTGAAGGAATATTTAACTGCTGTACTCAAACAATATTATATTATCACTTTATACAGTATGAGCATGTAATGAGAAGTGACATTTAGTATGAATTAATAAGTATGCTATATTATGCAAGACATGTATCATTTGCAGACAGTATCAAATAGCTTACTATAGTCAACATCACATAGCCTGCTCTGTTCAACAGACCACCTAAGTCTTGTGCCGAAGTAAATGGCGAGATATGTACGGCAAATCCCTGAAACAATTTACAAAATTAATTATAAATATGCATCAGGTTAATTTCAGCAGTATTTATAAATCCACTATTATACTGAGCATATGTTATTAATGTTTGATTTATCCAAATAGTAATTATTAAGCCCATTACTTTAGTTATTATTTGTCATATGCAATAGTCTATTATCTGAGCCTCATTGAGTGCTGTTGTAAGACTATGCTCCATTCACATATGTGAAAATATTACAGATTTATCTGATCCAATCTGTTCACAAGTTTATATCCATTTTAGACTTTCTCTTTCACCATCATTTCAAATTTTCAGGACTAATACGGCTATACTCACAAATATCACAAATAACGTCAAAATGTGTAAATAATCACCGACATATTAAATAATCCAGTTTAAAATGCTGATTAATAGACTTTTAATGGGCTGTAGGTGATGCCATTTTGAAGCTAAACAGAGACAGGAAGCTCCTGAATGCTAATGTCACTTCAGCATATCCGGTTAACCTGAAGTCTGTAGAGCGCGTACAAAAGGATGTATCAGTTTAAACCAATAGGAGACTGACAAGAGGAAGATGATTCAAAATGGCTCAGAAATTAATCCTCAAGAGAAACTATAATCTGAGTCAGTCTAGAGAGTGCTGATGTGACATCAGATAATTTGAGTTTTCTCCTTCGCCCCTTCAAATCTGGCTTCTGGTGCAGCCGTAATGGCGGCCATCCAGTGATTTGGATTATTTCCCTATATCTATGATATCAGGTATATTTCATTATTATTATTGTGGAATTTTTGGTTACTGTAAAAATCTTTTTTTTTATTCTGAGGGTGGACTGTCCCTTTAAATTAATCTTTTGCTTATTTATTACTGGTATTCAGGAAAAAACTAAAATAATGAATCACACAATACTCTCAATAGTCAGATGCATCTTACATGTTACTGAAATAAATAAATGCATATATTATCTTACACCTTCTCGTTCGATCTCAGCTTGCTGTAATGCTACTCTGAGCTCAAATAGTGTATCGCCACCAAACATGGAGCCAAGAAAGCAGCCATCCTTCTTTAATGCATGATAAACCTAAAACCAAAAATGTTATCATTAGACATACTGTAATGTATACTGGGTAATAGGGTACTAGTTTCTGAAAGTAATAGTTAAAGGGTTGCGGAACTGATTATTATTTTAAGATTATTAATTACTCACTGCAGCTACTTATTTTTTACTGTTGTTTCTTACCTGTCTAAATGTTCCTGGCAAATCATTTACCCAGTGTAAGCTGTAACAAAGAGAACGTAGATAATTACAATCTGATTCCATTATAACTTGGTGTCTGGATCCATGTACAACTAAAATATATGTCAATGAAGGATAGCAATAGTCAGTGTGCATTATTGGCTGAGGACAGACATGGGGTCAATTCCATTTTGTCAATTCCAATTCCACTCAATTGCATTTGGTCAATTCCAATTCTTTCAATTCCAATTTTTACCAACTCTTTTTTACCTATTACTTTTTACCATGAGTACTCCGAGTACCTACTTGGAATATCGACTATGAGTAGTTAACATTCCAAGTAGGATTGTCATAAAAGAAATATTTCTGAATTAAAACATTAAATGGTAAATTAATTTGTGGAATAAATCTTTTGTAGGAAACTTCAATTCTAATTCAAAATTTATCAATTCCATTTGTTTTTAAATAATCAATTCCAATTCAATTTGGAATTGATGGTCAATTCCAAAATTGAATTGACCCCATGTCTGGTGGAGGAGGTGATATGATACTACTTTTTGCCAGGCCACTTCCTAATTTATTTTCTTCATTTGAGAACATGAGACTAACCAGAACATTGCACAACTTAGAAAGTCAATCAATACTGATGAATTGTCGCAATGCAATACTACTAATACTTATTCCACCATGTTACTTAACTTAACGCTGCTTCACATTTATTCATACACTATAAATCACATCAGAGGCAGCAACTACATTGGTTAATAAATTGATATTTATTTCTGTGTTAGATTCTTGGACCTTTTTATGATACAAACTTAACATAATTAATATAGCATTATTGTGATTCACCTAGCTGTACTATTGCAATCACCTCTAATTTCTCTCTAAAAGAACACATATAATAGATGTGAATTGAAATACAAGTAATCACAACGGTTTTATGAAAAATATCCACATGCAGTGGATCGTGATGATTGGGTTATCAATGCCACGTGTGAACGAGTGTTTTTCTTAATACGCAATTAAGCTCCAATTTTCATGAATGATAAAATGCCTAAGATATGGAAGTTTTTTCAGTGGACTTACTGCAGATAATCACTGAAAATTTAATATCTTCAATCTAAATAATCATGATACAAGCACTCCCCTTGTTTTAACTGCATCAGTAGTATACTGAAATGCATTTTAAAAGTGCCAGACTGTACACAGTATTCTATGTAGCCAGTACATTTTAGGGAATGTATCCATGGTATATAACTTCAAAAAGGAGAAGTCTCTTACACAGTCTACAGACCAATAATCTACGCTTCTATTATACTGTTAAAACAGCAAAACAATTGTCAATTATGGAATTTGCCATATTATCATTACATAAATATTTATCTTTTCTACCATTCTGATCAAAATATAAAAAGATTAAAGTATTTTTAAAAGCAGATATAACACTCTAGCTTTAAGAAAATTGTACACCTGCCTAACAGTAAAACATCCCCTAAACTGATTTTCTATAATGAAGAAACAAAATAATACATAGAGAAGTTCATAAACTCTGCATCTTAATGTGATATTTGTAGGGTTCATGTCTATATCAGCATAAGAAGTCAGTGATGCGTGCAGCTACATCATAAGATATATTATCAAAGTATAAGTGGTGTTGAAGTATTAGCATTTCAATTCTCTTTTGAGCACATGTTAGGCTAAATGGGCCGAGGGACCTCCAAAGATAATGAAGTGAAGTCATAAATGAAACACCCTTCAGATATGCCCACCCAGAGATCCGAACTCAGGTGGGAATGATCTGTGGTCCAAGTTTTACCTAATTAGAGTCACCAATAATCTCAGTTGAAGTGTAATGTAAAACAACTTCTGTTTGTGAAACTAACTACTCAATACAGTCAAAGTTCTGTCTATATAAACTGCATAAAAGTCTTTACCTTAAACTACTAATGAATAAATCAATTGAATTTTCAGGAAATGGTAAAAATTCTTCATCAACATGTACTTTGAGTGTAGGTACCTCAGGTGAATCTTTGCTCTGTCTCTGGAAAATAATAAAAAAAGTAAATATTTATTTATATAGTATTACTTTAAATTTGCATTTATAGGTCTAGTCATTAATCTGTAAGTATAATCAATAAAATGAACACAGCTAAACCAAATTGTAAATAAATGTTTCTGAATACAAGACCAATTATATAAATATAGGATTAAAGAAGGATATATTTCCATTTTAATTACATTTATCACAAAACAGTAATAAAACTGTCATCATTTAACTACAGTAAACCTTACTTCTCCGCACCCCCACCTCCCAAAGAAAGGGTATGTCAGGTAACTCATAAATGAAATGTAATATCAATTCTTATTTCATTTAAATAAATTACACAGCAGTTTAAACTAAATATATACATCCCAGTAAATAGAAATGATAAACTTAATTAATGTTACCCAAAGACAACTATAAATACCAACTTGTACTACAATACATGTTATAGACTGTGAACATTTGCATTATAATCAGCACTTACCAGGACACATTCTGCCATGTCTGTCTGAATTAGTGTTCCTATCATATCTTTGTACACATGTTGAGCAATATATCCTCTACCACATCCTAGATCTACAGCGACATCAAACTTTCTGTAACATACAACAATATTACTTCTATCAAACATCTCCCAAAATGCTTAATTTTTCAGACACACTGTAAGGTATATGCATGATGATACAAAAACATATAACACAATGGGATGGATATGAAGAGAGTTTCATAATACATCAGTATTTAGGGTATTTTGTTGTTATTTCCTTTTCATGGACTCCTCAGATAGCTTGATTCAAATTTGAATCACAAACACACATGGTCAATACTAATCATTTTAAATCCCATTTCTATTAATGAATTTGCATATAATTGGTGATTTTTAAATGAAAAACTAGCCAGTATAATTATCAGAATCCCTCCCCCCACCCCCAGAAAAAAAACTATTTAATAAGAAATTTTCTGTCAAACAATTGAACCGTGAAGCTGACTACAGCTTACCGTTTAATATCACATATCCTGTCAGCCATTCTGTAACCTATCTGAAAAAGTATAATCAGGTAAATTATGTACACTAGATCAAATTAGATCAATAATCAATATATATTCTTAATAGCTTTGATATTCTGATATGATGACGTTATTATAAACATTTAAAAAGAATTACATTAACTGTGTGAGAAATCAGCACAGCTACAATTAAACTTTAAAATGCCACAAAATTACTTGAACAATTAACCTAGTACTAGTAGCCTAGCTGAGATATTCAATACAGCTGGTACTAATCTTGTTTAACAGAAATATTACTGAACAAAAAGCAATAATAACAATCAATCATAATTTTATCATATCTAGTAATTATTTTTATAATTATTAATTATTATTAACCCACATCTATACTGTGGTGCATATCAGTGCTGAAACAGAACATCCTGAAACTAACTTCTACATCCTGTTGTCATAAAACCATTTTAATAATATTATATATCAATGACAATGGGTCATGTCTACTTTATTGTTGATTCTGAATAGTGTTGCTCAAACTCTGATAATGCTAATTAAAAATATCATGTTTTTCTAACAATAATGTCGATGTGTAGATAGTACTGCTATAAAGGCTGATCCAAATGTTGTTTACTGATGGCATCCACTGATTAATCAAACTTACTGATGATGGGATAGGGCTTGAACATCATATAAAATGGATCGATCCTTCTCTTCCATTGTAGTGAGTGAGTGGGTGAGTCAGTCAGTTGATGGGTGATTAAATTTTTTAACCATAATGCTAGTCACATATGGTCAATGAATAAATCCAACGGATAGCATCTAGCAAACACAGGTATGAGTTGGCTTTGAATCCCAACCCGTTTGCAGAACAGTACTCTAACAACTGCACTATCAGTATCAGTGCACCTTCTTCCAACATACAACAGGATTTTATAGTAGAATACTTAGTATTGGGTATTGTTTAACTTCCCAATTAAATTTAGTAATTGGAAACACCATTTAATGTTGTCACCCACCCACAACATTGTTAGCTGAGAGATTAAGGTCTGAACTGTTCTGGAAAATATACTATAAATAGACTTTGGAGGGGGGGGGGCGGATCCATCACCATAACCATCAACACCAAATGTCATGTATTTAAACTCCAGATCATCAAAACTCATCCCCTATAGGAGGTTAAACATTGTACACATTTTATTGTTTAGTTTAAAGTAACATATAAATTATAATACAATGTACATGATTTATTTCTCACTTTCAGATTTTTTAATTAAAACATCACTTCAAAATATACCTAACTGCAAAATCTGAATTACATCTCAAACACCAATAAAGATATCTTGAAAAATCAAATTGCTTGGTGTTATTCACATTAAGTCACACATTTGAAAATAAGAAATTATTTGTTTAGATGTATTTAAAAATGTTGTGGATGTACATAATAATAATAATGTATATTTAATAAAGCACCATTACTAGCAGGAGCCATTCAAAGGTGCTGTACAAATAACATGTAATATAATAATACCCCAAATAATATGTCTGTAAAGACATTTAAAAGATATTAATTATTTATCTGTGAAAGCAACCTTGAATAGATGTGTTTTTAGAAAAGATTTCAAATTTTCAATAGATGACGCATTTCTAATATCCGCTGGCAACCTATTCAACAAAGTGGAGGCTGCAACACTAAATGAACAATCACATAATAGACATGAATAGTCTAAATATATTTACAACCTGTACAACCTGTTCATGATACGACAAATATGAGAGTACCTTACAGTGGATGACTGTAACAGTGTAAGACAGTTATTCTTGGACTTGATTGTAGTTACACATCTGGATAACTTCAATGAACTGTTTTACAAACTACCTCATACAGACATAAAGAAACTGCAATGGGTACAAAAAGCAGTGGCCAAGTTGGTATTATGGAAGGCAAAATATGACAGTGTCACATCTTGTATGAAGAATCTTGACTGGCTACTACTCACATCATGAGTTCAGTTTAAGATCATAATAACTTTCCATAAATGTCTGCTAAGAAATGCTCCAGCTTACCTAATTGACAAACTATAGGTAAAGAACAATGGATGCACTTTAAGGTCAACAACGGGCACATCAACCCTAGAGATTCCTTTACCAGAAGAAAGACACTTGCCGACACATCCTTGAGCATTAGATCTAGTAGACCTGAACTATGGAATGGATTGCCGATCAATATCAGAAACATCCAATCAACTCCAGTTGTTAAAAACCTATAAAGACTTACCTGTTTGTAAATTATAATGTTTAAATTTATGTAAATTCTACTCATGTATGCAGTTTGTGCAGAACTTTTGATAGCTAACTGGCTAAAATTATATTAAATAAAAAACATATTAATATCTATTAATATTATACTGTTTATATTATATGATACATTGATAGCGCAGTTAGTTAGAGCATAGGACTTGTAGCCAAACGGTCGCATGTTCGAGGCTCCGTGAGCTGCAATGCTGTCATGTGGAGACTGGTTCACTCATCCATAAAAAAATGAGTACCTGACAGGACGCGACGGCTATGTATGAGTAACACTTTGCGCCTATAAATTTTTATAATGGCAGCATGCGTTGTATGCTCCCTTGGTGGTTGAGATCTGTGCTGGGTGGAAACATGTCTGAGTCAGGGATAATAATTTTGTAAATAATATTGTAAAGCACCTTAGAGCAACTTCTTGCTGAATAGGACGCTATATAAATATCACATATTATTATTAGACCCTATAATGTTATAGAAGTATAGTATATAATAAAATTATAGTAATGTTTAAATCATTTGAGTCATGACAGGCATTCACTGGTGTCTGACTTACCTCTTCCTTCACGTACTCGTATACATTATAATTATCCATAAAGGCCGTCCTATTTTTCTGCTGTCGTTTAGCCTTTCTGTCAAAAACATTCAAGGTACTTTCCTGGTTTGATGTAGCATAGCTTTGACTTTGTATAAGCAACTTTTTAAATTCTGGTGTTCTTGACGTGTCACGGGCAGTATGTCGCACATTTGACAAAGCTGATCCGCGCAACTTCCAACAAAAACAACAAACATTTCCTAATATTACACGAGACATATCTAACACACAAGAAAATGAGCCTACTTGAAACAAGCCGCATGAGCGAAAATAGAGTTCAGCTTAAACGACTTATAAGTTATAACCTTCACCTTTACATAATTTATCTTGGCCTTCACCTAGGTTTGCGGGTGTGTCCTATCGATTCGTCTGGTTGGATAAAAGCAAATATTTACTTATTTTAACAGAAATATGGTTTATTGATATCATTATTTTGTCACTTAGTTCCTGGAATTGTTTCCACCGGGAAGTTTACCATGTGAAGTGCCGTAGTGATTTGGTTGTTGTCTTTAGATAATACACTTAACACTGAAAATAGATAATACAAATGGCACGAGGCAAAATAAAACACACGGAACATATGGCTGACGAGTGACCAAAAAAAAACACCAAAATTGTTAAATCAATAACTCATTAAATTTTACACCAGCACACACACAACACACACAATACATACATTCAGAGGGAAGCCTGCTATATAATATATATATATATATATATATAGAATCGTGTTTTTGTCAGTATGAATTACATTATACATAAACTCTAACAGTTATATTCGACCATCCTCAATCGTCGGCAGGTAGTTGGCCATTGATTTATAGCATCTGGGTTCAAACCGCGCTCGATCGAGTTATGTCAGAATTAAGGATAACACCATCTTGCATCTTTCACTTCGGTCGGTCCATTTAACCTACCACGTGCACAAAAGTGGTCATAAAATAGGCGGCAACAGTTATAGCATTTCATATCGTTATATACTATTATATGTGTTTGTTTTCATTAAAATGGTGTATTATGGATGTTGAAATAAACGAATTGAATTGTCTTGTCTTGTTAAAGTTTGGGGTCGAGACGGCCCCTGACTGTCGCATATTGAATTGAATACCAGCTATATATCATACAGGTATGAGAACAGTAATTAATAGGATTTGTCGGCAAATGTCTTTTTTCTGGTCAAAGCTAGGAACCTCTAGGATTGATGTGCCCGTTGTTGACCTTAAAATGTGTCCACTCCTTTTAATTTACCTTTAGTTTGTTAATTAGTTAAGCTGGAGCACTTCTTAGCAGATGATGATGATGATGATTATGATTTGTGTTTACGGCCATTTTTATGCACGTGATTGGCTAAATGGGCCGAGCGATCTCCAAAGGTAATGAAGCGAGGTCAACGATGAAACACCCTTCAGGTATGCCCAAGCCGAGTTCGAACACGGGAGGTAGTGATCTGTGATCCAACACGCTACCGTTATACCACGGAGACGCCGATTTATGGACAGTTATTATGATCTTAAACTGAACTTGTGGTGTGAGTATAGTACCCAATGAAGATCCTTCAGATAAGATGTGGCACTGTCATATTTTGCCTTCCATAATACAAACTTGGCCACTGCATTCTGTACCCTTTGCAGTTTTTTATGTCCGTATGGGGTAGCTTGTATAAGTCCATTGAGTTATCCAGATGTGTAATTACAAGTCCCAGAATAACTGTCTTACAGGCATCCACTTATATTTATCGTAAAACTAAACATTTATTCAATAGTATATATACTACTCGTGAATAATAATGAGAATCAGAAGACGATTATGAAAATGTCAGAATGTTACCCCAAGGCGAAAAATAATAATAATAATAATAATAATAATTACAAAACTTCTATTGGGCCAATATCTCAGTATATATATATATATATATATATATATATATATATATATATATACACGGCTTAGCAACAACAATGTTTATAAAAGGAACATGTGGTGATTAAGATGAATGCTCACCTATAGCTCCATCCTTGTCGTGATGCTCAGTGGCACAATGTGCACTACCAGAGGGCACTATAGAGGGGCTTTAACAATATAACATGCAAGAAATGGTAATAGGTAAACTATCATGGTAATAAAATTAAGTGTCTTAAACATTAACAACGATATATTTGGTGATTGTGTCAATCTAACAGCGGCAGACGTATATAACGTTAATCATAAGGAATAGAAATTATAAACATACTTTAAGAGAGATCCTGTAATGTTTATTGTATATGTTATTTGCATAGTTTAGTATCTCTTATTATCATCAATATCATCCAACCGATGTATCCAACGATTTAATTTAAAACTTTTATTGCGCTTATTTTCGGTTAAATGAATTCTAAGGTGCGAATGACATATGTGTATTTGGAAGATGATTTTGTACCATTTGGGGATTTCTTCCATTTCTTCCCAAAATAGAAGAAAGTATTTCTTCCGTAACGGAAAACACCCGGTGAACATTATTGTTGGTTAAACTCCTAATATCTTGACATACACACCTTTTGTCGGCGATTTGAAGCCACTCGTGTTAAAGAAAGAAGATAAGATACTTGTTCTGGTGTTTTTATCACTTATAAAATGGAAAATCTGTATACGATATATATATATATATATATATATATATATATATATATATATTCAACCACGACGTGACAACAAGGAGACAGTCAGGCATAAGTATGAGTTATATATACAACAATGACAACCGAGGGAACTATGAATAAATCAGAAAATCTACTTTGATTTGTCTGTGATGGTAAGAAGTTACTTAATTCGATGATGATGATCACATCGATATCATTCAATATCACAAACAATTAATTGTTTATGTTTATAATATATTATATAGTATATATGTACTCCTGGCATTGGTCTGCATTCACATAGGATCGATGTGCACTCAAACATTGTTGCTACATAACTTATCCATATCTCTCTTATTTTTTAGTTATCTTTATTGTTGATTTCTCTTCGATTTTACAACATATGTAATAATAATAATAATAATAATGATAATAATAATATAATATGTGATATTTATATAGCGCCCCATTCAGCTAGAAGTTGCTCTAAGGCGCTTTTCAATATTATTTATGATATTATTATCAAGGGAGTATATAACGCATACCGCCATTATAGGCGCAAGCCGTCTTTGGTAAAAGATTATTTGCAGAATGAATCAAGCTCGACCAAGTGCTGAAAGACCAGCCACATATATCGCTTATCTCAAACTCATTATCTATGGTGCAAAATATATAGCTGAAAGTCTACTGAACTCCATGATTGAATAATTCCATTAATTTTTCCTTGTAGCAGACGCTGTACTGTGTTAGAAGCTGCACACGACGATGTACTACAGAACTCGATTAATCTCATCAATTACCTGGATATATATGGCCGAATTAAAAACCTCTGAGGACAACCCCCCCCCACGAGGACTAACCTCCCAAATAAAAAACCCTGCGGACAAAAGCCGTGCAGACAAAAAAAACATAACCTAGGAATTAATAACCACATGAAGTTATATGTAAATATTTTATTATTAATAATAAATCTTTGCACATGCGTCGTTTTCATTAACAATTTGAGTATGATATCAGATGTGCTTTTGTACCACCTTTATAGTACACACACGTTTCTAATGTGTACACTTTATCAATGGGTTTTGACCTGTCATAGACACCTTTGCAAAGATTGAACAGAACAGGGACTTAATATTTCTCCGCTGTCGCTTTCTGTCGGTGTCTACGTTGTTCAGATCCTTATGAATGTTGTCAATAGCTCTCCATAGAGTTGAATGAAATTGACCAACTAAAGATCGGAAACCGTTGTTCAAGGACTCGCAAATGTTGCTAGTTCTGGATCCAACGTGCATAGTTGTCACGTGAACATTCCATTGACAATAATAAACACACATACAAATTGTTGTATGAATATGGCAACTGCCTTGGGAAATTCATGTTTTGCCTTATCTAGTCATATAGTGAAAAAAAGGTATATGAAAAACGTACCATTCACATATAAAACATATTTGTATACTCCGGTTACACTTCACCTATTCAATTATGGAAATCACTTGTCTCATTTAATCTACAAGGTGTTGAACTGTCGCCGTACCTTATCAACACTTCACAAATCTCACCTTGGATGCTTGATTCCTGCATACGATCTAATTGTTACTTATTGTTGGTAAATATATTTATACACGGTTAGATGATGATGATGATTAATGTTTTACGGCCACTTTTGTGCATATGGTAGGCTAAATGGGCCGAGCGACCTACAAAGGTAATGAAGCCGAGTCAAAGTTGAAACAACCCTCAGATATGTCCATGCTTATACGATCTATACACGGCTAGACATTAAACGAGTTGGTTCGCCTAGACACAGACATGTTGTATGTATTGTTCACTTAATCAGAAAGATTATTAAAATTTTAGATCACTTAGAATTTATGAAGCTTCTTAAATTACTGAAGATCTTATTAAACTTTCCAGAATGTTTCTTCTCTCGTAAATGTTTTGTATAACATGACCATCGATCGTCGCTTAAAGATCTATCCAGTTATTTACCATGATACACCCAAAAATCGTTCATAAATTAATATGCATGAATGTTTTATGAAATGGCTGCTACAGTGGTGATGGACTAAATGATCCAGCTCTATAGTTATGCCTCTGATCTAGACAGTAGACAGTTAGGAACAGAGGAAGCACGTGTCAACAGGTCTATAAAGTTGAAATATAAATAAAACTATATTGCTTGTTAAGTTTAAAATATTTTCAAGATTAATTATTTATGTTTGTCACGAATATATATAGTATTGAAAGCACATATTCTTATCTACCTTTGCTAACTTTAGTTACCGAGAATGCACCGCTAGAAATACCTGAACTGTGGACATGAAAAGATCATATTCTATAGATAACTCCCCCTTCACTCCAATTAATGCCAAAAGTAATTTGTTGACATTTCTAACCTAAACATTCTCGGCCTAGAAAATATTGAATACACTATAACAACAACAATTACTACTTCTACTACTACTGTTACTATTAATACAACCATTACAACCGCTACCGTGACTCAGACTACTACTGCTGCTGCTACTATTACTTCTACTACTATTACTGCTACACAAATTTACTGATTGAGTTTTATTGATTGATTGATCATGAAACAGGGATAACACACAAAAGAGCGAACACCAGTGTGGTCTGCAAATGTATATTGACTTTTATTTATACCTAATAAATCTACCATTCACTAAATATTTTGATTACATTTTTTAGTTATGCATATGTGTACCACTTTAATAAAACTACTACTGCTGCTGCAGCAAAATTCGTAGGAAGGAACGAAAGATTGTTCTGCCACCTGGCGAACTAAATGAAGATCATTAACAGTTTCAAACTGACACCTGGTGAATAGCTTTATCAGTTTTACGATAAAAAATGTGAAATTTATTAAACAATTTAATTATAACTAAAATTTTATATCTGGTGATGAAAAATAAGACTGACTATCGGCAACATTCATTATACTTTCTTGTTGGTAACCGTTCTTTGTTTATTGAATTTGATTCTGGTTAAAATGGATTTATTTTCATAGAGTTTCACAGGTTTATTTTCTTCCTGTGCTTAGACTCTATTATTGAAATATGTATGCACTGGAATTTTAAATAGTTTATAGTGAACATTATGTGTTAACATACTTTACAGCTTTCTGGAGAATGTGTTAAAATGAGGCAACCATTTCTTTGCTACACTAAGAACCTAGTGCGCATGTGCGAAATGTGTGTAATTTCCGCCTAGAAAGCAGGAAGCAGGAACATTTTGTAAACAGGTTTTGCAAATATTGTGGCTGTGTTTGCGATGTGCATCATCCAGCATCGACATTAAGGGTTTAGGAATATATGTCAAGGTGTACTTCAATAATGTGACTTACCAAGCAAGTACAATGGACATCTGAATGCACCACCCCTCCGCGTTACAAGGTCATGTTTTGGCCCAGGTTGAAAAATGGCCGACTGAGATGTGGTGAGGCTGTCATTTGCGACTAAAAGTTAAACTTCGGATAACGACGTCGCTAATGATGAGAGTTAAGACTTGTTAACAGATTTGAAATGTTTCCATCTACTAGTACGCCATCGGAGCTGTCTAATTATGATTTCACAGCAGAGGAAAACCGCTCCAAGTGGCGAGGCCTTTTTATCAAAGCTTTGCAAAAGGTGATGCCATACTCTCAAATTAAACGTCAGATGCTCGGAATTCTGATATTGTCCACAATTTTTACAATCTAAAAATAACTCCCTGATATATATTGCATGAAACCAACAACTTGTGCTAAAATAAATAAATGGATAATAAAATTAGTACAACCATAGCAACGTATTTATTTGTTGGTGATGATGGAATACTCTAGTCTATGACAGCATGCTATTTACACAGTAGGTGTTTGTTTGAGTAAAAAGAAACAATGTTACTGTGGTTTGTACTATGAAATTCTCATAGCAATGATAGATCTCTAGATCTAGTTGGCCGTTGTTAAACTTTCCATAACATAGGATGATAGTGCCATTCCTCTTTAAACCCTTTTTTCCCCAATACTTTATTGCATGCAATTAAGTATTTGTATTTCACTATTGGTGGACATATAACTTTCACAGATAAGCTGGATATGTGTATTATTTGCATGGTGCACCATTATTATTTAAAAAATCAAGATTCCATTTTAGTAACATTAATAATAGGGTTGGCAAGTTCCATCCATGTACAATAATTATCAGGTATCTGCACATAGGTTAAAATTGTTGAAAACACATTTTTAATTGATAGATAGGAATAATCTCATTATTGGAAAAACTATTTACATGATCTGTGAATAGAGTTAAGTTTACATTTTAGTTACAGTTAAATTCTTTGTTCTTATCACTTTAAGTTGAAAGCTGGAACTGACACCCCTGTGCTAATACACAATCAATTTTTAACACATTTTTAAATCTTCAAACCATTTTCTACATCACTAAACCCCCATTACCTCAAATTTACTCCATTCTCACATCAATAACAATGCTTAAATTGTGCTGTTTTATATATAGTGACAAATAAAAGACTACTTACCATGGTAGCTAAACTGGTAACACAGATCAGTATATAAATTAGTACTAGATGATCTCTAATAACTTAGTTATAAAGTGGAGCTGTCTAATATATAAATATTGTGTTTGTTTACCTATTATTGTGTGCAAGCTCAATAAAAAAGGTGCATGTAATTAAAAAATATATTTATCACACAGAACTACACTTTTAGCCAAAATACTAACTCAACCCTGTGTAAATCAGTTTCTGATGAGTAATTACCCAGCTTCTACCAATATCCCTATAATTAACATTTTATTTTGGGTAGGATAGAAATATATATACCCAACTCTGATTAATAGATGCAATAAGAAAATAATACTGTGGCTAAATCTACATTAATATGTGTAACATGATATACAGGCTCTGATAAGCAACATATGTCAGTATATTAATGTAACTAATTCATTTCTATACACTAAAAACCATGCTGGTTGTGTTGTAGATGTGTGCATGATCGTAATACTAAATGAATGCCTTCTGACTTGCAACTGAATTAATCAAGTATGCAAATATTTTGTGTTTAGCTGGCAAAGGTTTATTAACATTTGCCTGCTGGCAGGCTTTGAGGAGTCTGATATAAATTAACAGACTTCCCAACATTTTTATTTTGTAACCTCACAGTAATATGATCCATGCTTAATATGTGAATGGTGCCCCCCAATAGTACAATCATCCATATAAAAATACACAATTCTGCATACCTGTTGCTATTCACTTGGGGAGTCTCTGCCATACCCTTGCAAACAAAGATTAGTGGTCGTGATATGGCCACTGGTTATCACATGGATTCATCAAATATACATTTGAATACTAATATGGTATTTAGTAATTCAGTTGGCATGGTTTTCTTGGCCTTTGTTTATCGAAAATGTTTGGTTCTGATACCAAAATAAATTGTAGTCATATTGGGCTAGCTTCCCAATTTTGACCTCTTATCATTGGAGTTAAGTTAATCCTTGCTACTATGTATAGATGGGGCTCAAATAATTTCAAGTGAAATTTCATTATTACTTACATAATCATTTATTACTAAAACCAATGAGAATGCTACACTTGTCAAACTCCTCCCAGTAAGTGGATTATTTGTCTGTAATTAAATTAATATGCTTTTAAGTATGTTTGATTGGATATTTTCCTCAACTAAGTTTTGATATCGCAAATTAGTTTTATTAAATTTATATTGTTTGAAATATATATATGAGCCAAAATAAGACACATACATCTAATACTATAATAGGAAATTAAAAAGTGATTCTGTCATTACCTACTAAAGCTACTGTTAGTATAATAATATGCTAGGTTATATTTGCAATATAAAACTCATTTCATGTGTTATTTATTATTATGCATCAATATTTAGATCTTGGCAACAAATAAACTGTTTATAATAGTATAAAAAGTATTTTTAGGTAAGGAGTACATGCATTATGGGAACTAACAAGGTATTTCACCATGGATCACCCCCCCCCATGTTTGGTTTAATGCCTTTGATTCAAGCTGTCCAAATTATTATGTCATCAGTATTTTTACCCCTGGAGACACTTCTCCTGTTGAACATCCTTGTACTTTTTCAAGCAAAAATTATGATTACTGTTTAGTTTACTTAGACTAGACTTGTAACTAGCTTTCTTCTTCATTTTAATCCTAACCTTTCACATAAATATTGATCCACCTTTTTTTGTCATTGCCCTATTTTTCTCTAATTTTTTGTTTTGCTTTGGTGTGCATAATTTGGAAATGATGTGAAATGTGCATATCACTTTTTATTATAACAATCGATAATTATGCAAACTTTTATCTTTGTGTCATCATATATTCCACAAATTGGGATACCAATATATTAAATTTATTAAGTCACTGTGAGATGAAATTTAAGTGCAAGATATATAGGCTAGTGCAGTTCCAAATGAGGTAACTGAAAGAACGTCACATAGGCATGGCAAAATATGAGGGACCACCTAATTTTGCAGGCAAAATATACAGTGTATCGACTGATATTTATAACATTTTCATTTAATAATACTGTCCTGGTAGGCTCTTCTATGGGTCAGTAACTATGGGTTGGTTCTGCAGCAAGTTTCATAATGCTATTCCCTATCCCTTTTTTACTGAATATCAGGATCACTGTATTTAGTCATTTGAGTTAGCTTCCCTTGTTAATATCTCCAAAATGAATGGTCATATATTGTTGAATTATTTGTATTGCTATAGCCACTGTTAGATATTCAGCATGCTGTCTTCCCATTTTTGCCCAGGTTATGTCAAAATACCCTTGTAAAATTTTTTTTTTAGAAATCAAGGACTGGCTAAAATTAGTTTTTTTCCAGCTTCAGCTCAACCAACAGTCCAGCAGTGTAACACATTTAGCATGCATGTAACCTTTGATCACAGTATAACATATATTTCACAACATATGCTTTGATATTATTTATTATTACATATGCTATCCAAGTAGAGAAAGCAAGTTTGTTTGACCAGTTTCAGCTGATGGTGAGATGAACTGTTTGATGCATTGACCTATTTCATTACAGGTTCAGCAGCAAGTGCATCCATCCCTTTCAGCAAAGGAAGATGCCCTGGAGTATATTGAGGGTTTGATCCTTCAGCTCCTAGGCATGTTGTGTGCCTCTCAACCGCACAGCGTACAAGAAGTAGAGGACCGGGTCCAGAAGACCTTCCCCCATCCAATAGACAAATGGGCAATGAGTGATGCACAAACAGCATTGGATAAGGGCAAGAAGAAATCACCTCTAGTTCTACCTGTAGATAAAATACATCCTCTCTTAGTCAGGGTCAGTTCTTACCACAATTGTATTAATCACATAACATCTGTATGTTAATGCATGCCACTGTAATCATTTGAGTGGATTTTCTTGTCTTTGGCCTAGCTAGTTAAGGTATAGTTTTGTCTAGAATGTATGTAAATAGTACAGCTGGAAAATATGACAAAGAATTTTAATTTACACAGTTTATACAGGGTTCGCACAGGTCCTTGAAAACCTGGAATTGTTGTAGAGGTCCTTGAAAGTCCAGGAATTTGGACATATAGATCTATATTTCTAATCATAAGCATCCAGGAATTCAGTCGTTACACTTCTTCCGAAATATGGGTGTGCGTTAAAAGTTCGTGAATTCATTGAAAAGGTCCTTGAATTTGACATTGGAAGGTCCTGGAATCTGAGTTGTCAAAATATGTATGAACCCTGTTATATTACTCGTAGCAATTATGACAAGGTATCCAATCAGAACACTTCTATAGTTGCTAAAGAATATGTAAAAACTAGGGAAAACCAAGTGGCTACCAGTTATTTCAATAGGTGATAATGAGAAAGTCAGATTATTTGTCAATCTGGGTCACAAAGAACTGTCCTTTAAGAGGTATTGTTTCATCAGAATAATAGAATTGTCTACTTTGAACTAGTGTATATATCAACATTAATGTTCAAGGATGTTTTGTTAGTATGGTTCTCTTCCAAAGCCTTTAGATTTGTCCAGAATGATATTTAAAAAGTAGTAGAAAATGTGCTCAGACTCTTTCGTGCAGAAATGTTATTCATAACTTCAATAAACAAAGTATAGAAAATGCCTCAAATATTAAAAAGTTTTAAAGAAACCTGACTTGTGGACTGACCTGCTTAAGACTGGGCTAGTGCATTGATTTTTTTGTGTACGTACTTCTTACATAAACATGATCAATGTAAAGTAAGATTTAAATCTTTATCAATAGCAATTGGTTGTGTCATGTGCAAACTGTTAAAAGCTTCACAATAGCTTTGAAAATTATTGTGGAATGCTATAGCAAATGTCTATTCATAGTTAAATATTGATGGAAGATTTTTAGAAGAAACATCATGCAGTTTTGGGGGTGTTACAATTGGTCCACTTTATTGTCTTATGTGAAACAACTGAAAGGCAGTACTCAATGATCTTTTTGTGATAATATGTTGTTTGAAGTTCAATCACTCAGTTGTAGTTTTACTCAACTTTCCCACTCTGTGTAGCTGATGTGTGGTGCAGTTACCTTATTGATATATAGTCAAGGATGTTTCTGTCTTAGTGCTGTGATGTAAAATATTATGATATATAATTCCCTTTTATATATTTTTGCACATAATGTTTAATCTAACAGGTTTCTGTTATTATTGACAGGAGGCCCTTGGTTACAAGTTGGACCACCAGGTTACTGTGTATATTGTAGCTGTTTTAGAATATATTGCTGCTGATGTGTTAAAGGTAGGACGGCCATGATATTTTGTTCCATATAATTGGAGGTGTGCTTTCTTTATCATAATTTTAAATTATCTCATTGTAAGATTGCATACAATCAGTTCTTGATTAACCAGACAGCTGGGCATCTTATGAATGATTAATTGTGAGTGACACCTCAGCACTCTAGCTTATGGCTGGGGGGGTCAGCTTTGTGATTTGGTTAATTGACAGATAAATATAAAACAATTTCCATGCGAGTACATGCTAAATTTTCTTTAATGCAGCTGTCTAGTAATTATACTTTGTTTTTTCACAGCTGACCGGTAATTATGTACGAAATATTAAACACAATGAGATCACACTGCAGGACATCAAAGTGGCCATGTGTGCTGATAAGGTAATAGTTGTTTTGGAAATTTGCAATACACTTGATATATTAGATCATCAGAACAGAGACCGCTCATTATTTAGTGGATTCGGTGGGGAAACAAGAAATGTACAGTTCAGTGTCTGCCAGGTTTCTGGTGATCTTTTATGTGCCTGTTGATAGACACTTGTATATAATCAGCATACTCTGGATACATTAGATTGTCACCAGGCAGGATCGATATCTGATTGATATTCGTTTATATGGCTGTGAATTATCAAATAGCATGAAAACGTTTCAAATATACGAATTGAATATTCGTCCGATCCTTATTGAGTAATTACCTATGACCAAATTTAATATCAGACTGAAGATATATTTAATATCCAAATTGTTTGGAAGATATTTTTTACAAGGAACCTCAGGAATACTTGTAATAAGGAGATACAGTGTGGTGCAGTGCATAATGAATGTAATAGGGTGATATGCCATTTAAAGGGACAGTTCACTCTCTGGTGATATGACTTAAATTTGGGATGCTTATAAACATTACCCCAAATTCCCCAGTAATAATTACAAACTATACCTGATATCATAGGAATTACTATTAGGAAATAATTGAAATTACTGGAGAGTCATCATTATAGTTTTCTGAAATACCAGATTGTATGGTGAGAAGGAGAAAAGTCATGTGCTGTGAAATTTACTGGCACAAATGCTGTGGCAGCTTAGCCATCATGATCACCTTATTTGCCACCATGCTGAACATACTAACTTTGACTAACTGACATTTACAAAGATCTGACAGCTTGGTAGATGCTGTGTATTACAAGAGTACAAAATAATTTTCATAAGAGATTTGATAATATAGTTGTCTTTAGCCATTTCAGTTCAATATCAGGCTGTTTGGATCAATTGTACTGTATTTTACCTATATCCAGCTTTTGTTCTGAAATTATTTACTTAGCTGACACTTGTTAACAGTATCATAACTGGGTCATTCAAACAGCTTGTGTTAGGTCACATCAGACTTCAGAAGCATCCTGATCCATGTCTGACTTCAAAATGGTGGCCCCCCATAAATGAATTATAGTTGATTCACCAGCACTTTGAACTTCATTATTTAAGATATTGTTGATCATTTTAATATTTTTAGCATCTTCATAATTTGTCATAATATCTGTTAGTTCTGAAAATTTTAAATGAAGGTGAAAGCACTGAGTAGTGTGTAGTAGCTGTAATGTTTTTTACAGGTGCTTATGGACATGTTTTTCCCAAATGAAGAAGATGACTTCACCGTTGAAGAGAACACAACATTTGTACGGCGTGGCTCTCTGACATACGAAGAGATTGTCAAGGATCTCATTCTTGAGGAGACACAGTACATGCATGATCTGAACCTGATCATTAAAGTATTCAGGGCACCTTTTGCTACATTGTTTCCTAGGAGCAAGGTGTGTCTCTTTTATGATTAATGAGTTAACTGTTTTGAAGGTGGTAACAAATCTAATATACTACATTGCTTATATGTTGCTTTATCCAAAGTTAACGGTGTGTGTGTGTGCCCAGCCAGTTAAACCTGTCACAAACACACACAGAGAAGGTTACTGTTATATTAAGCTTGATCATGTTTTATTTATCAGGATCTAGATGTGATATTTAGTAATATACTTGAGGTGTATGAAATGACAGCAAACTTACTTAGTCTACTTGAGGATACACTTGAAGTGACAGATGAGGATGGAATGTTACTCGTTGGTGCTTGTTTTGAAGAGCTGGCTGAGGTATCATGTCCATTATGTGTTGGCTGTTTTTGTGTATGATATAGAATATTTACTTCGTGAATATTGAACATGTGTATTAGACCATTTTTAGTCTGTTTTAGTGTCTTTAGTAAGATTTATTTGGTTTTATCTCCAGTTTTAATCATATATCTTTACTTGTAAATAACAAATAATCATTGCTGCTTTTTGGTATGTTGTGGAAGAGTGTTACCCAAAAATATAGTTTATATTTCAATTAATCAGGTTTTATTTCTATTTAGGGTGCAGAGTTTGAAGTCTATGAAAAATATGCTGAAGATATGTTGAAGCCAAATGGTAGAGAGAGATTAAACACTTTGATACAAAGAAATGATACTTTGCGAACATTACAGGTGTGTGTTTTATGCACTTGTCTCAGTGATTAATAGTTGAAATGTATAAATGATGTTGGATCTTAAATGTCTTCTTTCATGAATATTTTTAAAATTTTCACAGATGGAATCTGTTTCACTTATGAATCGCATCATTCTGATAATTAAAATCCAGCTAGTTCCTGTTTTAACCAGAATTATATGATTTAAATTTCAGTTATAGTAATTGCTATTACCAGCATATTTCTAGAATAAACCTACCACAATACTGTTTCTGATTCAGTGACCCACAGCTGCAGTGTTTGTTTTTAACTTGAAAATGCAGATTAAACAAAATTAATACAGAAATAGCTTTGGTTATTGTCTGTTTCAGTCTATTGGAGGTCGTGGCTTCAAAGACGCTGTCAAATATGTGCTGCCTAAGTTGCTGCTTGGACCTATATATCACTTTCTACATTATTTTGATGTCATTAAAGTAAGTAGTGAAATATGTAGTATCACCATTACACATGCCACATTATTATGAAAGCACAATTTCAGTTTAAGCGTACATAATACTACACTATTTAGCCGTCTACAAGAGTGAATTAATTCTATTCAGTCATTAGTTTGTTTGATCCCTTAACTTGGTGTTGATCTGCAGTGCAGTGCCAATTTTGGTATGGGAGCATGCACTAAATTCAGAAGCTGTGGATTATGTTTATACATCTCTTATGGACACTGATACTTGTTGTGATAGAGTAATAACGTATTTTGATGTTTTAGGCATTGATGAATATGAACAGTGATGATAAAGATAACGATGCCATCAAAGAAGACAAGGAATGCCTTGAAGCTGCTCGTGGTGTAATTAATAGCATTAAGATGAAGATTGAAAAGAAGCTCACTTCTGCCAACATTACCAAACACAAAAGGTAAAGATTAATCCAAGTCATGGATACTCATGAAAGCAAAATGTTCTGGTTAATGTTAAACATTCAAGTGTTAAATACTTACTGATGATGTTAATTCATGTTAGAACTTTTGTTTCAAGGTGTTTTATTCATATTACAGACACACTACACTCAGATTCCAGGGCAGAGCAGAGAGGGAAGCAGCCCTGAATAAGATGAATGAACTTCAGAAATCAATTGATGGATGGGAGGGGAAAAATATCGGGCAGAGTTGCAATGAATTTATAATGGGTAAATGATTTTAATATGTGCATGATCAGAAATCTGCTGTGTAAAGTGTGTTATTTGATTTATGTTATTTCTTGTGTAAAGTCTGTTATTTGATTTCTGTTATTATTTCTTGTGTAAAGTGTGTTATTTGATTTCTGTTATTATTTCTTGTGTAAAGTGTGTTATTTGATTTCTGTTATTATTTCTGTACTAATATTTCTTGAATATTACTGAACCTTCTTAATAGTTATTTATTCTTTTGAGTGATAGTGTTGAAAATCTCATCCAATTCCACCTTTTGTCATTTTATTAAGTCAAATTATTATTTTGATATTATTGTCAAAACAGATGGTGTTCTGTTCAAGTACGCTGGTCGTAGATTGACGGAGCGCTATATACTGCTATTTGATGGTTTAATTGTGCTGACAAAAGTGAATACACGCAGAGCTTCCGTGACAGGTCCAGTAGGTGAATACAAACTAAAGGAAAAGTTCAATATCAGAAAGATTGACATTGTCGACAGAGAAGATACAGAAGGTGGGTGGTCCACACACTATCAAGCCAGAGATTCATAGAGGCATCATTACTGTTGTGCCTTAATGATTACTGTTCTTAAATAATTGTATTTAAATACTCATTGAAATTGTGTCAACTGTCCTAACTAAAGTAATGTGCTTTTTTTAAATGATCAGAGCTGAAGAATGCATTTGAATTAGTTGTACCAAATCAGTCCAGTGTGATATTAGCAGCCAAGACAACTGAGGACAAAAATAATTGGATGGCTGCCCTGCTGTCACTGCACACTCGCAGTAATCTTGAACGAATGCTAGATACCGCCCTGAAAGAAGAAGAGAAACAGCATCCTCTTAAACCACTAGATCCTCAAGTTTACAGGTAAACTGTGTGCTGTGTTGATGCCTCTTAAATCAGTGGTATGCAGTAAAGAACATATCCTACATGGTTCTGAAATCCTCTGGTGAGCAATATAGTAATGCAATAAATTATGTATAATATTGTAATGTAAGTGTTTTAAGTGGGTTGATTACCTACAAAACATGGTATGCAGCAATCATCTGTTGGTACTCTAGAAAATATTCTTTGTTTGAAATCTTAACATATTTTTCAAATGCTTTTTAAAATCGTTTAGAATAGAGAAGACTTCCAATCCATATGACCTTATTAGGTTATTGTGCCATTGAAGTTTTTTAAAAAGTGCAATTTGTTTTTATTGGCAGGTTTGCAGAACCAGACTCAGGTGAGAACATAGTGTTTGAAGAGAATCCTGGTTCAAATGCAGACAACAAGCTTATCAAAGGTGGTACATTGCTCAAGTTGGTGGAGCGGCTGACATACCATGCATATGCAGATCCTAAATTTGTCCGAACATTCCTCACTACTTACCGGACATTCTGCAAGCCATCCGAGTTGTTATCACTGCTCAAAGAAAGATATCCTTTTTTGTGTTGCTTGGTTGATTGTGGGACCTTAAAGTAGTCTAGTTGTTCATAGGTGATATATGATACATGTCGTGTGATTAAAATGATGAAATGTTCACTGTCTTCCTTGACCAGATCATCACATTTGAGATTCCAGACCCTAAAATTGATGTGGAAAATGTTGATCCCCAAGAGAAAGAAATGCGTATCCGTGAGGATTTAAAAAGATTCCGTAAGGAATATGCAAAACCTGTTCAATTTAGGTAGGAACATTCATCATATGTCAATAATATTCTGTCATCCATTATACATCAGTTTGAACATAAAAATAAACAGTTCCAACAAAATAATGTGAACATTTCTAACCTGTACAACCTTTTCAGTGTGATTGCTACTATATTATATTAACCTTGTCTTACAACATACTGAATGAACATCATTTCTGATGATGTCCCAGTTTATGGTATTGGAAATGTCTTATACGAAGCTATGAGCCAGCTTTATTTCATCAGATTGATTCAGTGTTTAAAACTTGTATTTCCAGAGTGCTCAATGTATTAAGACACTGGGTAGATCAGCATTGGTATGACTTTGAAGAGAATCCGGAGCTGCTGAACTCCACTCTCCTGCCATTTTTAGAATCAGTGAAGGGAAAAGCAATGCGCAAATGGCTGGAAACCATCACAAAAATAATAAATAGAAGGGTGTGTAACTTCAGTAAAGTAGACAGATATATTATTTAGTTTATGATAATTGAACGCTTTTAAGTTTAAATTCAATTGGCTAGGATGGCTCCTACTAGTAAGTGTTTATTTTATGAATATATATTCTTATCATTAATACGATGTCAGTGTAGATAACGGAATTGTTTTATTTTAGCATATTCAGTTTGTTTTTGTTAGATAAAAGTCTGATTTTGTTAAACACAAGTAACATAGACATATTATGTAATTTATCTTCGAAATAGTTTAATATAGACTATCCACAACTATTAATGCAGCCAGTTATAAACATATAATGAAAGTAGATGAAAATGGCGAGTGTTATTTATTTTTAGTTGGAATCAGATGGCACTGAGAAACAGAAACAGATCACCTACCCGAGTCAGCCACCACCAATAGAGTGGCATCTGACCCGTCAAAAGGAGGAATTTGATCTCATGACGGTAATATTTTTATTTGATGGATCTGATCAGAAACAAATCTCCAGGGTTATATCTTCTTAAAAGTTTTCTTAGTAAGAAGTCTCCCAAGTGTAGTAATGACAAATGAATTTATTTCCAATTTATATACATTTATAATAGTAAATGTAACACAATAATAATATAATGCCCAGACAATGTAAATTAGAGGACCAGTGTAGTGTAATTGCTGTCTTCCCACTGGCCGTGGATGATGATAATAGACAGCCCCGTGTGTGTGACAGTCAGAAATTTACATAATAGTGAGAAAGAAACTCGACTGAGGAATTGATGGTAATGAAAAAAATCATAATAAGTATTGGTTAGAGTTCACAGAAACAAAACCAGGACATGATACGCCATTGTGATATAATAGAAATATAAGAATTGTCATTAATATCAACCATTTATCTTATCAAACATTTACATTATTAGAAACCGAGTAAATATCGTTATATTTGGTAACAATCTAATCATCTTACATTTGTGCATCGGACTTGGCTTTTGTAATTATTTAAGTATTTGGCTTTAATTTGGTATTTGAATTGAGAACGAGATAAATTGTCAACATTCATTTGGAATCTTGATTGTTTATTCCATATTTATGGCCGTACATACAGAGGTAGTCTTCTTGCGAATTGCAAAGGACATCTAGCAGTGTGTATCATATCCGCTTGTCTCGTTGGACCTACCTGTGTTTGTAGTATTTGTTTCCCTTGGCAGTTGGCCCTTGATCACTCAAAATGATCACTGCCCACCTTTTATCTTGACAAGTAACACTTATACATTTTACTGTTTGCTGTTGTATTTCCATGTGTGTGTGTGTGTGTGTGTGTTTTTAGATAGTGGATATGATTTGTTGATATTTGACCTTTTAATCATCCTTGCAGCTGCATCCTGTTGAGATAGCTCGTCAAGTGACATTGTTAGAGTTTGACTTGTATCGAGCTGTCAAGCCATCTGAGATGGTTGGTACAGTGTGGATGAAGAAAAACAAAAATATCACGTCACCAAACCTCCTGAAGATGATCCAACATTCTACCAGGGTAAGATGTTTAATTAGAATTGAACCCTTTCTAAGTTTAAAATGTTTCCTAATATGTTTGCAGTAACTAATTTTAAATTTACATATCTGCCATGTTAAATATTTTTCACAGAACAGCTTTAAGCTGTCTTATTTCAGATAAATACAATTGTGGGGTTCACATCGATCCTGCAATATACTTGATTTTAATACCACTCCTGGAAAGTCCTGGAATAGTCCTTATTTTAAATACACCCCTGGAAAAACCCCCTTGAAAGGGGAATTCACCCAAAACATTTTGAAAACTCTGGCTTATCAAGCTGGGAGCTTAGATCAAGCAAGTAGCATGCATAGCTGTCAAAACGAGTGATTATATGGCCAAGGTATTCCAAGCATGATGTCGCTCTTTCCCTGAATTTTTTTATGAATGATGCCATGTATGGAAAATACTGGGATGGCATTGTCAGCTGTGAGCTGGAAATATGGATTGTCACTGCCAGCATTGCTCTGTGATGTCTGCCCTCACATTTCTGATATTCGATATCATCATTATCATGCACACACAATCATATCTGCATAATATGACAATATTTGCGAGGCTATGCAGTGATGTTTTTTGTGAGGTCAATTTCCAAAATCCTCAACAAGCTAAGTCTAGTCACTGAGACTTCAAAATGCTCAAATCAAAATGACACAGAATGAGATGTGGTGCCACCTAATATATCAAATTACTACCTCGGTGATTAACATCACCACATGTTACAGGATACTACATGAGTGAGGATTATTCACATGAAGGACACACATATATATATATACACACACAAACTGTGCTTAGTTATCTTGTACTATGGTCATCATTAAAAGGAATATCCTTTCCAATGAGGATGTTTAATGAAAGCAAAAAATAAAAAGTTTATTATTTGTGGTTTCCAGACATTGGGTCAATTCCATTTTATCAGTTCCAATTCCATTTGGTCAATTCCACAACAAATTTATCAATTCCAAATGTATTAATTCCATTTTTACTGACTCTTTTTTACTTACTACTTTTTACCATGAGTACCTACTTGGAATACCTACTCTGAGTAGTTTATATTCCAAGCAGGATTGTCATGGAAGAAATATTTCTGAATTAAAAAATTAAATGGTAAATTAATTTGTGGATTTAATTTTTTGTATGACACTTCAATTCCAATTCAAAATTTATCAATTCCAATTTTTTTAAATAATCAATTTTGGTATCCCCCATGTCTGAATTGGTTTCTGATGTAATGATATTTATGGTGTACATACATTATACTAGATCATTGATGTAAATTAATATAAAGATTTGTGGCTCTCTGCATATACTCATTGTCATTCTTTCATGTATAAAAAAAGATATTTTGATAAACAAGTGTCCTGGAAAATCATACGTGTGGAAGTGTATGAACCCTGAATTAGCTCATAAATTGAACACGTTTATTGTGCACTTACATAGCAATCATTAATATAATTTCCTTTTTTGTCTTAACATCAACAAGTCATACACGATATTAAGTGGGTGATTATTAAAGTTGATTATTTTTTTAAAGAAACCAATTATTGAAAATTCACAATTTTACTGATATAATATTCCCAAGGATTTACATAGATACTTGTATGTGCACATGTATTCACACATATGCACACACAATAATGTTTTTTTAACCTTCTGATATGTTGTCTATTTATTTAATAGTTCACATTTTGGTTGGAGAGGTGTATTATTGAGGCTGAAAACTTTGAGGAGCGTGTTGCTGTGATGTCTCGTATCCTGGAAATCATGTGTGTCTTCCAGGAGCTGAATAACTTCAATGGTGTACTTGAAGTGATCAGTGCCCTACATTCATCTGCAGTCTTCCGTCTTGAGCATACCTTTGCAGTAAGTACCGGATGCACGTGGTGAATAACTGTTTTTTTTTAACCACAGTATTATGTGGATACGCATGATCTAAAGTAATGTCAGTCAATGTATCATTTGTAACCAGAGCTTTTTTAATATACTTAATATAATATAATCAGTTGCTATTTCTATAACTTCTTTTGCACAATATCTTACAATCTTACTGTATATACATATCTGCTCTCTTGTAACAGGAGGTGTGGCAGAAATATCCAAAGTTAAAGAAAAGTTATGATGAAGCTCAGGAGTTGAACCAGGATAGATTTAAACGTTACATCGAAAAACTGCGCTCAATTGACCCGCCATGTGTTCCATTTCTAGGTATGGTGAATTGACTTCTGTGGATCAGATTGAAATATATTCTATAAGTTGATCATATGATCCCTTTATCCATTGCATAGCATCAACAAAGTCTTTGTTTGCTTTGAGACATAATTGGAGACCATAGAATGATCCCAGTAATTGTATGTGACAACAAAACCTTTGAAAATATAGCCGATATTAGGCATTGCATTGTATACATGGAAATGGCTTTGCATAATCAGTTTATAACAAATTTTACCCAGCGTGTGATTGGCAAAATGTAGAGGGAAATGGTAAATTGGGACAGGCTATTTGTTGGCAATAACCTAATAACAAGGAGCATTATAACCCTGTTTACAGTATCCTTTGCATTATAATGTATTACATTTGTATGCCTGTTATTTATAGGCCTGGTTTTATTTTTTTAAATACTCACAGGGATGTACCTAACGAATATCTTGAAGACAGAAGAAGGTAACCCAGACTTCTTGCCTAAGGCAGCTGCTGGCATGATCAATTTCAAGAAGCGAAGAAAAGTGGCTGAAATCACTAGTGAGATCCAGCAGTATCAAAATCAGCCCTACTGTCTTATAATACAGTCAGAGATTAGGGTTAGTCATAGCAATATCACTGTTATCATGGTCTACCACTGGATATTACGGTCTATACTAATATGATAATGTGAGAAATTATATTTTATATAACCCAGTGAGACAAAGTATGAACAAAATTTTAAACTGAATTAGTTATCTGTTATGACTACATCGTAATACATAACTGAATTAGTTATGTTATAATGTAGTTATCTATAAAAAAGTATATTCTTATGATAGTCACAAAGAGTAAGAGTAAGTAAGGAAAGTTTATTTATAGTTGACATGGTAAAAACAGACAACATTAGTGACTATCACTATTGAATCGACATAAATAAAATGACAATGGTATGTACAATGAATTATATAATGGATATATACAATGACATATTATCATAGAAAATGCTAATTGGTAATACCATATAAGTAAATGATACATAATTTCTTTGTAAGGCAAGTGTGCTTATAATATATCAGTGGGCACCACAACCGCACTAAAACCCACCTACACCTCGAAATGTATAAAGGAAAAGTGTCATAATGATCATATTAACAAACAGATGTACAAACTTTTACTTGAATCCTAACAAGTAAAAACATTTATCATAAAATGCAATAATTATTTGTTAATTTATTATTTGTTAGTTATTTAGCATAAAACACAAAAACCACATTTACATTTTGGTAGCCATTTTCATATATGAGATTTAAAAGAATATAAACTATTTGCTTTCTTTCCATCATTAGGCAATCCAATAAAATAAGCCATTATAGTTTAAATTATTTTTACCAAATGCTACTTCAGTATATTTAGGAATTATTAGATTGTTTTCAGACCATAGACTTACTGGTACATTTTTCAAGGTGAAATATTCTGGACACATATCATTCATTATTTTATATGCTAACTCCAGAAATTTGAGAAACGTACAAACACCATTTTTTAGATTCTGTAGTTCAATAATTTCCATTGGTTGATTGTTTGATTTTTTAGGCATACTTTGAGGAGCTGGACCCACTTGGCAACATGACAGAGAATCAGTTCAATAATCACTTGTTTGATAAGTCACATAAAATTGAGCCGAAGAATGCTAAGCAACCAATAAAAGCAGTAAGTAGGCCTTTGGTCTCAGATTGATTAAATAGTATTGTCAGTATATAATTTGTGTTGTTTGAAATCTTGATAGTTTGTTTAATATACTTGCTCACTCACTGTCCTGTGGGATGCTTCTGTAGTGAAGCTGATAGCCCACTGCACTTTTGTTGATAGCCAACTGCATTTGAGGTTTTGGGATTGATGATGATGATTGATGTTTTACGGACACTTTTGTGCACATGGTAGGCTAAATGAGCTCTGGTATTGGAATTGAATCAAAGTTTTACCTGCATGTGCAGAATGTTTGATTCAGAAGTCTGATCTCTGTTCTATATGGTATAATTCCGCAGACTTATAACCTAGACAAATCCAGTGTCTAGGCCTAACAAACTAGTTGTGCAGTAATTGTGTGTGTGATATTTATTTATTACAAATGAATTTTTATTTCCAGAGTAAAATCCGTGATTACTTGCTGAAGTCTCCGGGAATCAAAATGGCCTTGTCACGTCACATGAACACTATGATGAAGGGTGGTGATAAAAACCACATGTCTTCATCCTCGTCATCTCCTGTGCCTAACTCGCGCTCACGTGACGATGGTACTGGAGCTGATAGTGATCACACGTCTATTGTTGGCACAAGTCCACCATCTCTAAGTCCACCAAATTCACCAGGACCCCAAGACAGTGTTTTTACCACCGTCTTTATACCAACACCAAGTAAGTAGACAGCTTACATGTGTGGACAAATATTATGGTTTACATGTAGTTCTGCCTCTGTGTCTGCATTCTCTCATTATTCTACTAAAATTAAGTTACAAAGCTGCTAGTTATGTTTGTTTGAACTCTATGTCGGTAGTTTTATTGCTAGATGGTTAACGAATAAGCAAACATATTGCCATTTTCAAAGAACAGGCTTCATTATGAGAATAATTTGTTTAACTTGAGAAAATACAAATAAATATTCTCAACATGATCAGTACCCTTGTGCCAGTCTACTTGGTGTCACAGTAACCAGCCATCAACATTTTTACCTCTTTTGTACATGGGGTGGGTGCTCAGTGTGCCTGTTGATCTACAATATCAATTTTTTTTCTTCAAATATCTGATTAGGTAATAATGCAATGTGAGCTCTCCTCTGATCAGCTCCAATGTGCAATCAGTAATTCAGTTTACATTCAAAAGTCATAAGTTTGCATTTATTTGAAAAACAGACACAACCCAACATCTTGATAACTTTAGCTCTTCAGTTATGCCAGTAAATATAACTGTACATTGTAATAATGTTATCAGGTGAGTGAAAAATGTAAGATTTTATTCCATGTAAATGGTACATTATAGATTGAAATCAGTTGTTTATGTGATGTTTATGTCAAGTCCTATTGGGAATCTTAGAGTGAAATTAGGGCACTAAATAAATGTTTTATTATAATAATAGTAATAATAAGTATAATAATAATCCATTACTTATACTATATACATCAGGCAGTCATTTTCTTGGATTATTTATGCACTAAATAAAGTGCTAGTTATGCTTTAAAGTTTAATGTTTGGATGCCTGTCATGGCTGTCTATCTCACAGTATAGTTTTGTTTGTATGTCACTCCAGTGCTGTGTCTTTTATAGAATTATAATCATCACTTTTCCATAACATGGTTAATTGTGTAATCTGGCTAAGTGTAACCATGGGATATATTTTTATTATTTTAGATTAAACATATCTCTCACTTTCTTTTCTTATTTATTTCCTAGGCACATCAAGTGATCCAGCTGTTTCAGTACCACCATTTGCCACATTTCAGTCAGTATCTCCGTCTCTGAAGGCAGTTAAACCAGTGCCACCATCCGTAAAGGATGAGCCACCCCCATTACCACCGAGAGTAAATCTGTCGCTGCCGGACCTAGGCCCTTGTATCCGGCCAGAGCTACCACCTCGTAGTGATCAGGGACCACCCCCTCTCCCGCCGAGGCATGGGACGCTGCCACGTTCATTCAGTCAGTCACCGGCAAAGCCCATGCGCAGTGGCACAAGAACTATGACGCGGCACGAATTGGAACGTGAACCTCCACCGCTGCCACCATCGCCCAGCACAAACGTCAACTTCAACGCAGAGGTTTACGAGGACAACCTACCAAAACTGCCACCTCGGACTTACAAAAAAGAGCCGCGTAGCTAGAAGTGGGATGGCTAACAAAAAGCAGCAACAATGGCCGCCTTCACCTGTTAATGTATCTTGTTATATACCGGGCACATGCTATTGCTGCTGTTGTTTTCACTCCAGGGACTAACTTGCGAGCAATCCAACAACACACAGCTTGTAGCATATCACCGCTAATCAGACACAAAGTCCCAATGCGTTGTCCATCCTGCAAAACTTTATTATCTGCCTTGTGCAACCGTCGCTGCCTGGATAAAATCTGGCAGTCACTCGAATGTCGCTCTCCTTAACAGCGAGATGTTCATGTCTGATGTCTGTCTGCATAACTGCATTGCGATTTGATTTTTACGTGTGTGTGTGCGCGTTCGTGTGTGTGTGCGTGTGCACGCGTGCGGAGAAGCTGAATCGGTGTGAAACCAAAATAAACTATGGTGCCAAATGTTCAAGCAGTGTTGTGTAATTGCGATGAGTCTGCCGTTTACACGAATCTGACGTTCTGTGTAAATAAAGCATTTGATGTACATTACAAGGATATTGTCAAACAGAGACACTTCCACTTCATGTTGTCATCCTCCAGTATATGTAAGTACCGGTGTACAAGCCTTGTTGTATAGGACGGTGGTTTCTTGCTAAACACAGAGATTTTATGCTGGCTGTTTCCAGTCACCAATTCCTATCTCTGATTGGCCGTGTTCGTGTTTTTCTGCCATTTTTACAGTCTCAGTCATATCTCGCCGAACTGCATCTCGGTCTGCGCTTCCTTCATCAGCCCCTCGGATAACTGTACCCTCACTTAATTGTAACCAGATCCCGTGTTTGATTATCCTGCAACCTACTTAAAGCTTCTTAAAGAGACGACGCTAACCACAGCCTAGTCTGTACATGTGTATATGTATCTGTGTGTCAGTTCCGTTAAAGATGACCACTATAGGTTCGAGTGTGTGTGTGTAATCATCCTGTGATAAATAGTCGATAATCATCTGCCTGTTTCTAATATTCTCATCATTGCTGTTTCCTCCTCTCCTCCTCCTACCTTGATCGTTAGTTATTCGTCTTTAATCAGTCGGCGGAGGTAAGTTAAGAAGCCAGGACGTTTGTCGAATGATATAAGAAACGCTCGTTTATAGTTAATCACATATCATGCTGCTCGAAATTAGCTCGTTAACCAGGATAACTGATGCGCATGGAGAAAGCTTATTTTGGGAAGTATTTTCGCCACATAACGATTGTCACCATTGAGCGTACTTTGTAAGAATTCCTACACAGCTTTAAATAAAATGTCCAAAAAATATCTATTTGTGCGGTGTTTTGGTTGGCAGGCAATCACCAGTGCACGGATTGCGCCATAATAATTTCTCTCACATACACACACACACACTTAGCCATTTTACGGTGTCGTTTAGTTCTTGTAGTATGTTGTTAAGTAAAGCATGCAGGTGTGCTGCGTTCTGTTGAGGTCGCTCTCTGTTCAGCAGACCCGCAACTCGTGGAATCGAATCCCGGTATTGCCTGGGTATGTCGGATCTTTCGCTTATCAAGAAAAGACCTCGATCAGTTCGTCTCATTTCCCCAGATAGACGCCCTTCGGGCGTATGTACCAGGTGAGATCACCGCCATCGAACTGGGCTCGTGTATCTCGTGGAATCGGTGAAAGTGGCTGTCAATCAAAACCTCTAGAACCGCCCACTTTTGTAGCAGTGATAGAACTTTTATTTATCGATCTGATGAAAAAATTAAGGAAGGCCATCTTTGTGTAAATGTCTCAGTTTCGTTATATCGCAAGAATCAAGATGGAAGCTTGTTGTTTAAACGTTCCTGGTTCGAATACAGTTTACTATCTGTAGAAGTTTCTAAATTTTGCAGCCTCCATACATGAGCCACGCTCTCCAGCTACTGACGAACGCCTGGTAGGAAGTACGCGATACGAAGTTTCAAGCTCGATACCATCTGACCCACATTATGTTATAAATATGACATTCATAATTTGTATTAAGTTCTAGTTGCAAAGATGGTCACAGATTGTAACTTTAGCAGAACTAAGGTCTTTCGGTACAATAAAACATTACAATTGTGAGCAGTCCGTGTGTATTTATTTGTGTGTTTAAAGCGAGGAAAATCCTTCTTTTAGTGGGGTACAGGCAGTTTCAAAGTAGTTTGCGGATGTTTTGTTGGTCTTCGTGGATAAGGGATGATTTACTACAAGGACATTTCAAAGTTTGACTGCGATATTGGCGAGCGAGTCTTACATAATTCCTATCCATAGCTTGGGGCTTCACGGTTTGTTAACTTAAAGTAATATGAACAATACATTCCAAATATGGTAGTTAGTTCCGACGGAACACCACTGAACCGTGAATATCAAGCACTGCCTGGGAATGGTTCCTCGCGCGCGCACGCACACACATATATATATATATATATATATATATATGGGAGAGATATATAATTGGTTTAGCTGGTTGCCATTTATATCCTTTATTTACCACTTTTATGAAAGTTGATTAACAGAAAAATTGTATCCTCGCTTCCAACAATATAGCGCGCATATAACAACATACCGTCACACACACAACCGTCACATACACAAACACTAAAATAACAATACCTGTAAAATCTTTCTGGAATTTGATTGTTCTTAATATTTGAGAACGTGAAAAACTTCCGTCGCTGCGCACACTAGCGATCTCCGAAGTGTTTATAGCCGCAGCTACGATAAACAAGAAGTAGATGTCTTTATAATCGTTGGAGCGCCCAACAAGAGCCTACGAACTTCTCAGGTGCCGTAAATAGAAAACATCGAACAACAGTATCACTGAAATCACCCGCCACTAACTGTAGTGACGATCATACTCGTCAAATGGGCGCACCAAACAATTGACCGTCTCCACGGTTAGGCTCGATATAAACACTACCCGTCCAGTGATGTTAATTCCTCGAAACATCTTCGTCAGTACAGGCCCGCGTTAAGTCGACCGTGACGATATAAACGTTCTTCGCCGGTGACTCTATACGCCTACGGCTTCCTTTTTTTGTTGCGTTACTTTAACGAAGGCCATTCACAACCGGCGTCTCGGAGCTCGGCCCACGACTGGTGTTTGGTTAAAGAGAAAGTCTGAGCCGGCATCGTGACATTTTTTATTCGGTAATTGACGGGGACGCTCGGCACTATTTGAGCTCTCGAGCGACCAAGACACGCTTACTTTTGGACCATTAGCTTGAAAGTAGCGGATGACATACACGGTAAGTTTGTTCAGTTGTTTCGTGCGGTGTTATCTTTCAGCTGCTCCAAAACATCAGATACACGGAACCGCGATCATCATGTTCACGTAAATCGGACAGATCAAAGATGCTGGGGACAGGTTATTTTAAAAGTATAGTATTAGATCTACGAGAGATGTTCTCCTCCTTTTTATGTTTGTCTTGTGTCGCATGTGCTAAACATTTTAAACGTGCCATATCTTGTTTTGGTTTTGGTACCTTATTATTGATGTCATTATAATAATTATCATCATCATCATGAAATAAAGCATTTATAATGTTCAAAATTATTCTCCCTACCTGGCAAGTAAATTAATTATGTTAAATACAGCATTTAGTTAAGTCCGTCTTATGTGTGCCTATTAATACGCATTCGTGTGTTAACACGTTCGTCTGAATATTTATATATCGGCGTATTTAGATGACACCGCAAATACAAATTATTCACCGAAGCGTGTCTTTTTGTCTTAAGTAGAAGTATTGTGTACATACGGTTTGTTTAACATGTCAACACACGTGTTTCTTAGTAGTCGACACGAACAAAAAACACATCGTGTCTCTTAGAGTAGGCTACATCTATATACAGACTGTATGTGAGAAACAGACTTTCTCCAGTTTCTGTAATTTACGTGTTTGTTAAAATTGTATTTACATTATGTTAGATCAATGGACAGTTTGAAACCAATCCATGTTCCAGATCAAACAACGCTGCTTTACATGATAATAGTTGTGCTCGTCCTTGACTATTAGAATATAGGCAGTCATCGACCATAATGGACAACGAGGAAATATTAAATTAACAGCATTCCAACAGTCTAACCCACGACCTAGGTCTATCTGGTCAAACAGCACTATACCGCCTTTACTACCGAGAAACCCCGGCTCTGCTTAAAAACTAAGCTTTATTTTTCTGAACTTTAGATCGGAAATAAACGGAGTTCATTGTCGTTTGTTGTATGTCCCGTTTCTGACTTAAGATAACAAGAAGGTTTACTCACTTAATTATGGCTAAATCATGCAATGGGCGAACGAAAGATAACGATTATATACCGACGGACTCAAAGTGAGATCCCTTTTTTGTTTGGTTTTCTAGTTCCGCCATCAGCCACTCTATACCCTATACTTAGTGTTTCAGCAGCAGTAAGCCGATTACGTTATGTATCCAAGCAAGCTATATATATATATATATATATATATATATATATAGCTGTTTTAATTGATGCCATAATCCGTTAGTTTTAAGCCGTCTATTACCAATTACAACCATAATACGTTTCCTCGTTGGCTACAGTTCATTAGAATAAGCAAATATATGTCATTATTCATTGACTTTATGCCTGACTTTATGAATTTATTTTCCTATATAACTGGATAACGCTGAGTCATAATTGGTTAACTTGAATCGAGCTGACAGACTGGTGGTAAGCAATCTGAGAGCATTTATGGAACATATTATTCTAAATCTGTTTATCTCGAAATGGAGTTGACGCATTGCTAGTGAAGTTCACGGAATGGGGAGAGTCGGCATTTGCGCTTAAACTTGCCTACATTTATGGAGGATATTATTCTGAACTCTTTTTCAAATGGAGTTGATAAAGTGGCTATAATCGTTCAGAGAACATCTATGGAACATAGTTCCGAACTTGTTTTTTTCTTTAAATTAAGTCGACGTATTGCAGATACAGTTTCTTAAACCATTTATGAAATGCACAGACTATTGTATCTACACGTACTCACATATACACACATACATACACACACACGTACACGTTTCGTGGGCTATGTTTCCTTAGGGAATCACATCATTTGCATCTTTTACAGTCAGTTCAATAGTTGACCTTCAATTCGTACATTTCAGTATGACAGTACAAGGGGGTACGATGGTAGACTACTGTGGGTTATTGGGTTACCAATTCGATTATTTCAGGATTATTACGTGTAAAAGTACCTGTCTCCCCAACGAGATCCTGATGAAATCTTACTAACATCTACCAATATCCGCAAAATCATGGAGCGTTCAGAAATTATCTTGATCAATATTTAATGTGTGCGCCTTATGGCGTCTATTTTCCCTATCCCTGTTTTGTCCATCTGTGCGGGGTTTAAATTATTCAAGAATACAATTTTGTTACGTACATTTAGTCTAGAATAAGTCGTGAATTTGTATGAATTCAGTGTAAGTTAACAATGTAAGAATAGCAAAATGTCCGATGTCTTATCCGACGTTTCACCAGTCGTAATATTACAAATCTCCAATGTATATGTTCTATATTGGCTTGTTATTCTATGATATAATTTATTTCTATTATTCAGATTATCAAAGATGGCAAAGAATGTGTATAGCTTTATTCTATTAGCGGCAGCAGTTTACCTAACAGGTGAGTGAATATGTTAATTTTCTAATTAAATGGAAAATTTTATAATTGTTTTATGCATACGCGGATATATAAAATATATATATATATATATATATATATATATATATTCGTTTTCAATGTTTTCCGCTGATGTTAACATAAAAGAACATGCATCATCAGGTTTGTACTCAGAATTCGTGACACACTGCTGAAACACAATACAAATTATAATTACACTATCTTCAAAAGTATCTTCAACAATTTGCTTCTGTCATATTTCTAGCCGCCGAGGTCAAAAAGGTCGGCAACAGAATAACAGCCGGGAGATCCACAGAACAGAACAGCACAGTCTACCTTCTGGACAACGCCTTTACTTCTGACGGCGTCGTATTCGCCTTCTCGGCTTTCTTCAATAACCTTGGTCCAGCATATATCCAAATATGGCGTCCTAAGAATTCCCAAAACCCAGCAGATGGCTTCACACTAATCGCGCAGTGGCAGTACAGCGCCATAAAGGCGAATAGACGAGAAGATGTAAGTATACTTGGACGATCTAAACATTGATAACTGTATGCCACTGCGGCACATTTAGCCTACCAAGTGCACAAAAGTGGCCGTAAAACATCAATCATCATCATTATTTGTGTGACACTTTCAGTTTGTGGCTTCAAATCCGGTTTCTACCTGTGTTTGTGAGTTGAACTCAGCAGGAACAACAACGATAGCTGCGGGCATAGGCCTAGGTATCTTTCTTACAACGTTTCCGTTCTCCAAACACGATAACATTTAAAACAAAAACTACCAAAATCGTAATCCGTGAAATGCTTCAAGAAATTCTGTTTCGCTTACAAGAGCAATTCTCATGGAAAAACAAATATGTTTAAAATGTATAGCGAACTAAACGGGGTACATCGTTATTGCGTCAACTAGAGACCCTAACTACCATTTGGTATTTAGAACTGATAAATGCATACCGTAATATTTTCTTCATTACGAAGGAAAGCTCTTTATCTTCTTACCGGATCAGACTGCGTTTGTCTCTTGATTACTGTTTAGATAACTTCAGACGGTCATTTATAGTGAGCCAAAGCTTTGTTCACCGAAAAAAAAACAATCGTCCTCTTTGTTGATATTTGACAAATGTCCGATCTTCGTCGTTATAACAGTCACTCGAACGGATATACATCTCCACCCGGCTCTGATACGGAAACGGCGCCATGTTTGATGTCCGACGTTACATTCTGCCACCACAACACCGGGGTTATTGTCGTTGGGAAATCCCTGTTCTGATCGCATGTCCTGATAGAAAGGCTTCCCGTCTGGTTACAGTTCGCTATTGATCGTTTACAAACAGTAGTCCCTTTGTTTTTGGTCAGAATGGTGGCCCTTGTTCGGCGCTGCCATGTGAATTATTGCTTTTAAACTTCATGATATAATCTTAGAGGAAAGCTTACATCGATCCGGCTACATTATGTGCCTTTTCGATAGCGACCAGTCTGTGTCAGTCTTAATTCTTATCTTTGGTAAAAGCACGCATCGTCGGTATTCACAGAGAGCCGGATACGTTTAGATATCTTTATGCTTCGAAGATAAAGCTAATTGTTACAGTGAGTTACAAGACTAATTTAAAGCAAAAACAAAAGGCGGTTGTAGTGATAAAATTCCACGAGATGACGTAGGGAAGAATGCTAACGCAGAAAGAATATACAAAAGAACGATAATGGGAGTTTTAATCTGATCTACGCCTTTACTCGTATGTAAAAGGAAAGTTATCGTAGTGTCAGAGGGTATTATTATTCGAAATCGGGATGATTGTCGCTAGTCTTTGTTTGTTCGTTTGTATTTTGTTGTATCTGTTTCTTCTCATGTTTGCACCTGGTTAATTAACCGTGTTAGATAATTAGAGGCCTCTAGGAAGGTAGCTATGGTCGCTACGCTCGTCCAACAATTTGCATGCATGCCTTCAGTCTTTTTACATTTATGCATTGCTTTCGTGATATATGTTTTGTTAGAAAAAACGTTATTACTAAAGTTCAGTTCAGTACCTACTTCTTACGATATTCGTGCGTTCAAACCTAGGAAACTCTGCACGGTAAAAACAAGTGAACAAGAGCAATTCGAATATTAGTCTTCTTCTAACTGAGTTTGAATGTTGATAGGTGAAATTCAAGAAGATATTTATAGTCCAGGGAGTGTAAAGTACTTAGGAGAAACATACGTTACTTTTACCTGATAAATGACGATCAAAAGTAGGATACGTGCTCATAAAGACCGTTCCCTGAAATGCTAGATTACTGGCTATGTAGAAGAGTTAGAATTGTATTTCTACTGGACTCTGGTGAAAATATATACGTATCCGAACCAACAAGTCGTTCACCATAGAAGGTCGTCACGAATTGAATGAATTGCAGGCTTCAAAATCGTTCACCATCGTGTGGCTTCAAAACATGCGCATCAACATATAGTTTCAAAACATGCGCTTCAGCATCTGGTTTTAAAACGAAATACATCATCTGTCGATAGCTAACTGTATAGCTGATTTTTTTTGTGTGTGTCAGAATGGGTAGAACCTCTGATAGTATTTCGGACTGTCCATGAAATACTGAACACTAATAACTGATCGCAGTCTCGGGCTGACAAAGTAAATATCAGGGCGCTCCGATTTCTCTGCAAACATGCGGGTTGTGGGTTAGAATCCGACTCGGAGCTGTGCTTGCAGAATTCTTCTTCTCTATGGAGTCGTCCCGCGATCGTACGTCCCAGGTGTCACTATCGCCGAGGTTAAGCAAAACACTCACCCGGAGTAAACATATCCCGATAAAATATAGTCGTATGTGATTCCTTCATTAAATGTTAACCTTCATTCATAAATGTCCATTATTTCAGATCTACCTACAGACCTACTCGAAGAACGGAGAATGTTTTCGTGTCTCTCAAAACGATCGACTCGGTTTATACTTCCCAGAAATCAACGGCTCTGTGGCTTATGACTTCGTCGGCGGCAATGCCAGCACCCTACAGCGACGTATGTACGGGGAGCCGGTCGTTGATACCGAATACGTGTTCGACGTCCTGTCTTGGCCGTACAGATTCTCCGTTGCGGCATACACGGACACAGGTAATTAAACGTAGACACGGATAAGCGAACGTTTGTTCGTTTGTTTTTGTGGTACCCGATATTATAGTTTCTTTAAAAATCAAGACATGCATGCACATATCATTTAATTTATTTTGAAATAAACTCTTTCAGATTTGTCCCAGTACAATGTCGTCGATAAAACACCACCGTGTCGTAGCGGTCTACAAATACCAATCGAAAGCGATGGATACGAAAATCCAGACGACCTGACTGGCCGCGTGGGAGGAACGGGGGCGACTGGTCTTAGCGGAGAACGGGTAATTAATTTTTATATAAATGGTTCTGCAGCTAGTTATTCATCACATTATCAAACGTGAACGAGAAATACGATTCATATTTCGTCTGTCGGTTTTCTTTGATTGAGCGGACATTCGTTCACTTCGATTCGGTATAAACAGTCATTTCTAAGCAGCTAACTGATCTACGCCCGTAAATCGTTTACCGTTTACGTAAGCAAAGATCAAAGCAGAATAGAAGCGTATGGACATTAATCATTTATGCCTAATCGGTGATCGAAAAGCCTTATTTTGATCCCACGCCTGCCGTCAAGGATTCAATACCTGGAGATCACACCGTAAGCTCAGTTGATCCATTGTTCTTCCCAGTTACGATGTAGATATCGCCTCCCATCTATAACAGGGTGGTGGTGTCGCTGTGGCCTACCCGGTAGCGCGGTTGGTCACAAATCTCTGATACCTGGTATCAAACCCCGGTCCTGGCTATATCTGAAGGTTGTTTCATCTTTTACTTGACCTCTACATTTTGTATGTGCAAACGTGGCAGCTAAACAACAACATTTCATATTTCTGTTACAGGGGGCTACTGGTTCAACTGGAATTCGCGGGGAGCGTGGTCCAAATGGAGCACTTGGTGCCACAGGTCAACCAGGTGTCAGTGGCGAACGAGGGGCCACAGGAGCCACAGGCAGTGCTGGATCTACCGGACTGGTTGGCTCACCCGGTGCAATGGGAGCTACAGGAGAACAAGGCAGCCGCGGATACACGGGCCCTGTTGGTCCACCTGGTGCTACAGGACCACAAGGGATACAAGGAGAACGTGGTGCCCCTGGGCCAGCTGGTAACGTGACTGTAGTACAAGAGGCTGTTAACTCTGGTAAGTAGTACTTCAATATTGCTTGCATTCAAGGGAGGGAAGCACTAATATCGTTTAAACTTACTACAGTAAAAATAAATTTAATTTAAAACTGAATTTAACCTAATTTAATATAGGTCAGAGAGTAGATGAATATTTTCACGTTCTATTTTAGATTACAAGTTAATTATATATATATATATATATATATATAATGATTCTTTGTGTTAGAGCTAATCACATTGCTTAACTTCGATAATTAAACACAGACAATCCATCACATAATTAACCGTAGACTTTTGTCTTCTGTTTTAGTTGCGTATGAAGACTGTGTTTGGTGTACAAACATCTTGAATCCATATCTTATACTGGCTGTTGTCATCTGGCTGTCAGTGGTCAGCATCTGTATGTTTGTTGTGGTACTGACGATCTGCTGTAGAAAGCAAGCTAAGCCGAACTACCAAAGAAATATTGCAACCAACGATTACCTGTGGAAAAAATATGAAAATGGTGGTTTTGAGAAGGGACCAAATCCTCCGGAAGACACCACCTATTCTGCCATTGAAGAAGGCCGCACAGAATTCTAAATGTTTACCAATCTCATTAAACATTTCAATGAGCTACTTCAATTATAGTATCTTATTTCTTTTTAATTGAAATATTTGAATCATTTTATTCAAATATTTTCATGCAAGGTATTATAACAAAGATATTTACATATTGATATTATTATTCTACTTTTATTCAAGTCAGCTGCTATACAAGTATGTATGAAATTTTGTTTACATGTATGACTAGGTCCCATTGTGTGTATGTAATAGATTTAATATGTGTGCAGTTATTTACCTGTGAAGATATCTGATTTAGTTTTTTTTAATGAAAGTGCAATGTATACACAATTTAGGTTCAGCATGATTGAGCAGGAGATGTATCATTAATACATGTATGTTTGAAATGAACAATGTTGTGAATGATCTTATATAAGCTAAATGTACCAGTCTTCCATATATGATTTACAATTTAAAAATGACTGTTATATAATTTATTGATGCAAATGTGTATAATACACAGGGTTCATAAATCTATGTAAATATATTTGCTTTATCCATCTTCACCGCTGATAAGTTAATACCTGTCTCGGTGTAAAACGTCCCTATTCCTGATTAACCGTACAACATTCATACATACACGTACACGAGCACACACAAATAAACAAAGAAACATATAATAATAATGCAACATCCATAGGCATTTTAATCAACATAACATAGTTATAAAATTTCAAATTATTAAACTAGCGTAATATTAAAGAGAATGTCAAAGGCAAAAAATAAATTTTAATACTTTGGTTAAAGATCAACTGAAATAGTAATATAACGCAAAACTATATATCCGCCTCATTTACTCGTGTTCCATCTTTTATTTAGTTAATAAAAACCTTGTAAATTAAGGAGTATATATATATATATATATACACCTTCCGGTTTGGTCACATCACACCATTTACATATAGTATTTATATTTTAACGTAAGTTTTTCCCCGAAATGATTAACAATATTTCAAAGAAACAACAAAATTTCCGATAAATTAAAGTAAATATTACATGTTAGGAAGTTATTATTCACACGGCTGTCTGAAGATTTTGTCTCCTTTCACCCGGCAAAGATTCGGCTCCCTAGTGCTGATTTTGCCGCTTGCGCACCCGGCCAAGATCGCCGGCAGTCCCGCTTGGACACTGGCATTCCCTGTTTTATTAACAACTGGCGGGAGACGGGAAAATGGCTGTCAGGAGCGCTGAGGTCGAGGAGCTGTCGGTCGGCCAGAAATGTACTAAGTACCTCGATTTTGAGACCTATCTTGAGGCGTCTACTTACACCAAGTTCACCAAAGATGACTGTCGAACTATCCTAATTACTAATAAACGTTTAGGTACAAGACAAACGTCATTAAGAGAAGTTCTGAAATACGGTTACGTCAGGACGATACACAGAGTATTTTTAGCACTTTTACTCCCTATCATGAAGTGGAGTGAGCTCCGGTGGCCTAGCGGTTAAGCACTCGGCACTTGGTGCCAACGGTCGCAGGTTCGAACCCTGTAAGAGGTCGAAACTTTTCCAGGGATTAATTTCTCGGCTCACTACATCGTGGGTGGCTAACCACGTTAAATGGCGCTGCCGTCTCCACTGAATTATTTAAAATAAAGGGGGAAGTTAAAAAAAACGAGGACGTAAAACACTCTGGCAGTGACCACCCTCAGGGTATTTCGGGTCCATCTTTCCGTACTGCTCCCCTGTGAGTGGTGGGGAGGAGTTTCCTCAACCACTCCAACATAGAGGCTGTGCTGATTGAGCGAGAGCCTGGGGATTCTCCCCGAACAACAAAACCATCATAAAGTAGTTCTTCACGAAGTTCACCACGTTACACTTTCTGTGATTGGCTGCTTGAGACTGAATATTGACCAGAGAGCTTATATATAGAGAGGTGTTCCACTTGACGCGCCATTCTAGGACACCAAATGGCCTAATTTGTGCCGATTTGTCGTTAATCAACATTCATCCATCCGTCTCTTGACGCGCCCCAATTTGGATTTTGAACTCGGAGAGCGGCAATTGCTAAATAATCAAAAGTTCACTGGTTTTGTGTACATGTGTGACGCTTGGTTTAAATGAATTGCCAATACTAGTACCATATGTTACATGATCACATACTCTCTGTCAAGATGTTGGCTTGATTGACGGATTGTATCACAAGGCCACAAGCATACATGCAAATAAGAGAACACCGGATATACAATAATAATAATTTACACGACAAAAAAACGGCATATCAAAACTTAACTAATCACTAATCAGACTCGACGTGAACTCTGATACGACGACTCCGATCATAGATATTCCGATTAACGTTCCAACGACTACGATGCAGCTACTGACATAGCGATATATATACACACGGTTCTAATTACTGAGAATCTCGACATGCACTAACTTATACGACAGCTACAGCCCAACGTCGACTAATGACACATGACCGTGACTGACAGGACACAGTAACTAACATCATAGGCACGGATTAACTGACTCACGCTATAGTTAACAGAGGTATGCTATCAATTCTGGCATCCACACGAACATTTTCCAACCAGCTACAAATACACGTAGAATATTCTGCAAATTTCACAATCATATGTGAACATACTACTCCGCTGGCTTCTTTGTGTAACTGTTGGTGCGTAACAGAAATCAACTCCTTATAAATCTTTACTAGGATCGAGTTGTACACAGAAAAATCCAGGACGCCAAAGTTAACAATAGCTTACCCCAGTGAAACAACAGACCACCGCACAACAGTGACAACAGTTTGGGTGTGCAGTGAATCACGCAAATATCCTGCTAGGCAAAAGAATGCAACCCAACACAACATAAATTGGAACCTTGTGACACTCTCTTGCCAATTAACGTTTTAATTGTGCACACATGATAGCGAAAAAGCAAAGCTGTGAAACTGTAAATAAAGAAGTCATTTCACAGCCCCCTCACTTCACAGCCTACAATTTGATCAGAAAATAATTGAACAAGTTTATTTTAATGAAAGCAAATATATATATATATATATATATATATACGAGGTATATACATAAACATATTTTTCATCATGTCCATTTATCATCAATTATAACCTACAACAATCATAGGCCATGCCAAAATATGGACCGTTCATTTATATATATATATATATTACAGCTATTACTACACAGCGATGACACAATTGATTACAAACTTTCCACTAAAATTATTATTAAGTTCATTTCAAGTCTACACCTCAACAATATAGACCAATACAGGCCTGCCCAGCTGAGAACAAAGAATATACATGGAGTATTAACAATATTAGCAGTAAAATAATTTTGTGATGAACATTGACAGTTGTTATGTTTGCAATTTTTAGATCTATTGAATTTGCAGGTCAACTGTCAAAAGTGTCATTACACAGACCTTAGTCGCGAATGGGCACACTGATTTATTAAAAATGGCACTTACACAAACCAGAATGTGAATTTATTTCTGATTAGCTGTGAAATGACCAGTTACCATTTCAAAGTTATTGGACAGAATATTTGTTTTAATTTCTCGCAACCATTCATATGAATAGTTGCTAGAAATATTCAGTGCATCCTTTATTACACAAATAGTATAAATAATATCACGGTGCATGTTAAATTAAAATCTCCCCAACATAGTTGCGTATCATATATGAAACACTTATGAAAACAAATTATACAAGTAATGAATGATACAGAGATAACAGTCATAATAATATTTTGTCTGAAACAAATATATATCTAGATAGGACGTCTTAATTGGGCCTACTGCTTGGCTGACATTATTAACCTCAAACATCGAGATATCTCTTAGTGATCACAGGTCACCACACTATAATTCCTAATACATGATAATTTAGATTTGATCAGACCCCTTATTTGCGGTAAGTTAGGCTTAAGAATATTGATTTTCTTGAAAACATGTAAGTACATGTGGGCATCGCCGGGGGTCATGTCAAGTGGGGGGCGTGTCTCCTTCAAATTGTTATGCTTATTTTAAAAATATCCATTATTTTAAGAAGGCAGATCATATCTCATTTTACATTAGCTTTTTTCTTTCTTTCGTGAAACAAAAGAGCAAGTCTTTCTTTGTGTACACCTTTCCTGTTACTGCAGCCGAAAGCGGCGCAGAATGAACCACTGCCATTAGACGCCATGTAAACAAAGGCAGCTGGCTATGAGGTGGCCCCTCCAGCCACTAGGATCGCTGCGCTCCTTGAGTTCAAAATGGCATGTTAAAACGTCAAGTAACACGCCTTGTTATAAACAGTCTTTGATTTGACTTATGAAATGCCGGAATTATTTTTCCCCACCGATTTCATTGACCGCCTTTGCACTTTATTAATAATTATTATAGTTAATCAAAAAAAAAAAAAAATGCTTGAGTGATCGATCCTACGCGTACGTTATTCCTTAGTAGTATTTAAGTACCTGACTAAAATGTTAACCAAATTTATAATACAATATAGTATTGACAACGTTTTAACGACATAATAATCACACTGGCTGTGCCCAATAAGCGACAGCCAGAGGTCTCTACCACAACTTCAACAAGACAAGTAATCATACACGTTAAAGTTCATCTATAACACAACCTAGCGTATTTTATTTTCACTGAATTTTTAACGATCAGCTAATGTTGTGACGGACAAACAGCTTTGGTTTTCCAGTTAAAATGGAGTTGAAATAATGTAATTCGAGAAGATAATAAAAAGGGCTCCCCCAAATCATTAACGTCGGCAATTGTACCATCCGATCGAATACCAGCTGTTTAGAATATAGAATATATGGTATATCGTGCTTTAGGCCAGTTGTCATAACGGAATAGGGCCATATTCAAATTTTACGCGTAATTATATATTACACATTCGGTAGAATAAGGGTTAAATCTCAGAAATTCAATCCATTTGTCTCTATTCAATTATGGATAACAAATAACGATTTGGAGGGGTGGTTTATCGAGTAAACAGTCTTGATCAGTGCGGCAATCTGCCATTTTATTTGATGTCATTGTTATATATATATTATAAAGAGACACAATCAGTACTTATGACCACAGTTTTCGTATATCATGAAAAACTCACCAGAAGAAAGTGTCCTTGTATAGGTAACACATGTCACATCGCAAAGGATGTTTCCAAGCTTGATGGGTACAATTCAGGTTAGAATGAATGAAATTGTTCTACAAAATGATATCTTCATTTCCAGTGAATATATTATGCTTAGCAGTGTTTAAAAAATATTTATCGCCTCATTCAACCAAATTAAGGCATTACAAAAATCATGCTTATTCAGGGAGTGAAAATATCTGGCTGTAACAGTCACGTTAAATAAATCACTTTTATGGGAGAAACAAATACACACAGTAGGATATTTACAAAGACCACATAATTGTGGAACGTGTCGGTTGCTCCTAATTGAGTTCTTACTGAATTTCAAACTACAACAAGCAAATGTGTTCTAAAAGCCACTATAATTATGTAAAGTAATGGGGTTACTAACCCAGAACCTCGCATAAAAATTAAATCTGCAACAAATAGCAATTAAGCTCCTGCAGTTCTCTCATCCCCGAAATATTCACGCAAATATGTCTTAATCAAGAACTAGAATATACTGACTCAATAAACTGGTCAAAAACAATATCAGCGAGATGCCAAATAATAGAGTGGGTGAGAAATTGGTTTGTCTAATCTCGACTTTGGTCACACGTGGAACATATAACGGAGGGGGACTTCATAGAGAGACATATACCACAAACACAGGTACGAGTTTGATCCAAACCCGCAACCTAGGGTTTTCCCAGATGATTAAGACAAAAATGGGATATTAGTATTCTGAAGCCCTTTTTTTTTGGGGGGGGGGATAGATTTATCCCTTGTTCGGGTGTTGTAGTTTACAATATAGTGAGAAATGAGAAGGAAATTGTTAGGTTAGCCAATTACACAAATGATTATTATAAAGGATTTTGTATCTAGACGGATAAATGTTTGTATAGCTAATGTTTACCGTTTACATTCAATTAAGAAAAATGGTCCAAAAGCTAGAGATTTCTTCAGAAAATATTTATTGCATCACACACACACACACACACACACACACACACACACACACACACACACACACACACACACACACACACACACACACACATACACACACATACACACACACACACACTACCAACATCTAGTGGCCAACTGTTAACCTTAGGTGATTGTAATATTCATCGGCATTGCCAGAGGGATACAGAAAGAATATGTTGGCTCTCTCACAACCAACAACAGTCATCTGTTAACCTTATGTGATTGCAATATTCATTGGGATTGCCAGAAGGATATTTAGATACTAAGCAACTGGCTGACATTCTCAAGTTGGCCAGTATCAGACAACATTTTCAGGAATGCACCCATGCGTGTGTGTGTGTGATCTAATTTCGGATCTTTATTTTATCAATATTATGTCTGTATTTTCTATTTTATTTGATCACATCCTTATTAACATTGATGTATCTTTACAGAAAAAGGATACAATAATACCCGGCTACACGTCATTCCCACCTACGTCAAATTCGCCTTTACGCTAATTTCCTAGAAACAATTTTAGTTCAGCTAGCGTCATTATACGTCCGATGTTACGTCACTCAGTTACGTCATAACAAAAGACGTCGATTAAATTAAAAACAACTGATAAAAGACTGGTGGATATTATGGTAGAACATTCTTTGACCTTCCAGATGGGCCTGTACCTCTAAGGACAAAGGAAGACCATTACCTATATTATACAACAGAAACATACATGCTATTAAGGGGCACGTAAGATACTGTGAAAGCCCGTGGATTAGATCTTATTTGTATGTTCATCATGATATATTAAATGTTAGGAAAATACAAGTTAAAAATGCCCTTACCTCTAAAGATTTGAATATTATAATAACAAGTTCAAGATTTGAAATTGAAATCAAAGGACTCTTTTCAATGTGGTATATATAATACCACATACAATTTACAGATTATTCTCTTAAATATTATTAACTCGGACAAAGATATGGCCCACTGTTTTAATATCATCTTCTCTCAAAAGATATTAACTATACAAAATGGGTTTCTCTCCAGCACCTTGTAATAGAGCGCTGTATCTGAATAAGAGTCACGAATATATAGACAATGGATACGGATTGCGGACCTCAGCAACCCACGCAGGGAGCCATCTTGTACCTGATAATTATTTTGTGGGACAGTTGCGGGCTCCGCAACATTTATTGTACAGCGAGATCCGGGGACAGCGAATTAGGTCAGTCAATTATTTAAAAAAATTCTTCTAATGTTACAATTTTAATTCAGTTTCACATTAGTCAGTCTGAGGAAGCCAGACATATAAATTTGTTTACTTCCATTTATGTAGTCTTAGTTTGCGGTGAAGTGTATGGCATACGGTGTAACATATAGAGGCTTAACTTTATAGTCATCTGGGGCTGATTCATAATGGTTAAAGACAATTTCTATCTACATGTACTAATCACATACTAAGAGGTATCCAGATAATAGACACAACCCTCAGCAAAAACAAGCAAATCGGAGTTTCCATGCAATGGGTGATTAATTGGTGACGGAAAAAGAAATTTCACATTTCGACGTAAATATAACGTAACAAACAATTATTTTATTCCCTGTCAGATGCACTAGCTATGATATTTCCATTAAAATGTTCCCTAAATCCTTAATTTCCGAACTTTCACGAGCAATTGCTAGTGTGTACTACACTCGCTAGGGATTATTGTGTGACACCATCTTTGCCAAACATCACGCCACAGCTTTATTTACAAGCGTCTTGACCAGTTGATAGACAAAATGTCAGATTCCGAGGAAATTATTGACATTTTCTAGGATATCAAGTCTTACAACTTTGAACCACTCACGAAAAAGGTCACTGACAGCATTAATTGTTATAAATTAGCTGCAACAAGTGCAGACGTGCATCTAGAGCAGCCACCCGTGCCGCCGACTTCCGATCCACAACAAAAGTTGGATTGGCGTGTATTTGTTCGTGTCAGTATAAGCTTAATTGATAAGTCAACACATTGGGCCTAAATGCGAATATTTCCTATCACATAACGTCTTTTAAAATAAAGTAATATATATTTGTCGGTACACGAGAGCCCAGTGGATGCATATATGAGGCTCTGCCATATGTGGCCTATACAGGAATGTGCCACCCTCGGTGGAACACCTACTACCCTAGTTTAGAATGTCAAATAGCTTGCTCCCAATAATACCTTATTATCTATCATACAAACCCGTATATACCATTGGTTCTTGACAAAACTAGCCTAGTTTAACAGTTTAGTAGTGTCTACAATACGCAGCCATAAGGAGGTTTGAGTTGGCCCAAGTAAATTTTAAATTGTTTTGTAATAAATGAAATTTTGTTTTATTCGCGAATGCGTGAACTGGCGAATGTCTAATAGCTTTCTAGGGCGCCTCCGTGGTCTAGCGGTAGCGTGTTGGACCACAGATCACTACCACCCGTGTTCGAATCTCGACGTGGGCATATCTGAAGGTTGTTTTGTCTTTGACTTCGCCTCATTAACTTTGGAGGTTGCTCGGCCCATTTAGCCTACCTTGTACACAAAAGTGGCCGTAAAACATCGATCATCAATCAATCTAATAGCTTGCTCCCAATATTACTGATCATACAAACCCTTATAAACCATTGGTTACTAACAATGAATAAAATATTTCATTTTTGGATTCTAGATATTAGACTATGAATGATTTTAAACTGAAGATCAAACAAATATCATTTGGCTTTATTACATTATTTTAACTACCTATAAACACTCCAGTATTACGCATTGTTCAAACTTTCATTACTTTTAATAGGCGAGTCAAATGTATGGGTTTATTTATTTTTTAATCCGTTAATATAAATTAACATTTCAAATCAGTATCCAGAGATGCTTTACCACCATCTCAAGAACATCCGTTACATCTCGTATGGACTAATATATTCCCTGGTTATGCTATCCATCACCGTCAACGAATTCAGAATAGAGCACCTTGAAGAGTTATACATATCAGAATGACCTTAATTGGTTTTTAAATACAGTACCCACCTACAAAATTATATATATAACCCATTAATTCACAAATGGCTGCATCTGAATACTGTATCGAGTCGTCCAGTCAGATACTGTTAATTACAAATGTCTGTATCTCATTTGGAGATTGTACTTTTGTGTAACGTGTTCAATGTTGCTTTTATCGGTAAATAATGATTGTACAAATTCGATTTTAGATACACTTTATTGGGCGAACTCTCTAGAGCACTTTTATTAGTGGTTGTAGAATAACGAGACCTTTCAATTTATAGTATTTTGACAGGATATGCTCAGAGTCAACTCATGATGAATTAATCGTGAACATGTTCACATTTTATGACGCACACAAATCAAACCATATGTTGTATATCTGGATAATTTCTTTGTACCTTATTTTTACATCAGAAATAAGTATACCTAACTTGAAATATAAAAATATGTCCATTACAACGTGTTTTACACTGAAATTTAGAAGGGCGTCAATATTACGCTTATTTACAAGAAGAGATCAAAGGTCACACAAGGAAGTAATGAAAATTTGACTAATACCATATCAGTCATCGGTAAAACGGTAGAATCAGTGGTAAGAGACATACTAGTGCGACACGTGATAGAAAATAAAATGTTCCGCAGGCTTTCAATATGGTTTTATCTAAGCTAATTAACTATAAGAGCTTTTGTCCAGTCCGATAACTTTATAGTAGATGACGGAGGAACAGAGGGTGTTTGACACGGTATACTGTATAAGAAACACATGTAGATCTACAGCTTTTACAACATCCTGACGTTGAACGGTTGGCGCGATATTTTCATGGACGTGAATATTAAAGGTAATATCTACTAGCTAATTGGATTGATTCTAGTTATTAATGATCTATATATATATATATATATATATATATATATATGTACTGGCATACGATCACTCGTACAGTTATAGGTTATTTGTCCGGATTGAAATTGACCGAGAACTATTCCAGAAATAATTATTTTGACCCCGGCCTCCATCACCTACGATTTAATTGTTTTCGTAGATTTTTTCCAAGATTAAATTTTTATTACACCCAAAATTTAGCTCGTACTAATATTCCCCGTTAAGTGTGGCATTTGTATAGGAAATGCTCCCGTTTTATCAAGTAGTCTCATTTTGTATGCAATGTACAAAGTTAGTTAGGATACATTTCTTTCAGATTAATACACTTTATGCAGGTTTTCTAATATATATATTTTATGTGCATGATCCGTTAGCTTTCTAGAAGTATGCACTTGTGATCATATTCATCCTAGATTCTGTTTTAGTTAGTGATTTGTTGTATGCCTACAAACCGAAATATAAAGATATATTGTCCCCTGGAGGAATTGGCTATTTCTGCATTATAGTGTCCCCCGGATATATTATGATAGTACACATCATCCAAGTGGCTTCAAAAATCAAATTAAAACGTCTTCATGTCATTAGACTCAGACATATCTGGGGAATAAACATCATATTGGGGGACGCTAGATCTTTTTACACCAGGCTTCACTGTGGACAACAAAAAATAATATTGTGTTCACACGATAGTAATTCATCATATGGATGCAGTTAATCCGGAGATCTAAAAATTTTATGAAGTTACATAAAAGTCTGCATTGATTCCACCAGTGAACACCTAATTAAAGGAGTGTTCACAATGGGAAGTATCAAATTATACCATACGTATTGCACACACGTCAGATGTCGCCACCGGTCACGATGATATTGACAAAATTAAAATGATGTTGTTCCGTGTTAAACTGTTACATTATCTCCGATGATATTCATTTCTTTGTTATTCTACATAAAATATACATGGTGTTCAATTTCCTGACACCCACCCACCACCATACATATATTTGCACAAAACCGACCAACAATTATTATTTTTCTAGTCTACATAGTTTTTCCATTGCTCAGACCCCATCACCCATGTATTATTAATAAAATTGCCGCCCATGACCCCCATATAGTTACAACTGGAATAGCCCCGATGAAATGCCCCAGAAATTATCGATGACCTTGAACAAGAACAAGTGGAAAGTTCACCACTTTGGCTCATAAATGTTTCGATATTAGAGTGCCTATGTGGAAACTCTTAACAATGCAAACAATTACAGTTGTCACCTTTGCTTACAACCTGCATGCAGATTCATCAACTCTTAACCAGATACACTCAAAATGACAGAGAATTAACAATCAAACTATCCGAAGTTGGACTGCCAATATGCAGACCGTAAAGAACTAGTCATTTTGATAAAAAATAACAAATTTAACGATGTAGTCCAAATAACCAAAAAAAAGTCATCAAAATTAAAATATTCCTGAATAATTTCACTAATTTAGCGAAAATTATTAGAAAAGGTAATCAGCATGAACTTAAAACTACGGTCAATTTTTGAGATTTTATGTTTTAAAATGTCCAGAATTGGACCCTAAATCTATAGTCAAAACTTCTGACACCTACTTTTGTCAAATGGAGTAATTGTTTGGGTCAAAATGACCACACTTTTCCACTCATATATGTCAAAGTGGCCTAAATTTATCCAAAATTGGACTCCAAAGGTATAATCCAATTTTTTAACAGCAATCATTTTGGTCTAAATGAAAGGTTTCAAAATCACATTTCCAGATCTTGCTGGGTCATTTGGACAGCTCGTCATTCCAAGATCAAATTTATCTTTGTAAATAAACCAACTTCAAATACATACATTTGCAAACATATCCAGGCATGGAAATTATTTTCACCAAATAAGTATGTGGGCAACTTCCCACATCATTATAATTTTACCTTTTGGACAGGTTATGGCAGTACAAACTTTAGATTCTGGAAACAACAGATTTGCACATTAAAATAAAAGGCAACAGGGGGCTTAATTCGTCAGAAATCAAGGTACTCAAGTGGCTTGCTTGTGCAACATCATGAACAGGTGTGCTTGGACTGCTCACTTGTGTAACAAGGTTGATGTCCGATTTACTGTGCAGTGGGTCCCCTTGATTTGAAGCTTTTCTATTCTCACTCAGTTCCATTTGCACAGGAATAATGATGTGAAGCTTATGAATTTCATTCTCATCCCATAGCTCCATAGTGTATTCTTCGAGATCAACCCAACCGTCAAAATGCTTATAGTTATACTGAATTAATATCTGTTCCACCAGATATGGGAATATCTTATGAATTCCGGCAGTCAACTTTACTACAGTAGGCTCATCTAATACTAATAGTTTCTTGTGGCAACTTTCTGTGATGTATAGCTGATCTATAGCTGGTATATATGTGAACAGGCTAAATACTGATTATATACATTATATACAAAATCATATAAACGAAAATATGTTTATATACAGATGGATTGGAATAAATATTCAACTAGTAGTATCCAAGTGTCTTATTTAACATGTTTAGGATATTGTAGATGAACAAATAGACTATTAGAAACCAGGGTTGGGTTTTATCAGTGTATAAACCAGTTTAATCCTCTCCGCTGGTTTAAACCCTGTTTAAACAGGGGGTTTAACCTGTTTAAACAGGCGATAAAACATGAAAAACTATATTAACACATCAGGAGTTAATGAATACACATATATATGGCTTCTGTTCAGCAAGAGTATATAAAATCAGAATTCTATCAGTAGTATACATCTCAAGTTGGTGTTGATTATAATCTCATTCAATACTGTACTATAGCCAAAGTTGACATTGGATATTGTATACAACCATTTGTGGCATTAGATATCTCTAATAGTGACAACATTAGTGAGACTTAGCCACTATAAAAGGTGGTTGACCTTTTGATCCTGAGACAATATTTCTTGAAATTAGATGGATCTAAAACCAAATGTGTGATTTGCAATCTAGAAGTCAGCAACAGGATGGAACATCTAAAGGTATAGAAGAAACATTGTTCAAAGCAAGCCACTGGCTTGTGTCAATATTAGGGTGAAAAGTGCTTTCAATGACATTGACGAGATTGGCTGCACTGCAAAACGCAACTTTTTGTTTTATTTATGGATTGCATTTACATTAAAAAAACTACCCTCATGTAAACCCTGCTCCCAGTATTTTGGATTTGTAGAAACAGGTTCTCCATAGCAGATATACGATACAACAATATCCTGAGGCTTATACTTCGTGCTGTTAACAGAAACAACAGATGCCTGGTATATATATTGATCAGTCTGATCAACATGGAGATCTAAGCATGCTCATTCATCAGCTGGAAGTAATCCATATGGAACCAACTTCCCATTGTAACACTGTACATCATGTTTGCCTAAGAAATTAAGACCAGACAAGTGAAGTGCTTACACAAACTGGTGACTTGCAGCTAAAGTTTTGCTTATATTCTTTATGTTGTACATCCTTCTAACCAATGCCTTAAAATAGCTATACTTCCCTTCCAATCAAGTTGTCCATAAGCATAATACGGGGCCAAATATTCTCACTTGAGATGAATAATGAGTTAAAGGGACAAATATGTAATGCTTAGAACAGTAACCAAAAATTCCAGAATAATAATCACAAAATATACATAATATCATAAATATAGGGAAATGTATGTGCCTCTTCACCAGAAGTGCTTGAGTGCTCACATCAAGAGAGCCAACATTGGCTAACAGTTTGTAGTTGTAGTAGTTTTTGTACAGTTTGGGGTTGTAGTAGTTTTTATTTTGTAATAAAATTTACTATCTACACAGTATATGTGTTCCTATAATTCATTTTATCTCTAGTAAAAAGAGAATTGATTGCAGGAAGATAATATAATGTGGTAATATCCATTTTTGTCAGTAAACCTCTTGCGAACCAATATATCTGGACTACAATTCCTGATAATATTGCTCATAAAATTGCTTCTGGTTACTACACAGGGATAATTCTTTTAGCAAAATGTAGCTATTGAATTTTTCTACAACTCTTTTGAGGTTGCCTTATATTCACACCACAAACAGTCGAAAAGTTGTGCTGAATTTCAGAAATGTATTTTATTAAAATTAAAAAAAAATAACTTCTAAATTCACCTAGTTATATCAGTAGTTGAATAATAAGAAATGCATCAAATATGCATAGCTTTCATTTGGTATACAACACTTGAATTGGAAACATGCCCTCTCAATTTGTTTTGAATATCCATTTTTTCCTTAATTGTTCTGGTAACATGAGCATTATTACTGGGCGGGCATCTGGTATAAAAAAAGGGTTAAAATCAATTTACATTCAGCTAAAAGTTTTATTTTAAATTCATTTATTTAATCCATTGAAACCCATGCTAAAAATCCCCATCAAATCAATAACTAAGTCTGAGACTCAACTATCATTACTATGTCATTCATCTGGAAAATCGGTCCACTCGGTCATTGTTGCCGTATCCACATACCTCATATATGGATTCTTAGCTTAACAGAACGTGTACTCTCCATTGCCACCAAGCCCATATACCCCCTTACCCCGATACGCTGATACCAAAAAATATACACTGCATTTCACCCTAAAATAAAAATGGTAATTTTAAAGTCGAACTATCTCACCTGATGTATTTTCATAATATATCTATAGTATAGGACTCTAGGTAGAGTATGTTCTACATGTTAAGAGAAACATAAACCAACTAAAGGTACACATGTAGGCTTAAATAAAACTTGTCTTTAAAATAAGTTCGAACTTAAGCTTTCGCTGTTCATACTGAATTTGCCACTTCCCGCCAAATGTTACATTTGCCACTTCTGCGTTGCTCACATATAATAACATGTGTGCAGTCATTCATAAAACATCATGATTTGAGGACCGTTATATACGCACTAAATAACAGTGACAAAGGTTATGCCTGCATATATATATATATATATATATATATATATATATATATATATATATATATAGGCAGAGCAACAAATATATATATATATATATATATATATATATATATATATATATATATATATATATATATATATATACGGTATATAATATACCGGTGTAGCCTACTAGTACTGAAAGTCTAGAGCCAGGTCGTTTTATTTGCTCTTATATTAAACATGCACAGTTGCACTAAATTGTCGAATCATAAATTAATAATCTTATACTTAGAGCTAGTAGAATATGCAACAAATATTTCTCGTTTGTTAGATATGTAAAAGATGATGAATATGCGACATTGAATCGAAAAACAGCTGAAGAGTTTTCCCACCAATGTGATATGTATATAGCTAGGTGACAGTGTGACAGTTGTTGCTCAGCAAAGACGATATAATTGTTTTAAATATGTTGATTATGCCATTCTAGTCAAATTTAATTATTTTATTGAAATACATTTAGTATTATATCATTTGGTGTTATTAATTGTGTATGTTAATTGTTTACATATTCGGAATCTATTTTTATAGTGTATTTTATGTATTATGTATTGTATCTCTCTATTTTCGGAGGTAGAATAAATAAAATAAATAAGAACATCATGCAGGTGTATTCCGTGACCGTTATTACACGCGTTATTACACGTTATAGCCAGTGAAAATTTCAGCCTATTACACCGGGCTTAGAACGACGACCTATAATTTAAATTTTGTGTCACACAGAACTGATATAAGTATTTCGAAAATAATAATCGATTTGACCATATAATAATCGATTTGACCATATAATAATCGATTTACCATATAATAATCGATTTGACCATATAATAATTCGTTTGACTATTAAGTATTTAATAATCTTTTTGACTATTAAATTTACCCATTATAACCTGGGGAATTGAGATAATTTCAACCGAAATTTTGTCATTTGAACATTTGACTGGTTTTATTTCGATCATACTAAACCAGCCATTTGAACTGAAAATTTAGTTAAGTACTGTAGTTGGACTGGGAAAAGATTATAATTTTGACCTCATATCGATCCGCATGTATATTCACCGTTGTGTTTTGTATGAAATCATTGTTTGGCACTTTATACGCCTAACTCAACGAGGTGAGGTTCCGGTACGATTGACAGACTGGAAGTGGAAAAGATCCAGAAACTTGAAGAACACCAAAACTAGTGGCGCGAACCTGAGAGGTAGCATCGACCGGCTCAACAACCGATAGTGCGGGGCTCACGCAACTGTACACACACACACACACACACACACACACACACACACACACACACAGGCACACACACAGACACACAAACGTGCATACTTGGACATACAAACGGCTATCGTCCTATGTATTTTAATACAATTTTATAAATAGATAAGCCAAATAACTAATAACAAATAACTACCTATAGAGTGTTGCAGCATCCATAAGGGGGGTAGCATTAAGCATTAAGCAGTCAGCCCCGGTTCGTCGTGTCCAAGAGGTGGACCTGCTGATCGAGATGTCTGTCATACAGATATACTCCGTGCACGGACAAATACCCACCAAGGAAAAATTAATGAAAGAAAATAGAAATAAATGAAAATTAAATAAACGACAAAAATAAGCGAATTCTTTTCATTTATTTACATTCTGAATAATGAATTATGATTGTAATAAACCAACCCCTCAATATTATATAGATATGATTGCAATAATCATGGATACAATTTATAAAGGACAATATAAAAAATTGCAAATGATGATATAAATTAAGGAACCTAAAGATTAACTTCTTCCATGGCTTCAATAAATGAATCCATTAATTTCAACGTAGAAGAATTTTAATCTTCTTTTTCAAATTCATTGCATTTGATTTACATGGCTTCTAAATGCTTCAGTTAAATTTCAACAGTAAAGGTCGAGCTTTAACTGAAAATGTATACTATTAATTGCTTTACTATCATACAACATATAAAAACAGGAAATCTATAAAAATATATATATATATACAATTAATAGTGTTTCAAAAGTTTAATAACCTGAAAATTATTTATAGACTGGAACCCATCCAGCCAATTCTTCAATTTATGGTTCATAAATTAATTATTAACACCATTGATAATAATACTTGAGAGAACATTTTCAGTTTCATCGTGAGAAACGATTAGAATACCATATCACAGCACATGGAATGTTTAATTCTACACTAACTACGTTAATTAAGTATAATTACGTAGGATATATATTTTGTTTAGATAACAAGTAGGCCTATCCACAGGAGCATCTAACAGGCCGTTGTTTTGCTTGCTTATTTAGTTTTTCGGTGAGAATCCCCATGATGTCGCTCATTCAACATAGCTTCTATGCTGGAGTCGTTGAGAATACGCCTCCCCCATCACTCACAGGGGAGCAGTACGGAAAGATGGAGCCGAAATATCCCGAGGATGGTCACTGCCAAAGTGTTTTACGTCCTCGGGGTGGGGGGTCTTTCAGTCCCCCTTATTTCTTAATAATTCAATGGAGACGGCAGCACCGTTAAAAACAGGCAGATCTATATCTACACTGCCCCGTTAAATATTAGATGTAGTTGAAATCAGAATATATTATCCCAAACCCATTTATGAATAATAAATCAACAAATTTACATACTATGATATACTTAGTTTCAATTACTTTGCATATATTTATCAAACTTGAATCTATGAATTCATATTATATCCTATGCAGCAGCCCTTATTCCCAAAAGAGCTTACAATTTTGTCTGGTAAGTAGTAAAGGCGGGATTCTAGCAATGGGAAGGTCATTTGGTGATACATAGCAGCCGAAAGATACGATGAATGAAAAGGGGTAGATCTAAAATTATTAGTTTATCCTTTTTTAAATTATTATTGTTACTGGTTTATTGTAACATATAAAATTATCTTCTTTCGTTACGTCTTCATCACCTTTATTTCATTATTGGCATGACCACGTTTGTACATTAAATTACAATTATGACTGACTGTCTGTGACAGTCACACTGACAGACTCACAGAGTAACTGAGAGTTTGAGTAACTGAGTCAGTGATTCACACTAAGCGACTGACAGTCGTGATACACACCCAGTGAATGATAGACTTATGCTGAAGAATGTATTTCTTTTTGCTAATAATAGTTATATTAGATCTAGACTCCAGTATGAACTAATGAAGTAGAGTCCAGATCCATGATAAACAGATTCTCAGATTGTGTTAGCTTTTTGTCTAGTAGTAGTACTTTCCTATTTACTTGAGTAATAAGTGCATATATTTATATCCCCAAGTGGCAAGTATATAAATATCACCTGGATGAGGGCATTTTTCAATCCATTAAAAGTTATAAACAAAGTTGTGTCTTGCAAAATGTATTTAGGATATATGTTCATCAGTCCCATGTGGCATGTATATACAAATTTTGGGTAGTTATCAAAAACAAAACAGCATGCACTGGATTTCAAGAAATACAAATTAACTTAGGTTAATGAAGACTTAAATCTGTTGCTGAAATATTACTCCATTTAAAGCAGACCTTTTGGTTAATTCCACACGTTTAAGCAGGATTGGCAAGTTTATGACACAATATCAAAAACCATGGATTAATCCAGGGTTTATGATGTCATACCATAAACAAGTTTATGACATGATAGCATCATAAACTTTCAAAAGCATATATATATATATATTGGCATAGCCAACAAATTTGTGACATATTTTCTGAGATTTACCTGAAGAGTAGTTTTTAGAATGACTTAAACTATTAATATGTTATTAATATAATATTGTAATATTTGAAGTAAAATATTATACAATAAGTTAAGGCCTGATTATTAGAATATAGTCCCAGTAGGCACTCAATATTTAATCAATGTTGGGAATAGGTAGATATTACATTGCAATGTTGCACTATGCATGTCTAATGTAGCTGGGCTATATTTTATCGTGTTGGATTTACATTGGAATTGTGATATTGGATCAATGTTGTATTTTCCATCATATATAATTTACTATTTTAAAGTTATCACTTGAGAAGCCATTATTGTGTGTATATCTGTTATGGGGGTATCTGGTGGAACTTCGCACCTAATTTGATATACATTTGTTCAAATAAATTGTGATAAGGTAATTACATCCCAAAACCAAGCCACAGTTATCAAGCTATATGATATATTGGCCTAGTTAGATCTATCCCACAATCCCCGGATTCTGACGTCACACCATCCCTGACTCATTTGAATACAGCATGGCCATTTTTTCCAAACTATAGAAATTCTAGGACACATGACTGCATATTTTTTTCTGGTAATAAATAAGATAATTATATAGTCAAACCCCCAACTCCATCCCCTCTGTCACTTGACTACCTCTGTAAATGGACCACTTTTTAACAGTCTTGAATTATTGATATGCTTTAAATTATATTTTTCTTCTACAACTCGGCCACCTCCATACTTCGACCTTTGATCTCTGACTAATGCCCACGTTTGTCACCGGGGGACCAAGATGTAGCATTGATTTTATGTTCACTAATGCATGCATTAATTTAATTGGCTGATTGTCATCTGACTGCTGGCTAACCAGGATCTTTGCTTCTGGAGTTAAAACGACAGTGTCAGAAAGAAGTCCTACACGATTGCTGACTGTGTGACTAGTTTGGACTTAACTGTATGAAAACAAGATGGGTTAATCTGAAATGCCTGTTTATATAACTTATAATAGCTGCAACACCTGAAGCAGTGTTTCAACACATTGTCCTTTCATGTTCATAGAACAAATAAACTGACAAATCATCATGTATATAAATATGACAGCAGTCCGTCAATGAATAAATCAGTTCTAGTGTTAACTTTTGCCTTACATACCAAACCATATCTCTGGCATGATATAACATGATAAATAATCTTGAGTAATCGTGAAAGTATTCGCTGATTACGATTACATTTACAATGTAATCGATTACGATTATATTGCATCTGGAAATGTCAATTACAGTTACGACTACCTGAGATCATGTAATCAATTACGATTACCCCAACCCTGATATATATATATATATATATATGCATATATATATGTGTAATGAAACCTTACTATACCAGCCCCTTACCTTCCAATCAACCATGATGCTGCTATAGTAACAATATCAATTATAATTGTTGTATATATATTACTGTGTTTCTTGTGTGAAAGTGTGTGTAAATGAGAGATATTGTATAAGCATTTTGCTTGTTGTCAATTGAATAAATTATGTTTACATCAACTATAATAAAAACTACTGTTATCGAATGTTGCAAATATTACATTGATCCAATTTTCAAATCCAACCAATTTCATAACATTGGCCCAACCTAGAAATGCTAATGTTGATCCAATGTTGCAAATATTACATTGATCCAACATTGAAATCCTAACATTGATCCAATGTTGTAAATATTACATTGATCCAACTTTGAAATCCTAACGTTGGTCTAATGTTGCAAATATTATGTTTATCCAATTTTCAAATCCAACCATTTTCATAACATTGATCCAATGTTGATCTGGTGCCTGCTGGGGTAATCACACACTGGTTTTGTTTGTAGCCAAAATTAGTTGACCTGATTGGTCTGCTATTTGTTTATATAGCTTAGGGGGTGGTACTAATTTAATAGAACTATTCATTAATTGGATGACAAGCAAGAAACTGCCCTCTTAGGTTGGTACTGGTATTTATCTGTGGCTGACCATGCATGCAGTGACAGTGGCTTCATTTAATGATCCTCCATGTGGCAAGAGCTCAAGATATCTACTACTCTGCATCTATTAATCCATCTTATAGCTTTCACATTAAATAATAGTTAGCCGTGGTTAGTTTCATGAGAAAACAGCCAAGCTGGTATTTTGTGACAGGATCCTCTAAGGACCAAATTATTTCTGTTATTACTGAATTGAAAAAAAATGTAAGAGAGACCAACATAAAATATTATTTTACATTCACGTTTGTAATACATAAATATACTAATTCTGATATAATGATAATCCCGAAACTGGTTCTAAGCAAAATAGATAAAAGTGAAAGTTAAAAAAAATGTAATCACAAAATATAGTAAATAACGGTTTACAACAGTTTATGACAGTTTGCTATGGTACATGACATCATAAAGGTATTTACAACAGGTGTATGACATTGTCATGTTATAAACAGGTTTATGACGTTGTCATGTCATAAACAGGTTTACAGCTGTCATAAACCCAACCTTGGTTTTAAGATATAGTACTGACAGAAGGCTCACGAATAAGTTGTTTCAATTATTGCCACATCAGAAAATTATCTGTAATACTAGATATATATGTAGGATATATAATCATAGTATGTTAATCCCACAAATACTTAGCCCTTTACATTGAGTTTATCCCATTAATTGCAGGGTTTTAAATTAACATTGGTTAAGTATTAGCAGGATCAGTAACTATTTGAACATATTGGACCTCATAGTCTTGAATACTAGGAGCAAATTAATGATTTCATCCACTAGTAAATAAATATATATATGTACTTGACTAGTTTGCACTTATTTGAACTTATACAATATGTTAAAGTTTGTGGTGTTTTAAATAATGCCAAAAGATATAATGTTATCCATATAAATTATATTTATGTATTTTTACAGATAAACTGATACTTCTAAATATGCTGTATCATTGTTTTTGTACATTATCTTACCAGATTTGCTGATGATGTAGCATTCATTAGATTCATAAGCCATGGTAGTGAGGGGGATTATAAAAATGAAGATCATAAAATGTTGCCGTCATGTCTGATAAAACAGGCTATTTTCATAGATGGATTAAGTCATGATTGCAACATGTATTAAACACTCCACATTTAATCCGACATAACCCCATACATACACATAGAATCATGCTTGGCTTCTTATGCACACAAATGCTTGCATGACCAGTTTGACCACATGTGCAAACATATTTACTGTTACTAAATATCAGATTTACTTATTATTTTTAATTAATAAGAAATAAAACATGGATACCAAAGTCCCTTCTCTGATATTCAGCATTTCATTCCTGCCAGCAATTTTTATGGGTTTTTTTCTTCTTTTCTTGCAGGTTTTACTTTGACATCGTATTCTTTAAAAGATTCCTCAGAGTTTTGAAGATCTTATTTCCAAAGTGGTGCTCAGTTACTGTTCTGCTGTTCTTCTTACTTCTGTGTGTTCTCTTATTACGTAAGTTTGTGTGCATGTACAACTTGTTCATATTAGGAATAGCATTTAGAGCATGATTATTTTTCTGTGCATTTGTCAGTGGAGTTGTAGCTGATTAATGATATTTTAAACCTAGCAGATCTTGATCCATGTCAGTAGATCGTATGGTCTCTTACCACCTGGTATGTACTACTTAGTAGGTACAAACTCTAGTGTGATATTGCATTTACCATTTAAAACTTAATGTTGCTGTGTATTGTAAATGACCATTTATTTATTAATTACAAATGATGACACATTCTCATTATTAAGGTTGGTCATGTTACTCAATCCATATTGCCCTTAAATTAGATTATGGAATCAAATTCTTGCACATATGGTTGCTATGAAAGCATCAAACTTAATGTCAAGAATTGAATAGGTAGAAAGCAATAAGCTTCATACTAAATTGAAGCTTTCATGGTAATTTTTAGTTCATTGTCATGATAGAGTATGTTTGTATGAAAGTAATCCCCTCTTTTCAGGACAAGTGGTTGTATATAATGTGGGATTAATTCCAAGTAAATACTATGGAGTACTCGGGGAAAAGGATTTCAAGGGCTTCGTCTCGCACACTGTATACTCACTAGTACTGACCATCTCGGTGGCATTTGTAAGTATATTGCATATTTATGCCAACTAGAATCCATATTGTCCAGTTAGTGAAGCATCACATATTAAAAACAGAATCAGTTGTGTTATGCTATGTCTGTCATTTCCCCCTTTTCCAGCTTTATGCCACTGAGGGCTATATAGCTTCGGTGTTCTATGTGACTAATAGGAAAATTCTCACTCGCCATTTGCATAAGAAATACTTCCAAGATATTTTGTACTACCAGCTGAATGTGCTTGATGGTATTGTTGATAACCCGTAAGTGGATATATAGTGTACCATTAACTCCATTTTAATGTCCATTTTTGCATATTGTCACAGTGCAGACTCTCCAAATAAAGTTTTGTATAATCCAATTGCACTGAATAAATCTTTGAATATACCTGTTTCTTGTGTAATTGCAGTGATCAGAGGATCACACAAGACTGTGATGGACTGTGCAAGTCATTCAGTGATATTATTGCCAAGTTGTTGATCTCACCATTTGTAATATGTTATTATATGTATGACACATGGGCTAGGTTAGTAAAACAACTGTTTTGTGTACCTGTAATACATATGGACTAAGAATCACCTGATTAATGATAATTGCATTTAAATGTAGGGCTTATATGTTACAATAAATCAAGACAGCTGAAGCTACCTGCTGATGTTGTTAATTGTGCAAGTGATAAAATTATGAGTGGTTTCTTTCTATTTGCATTAAATATATCCATAATATGTTAATGTATAGCTTAATATAAATTGTCGTATAACTAACAGAAATATTTCTATCTGGATATAGAATTGATTTTTGTGTGTTTTCAGTACAGGTTATCTGGGTCCAGTCTGTGTCATCATTTTTTTTATTGTGTCCACTATCTTAAACAAGTTCCTCATGTCTCCAGTGGTAACTCTTGTATATAAACAGGAACGATTAGAGGGTGATTTCAGGTATGATGCATTTATTTATATTGGTGTGTGTGTGTGAGAGAGAGAGAGGGAGAGAAACACATATAGGAATTAGAAACCTACTTTCAAAATAAGTTTTCATCGTGATATTAATTTTTATCCTTACACAAAACAGTACACACTATTTTAGAATTGAATATGTGATGCGGTAACATTAATGAAAGAATGTTCAGTCTCAGTTGTGTAAATACCGGAAAATATAGTTTATTTAATAAAAGCAATTTCTAAAATAATTGCATTAACTGAAGTTATTTGTAATGAGTTGTGTTGTCTAGCCTCGGTGCTAGTGACACATGAGACATACATATGGCCGAGGGGCAACTGCCTAGGGAATAAAATCCCAAATATATAGGTATGGGTTGGATTCAAACCGACAAACTGGAGGTTTACAGTGTAGTCCTCTAACCACCACATGGCTCAAATGCCAACAGTTATTTGATAAATATCTGGATTAACTTTGATGTGATCATTTTTACAGCATTTATCTTTACTAACCAACTATGACTTTCAGATTTAAGCATATGCAAATCCGATCTAATGCTGAATCTGCAGCATTTTATAGATGTGGACATGTTGAAGAAGATAAGGCAAACAGTAAACTAGATTCACTCATCAGCACTCAGAATAGATTGGTTCTGAAAGAATATGGTTTGAACTGTAAGTCTGTTACGAAACAAAGGTCTGTTGCCAGTGGTGTGTAAGTGGTACCCTCTCTGACAGGTTAATATTATTTTATTAAAATCTTGGGCAACTTCAGTGTGTAGTGCAATAATCTAATTAGCAGTCATTACATTATGTATGCCACCTGACATATATTACCAGTTGTATTTAGTTCACTGCCTAAAAAAGGTTTCTACTTTACTAACTGACTGGACAAATGAAACTTGAATCTGTGTTTTCATTGCACAATTTTATAATTAAATATAATCTTTTGTTCCAGTTTCAGTGAAGTTGGCTGACTACATGGGTAGTATATTAAATTATATCATATTGGCTGTTCCTATATTTGGTGGTGCTTACAATAATCTTACACCATCTGAACTTAGTTCAGTTATCAGTAAGGTATGTCATTGGATTATGTAATATTTTATATACAGGTTATATATAGCATGCACTTTGTTTTCCTGCTTTATATATACCATTACAAAGTACTTGTTCAGAATTAACAGTAACTTCATGAAAAGGACCAGTGAGACATTGTACTGATTTTATTTAGAAACCTTTCCATCTCTGAATGACCCAGATGATGTAATCGTGATTTTTAACTTTGCCTAATTTACGTGGACAGAGTGGGAGAGGTTTAAGATATAACTCGCATAGTTAGTATAATTAAGCATAAATCAGAACTTTTGTTATTTCAGAATGCCTTTGTCACAGTGTACCTCATCTATTCATTCACAAGTGTCATAGATTTAGCCATTAATGTGACTGACTTGGCAGGGGTTACACACAGGTTAGTTATGTAATCAGCTTCATGATCTAATAGTAATTTTCTCAGGTATTTAGCGTCTGAATTACTGATGTCATCATCAGCTCTCATTCTTCTCAAATATATTGACATTTCATTTGTCAACTTTGCTTCATATCGGTGAAATTGTTGATAATATTTGTTAGTTTATGCTGAGGTATATTTTCAAACTCGTATCCTGTATATTCCTGCCAAATATAATTGTGGAAGTAAAGAGTTAAATCAGTTCTTATTATGTGACTGATTATATTATCCTCATAGGTCTCTGGATAAGCTGAGTTTGGTAAACCTATTTTTAAATTGAGTTTTCAAGTATTACAATAATCTCAGTATTTTATTGCGGCTAAATATTACCAATAAGAGCTTTGTCATGTTGTAGTGTATAATTCAAAAAGTGCAATAATTTATTTACAGGGTAGCTCACATGATGGAGCAACTGAATAAGTGGAGCTGCCATGATAAAGATCTTCAAGACACTGCTATAGATGTTTACCCAGGTTCTGCCTTTATGAGGTATGCTTTCATTTGATCTTAGCATGTATATTTTGGTAATTCTAGTCAACTGAGTTGCATTTTGTTTTGGGGCTGGGGGGTATAGATCACAATTTTATCCGTAGAGCTGTCCTGCCATCCAGCTTAGTGGTCCAAAATATATAAACATTTATAGGACACTCAGTTAACACATTTGATTAAGATATAGTTTATCTAAGATATATATCACACACTCACACACACAATCATATAGCACAAATTTAGATCATTTGTATAAATAAAGATCAGTTCAGAATGCTACCAAATAGCATTTAAGATACAAAATTCTCAAACTAAGTCAGTTGTTTTAGGAGATTTATTCAGTTTATTTCTATACCTTGGTTAACATTATGTGTATTACCATATTTTACAGACTCTAAACTTGTACAGAATCTCCTTTTCAAATGCCAATCTCATCATTTCTGCCACTGAGCCTTGTCAGCTGACAGTTCAAAACTTAATCACAATGGAAAAATATGTTCATGTTTTCAAATTAATTACAACTTCAAATCCAGTCAGCTTTCTCATTTATGCTCACATAATATTGCCATACTGCCGTATATACTCGTGGTTAAGTCAATTTTTGGTGGAGGGAAAGGGGAGTTCTCAGAAGCACCTTGACTTATAAGCGCATCATATTTCCTACCTGCTGAAGGCAAGATGTTTTGGGCCCTCCTTGACATGCAACATCATAGGATTCAATCCAATACGAGCCAGAGTTGAAACAAAATCATCACATCACTGCCTACTAACCCATTCATTATTTTTCAATAAATAACAATTCTTTTTTCACCAAACTGTTATTTGGATTTCCCAAACATGCCAGTCTTTATGTAATAATACTTGATAGTCACTCACTGTTACCTACCGGTACCTCCAGAAGTGCTGTGAAACAATTAATTAATAACACTTGCCAATTGAAGTTACAATTAGGTGTGTTTGTGTGAGCCAGAGTTGGAATAAAATTGCCACATCGCTGCCTACTAATACATTATTATGCAATAAACAATGATTAATTTTCACCAAACTGTTATTTGGATTCCTAAATATATGCCGGCCTTTATGTAACAATACTTAATAGTCACATGCTGTTACCTACCAGTACCTCTGGATGATTAGTAATACAATAAAAATCACACTCACATTATAAACAGTGCTTGCCAGTTGCTGTGGAACAATTAATTAATAAAGCTTGCCAGTTAAAGTTACAATCAGGCATGTTTGGTGTGACATGTTTGTTTATTAATTATAACAACAAAGTGAAAGAAGAGGAAGAATTACAGGGTCAAAAATTGACCTAGACTTATCTGCCGGCTACTAATTCACAAGTATATACGGTTAAAATAACAAGATTTAATCCAATTGCATCCTCAACTACAGAATAATTAAATATATTACCTTTCGCCAAACATTGCCAGCTGTTTGAAAAACTAACTACTTTGGGAAGCAATTACTCATCCTGCTGGTTAACCTCTTTTTATCTTTATTCTGCAATGTAGGTTATGATTTAGAGGGTAATGTATCACAACTGTAGTACAAACAAGATAAAGTAACAAATTAGAGAAGTGGTCACCATGGAGACCAATTCCTGCATAGTAAAAGCCTTGGAAGCTATAGCAGTAATTGCTATTTTAGATTTGTGACACCATCAAAGTATGAGAATGTATGTATTATAAACAGAATGACTTGTATGCTGATGACAATTTAAACAAGGCAGAATACAAAGATGTGACTTGCATTTTGGTACCACTTATAATATTGCTTGAATTTGTATCACTTATAATGTTACTTGAATTGGTACCACTTATAATATTAATTGAATTATCCTTAGATTTTTATTCATCTTTATGAGATTTCAATTTTGTTTTGGCAAACAGGGACAGCAACATTAGTGACACTGCTTTCATAGTGACTGACCTCACGTATAGTCCTCCTAACAGTCATGATAAAATATTAGTCAAAGGTAAATTCATCTGGTATTGCCTGCATGTTGTCGTATTTTTTTCAGATAAATATAAATATTAATCTTTGTAATTAAGAAGAGTGGTTATTTTTACTTTGTTCTGTAATAATATAATATAATATCTTTGTATCTTTTTGGCACATAATATTTTTTACAGATCTCAGTTTTGATCTGAAAGCAAAACGAAACATTTTAATCACTGGAGATAGTGGTTGTGGTAAGACTTCATTGTTACGTATCCTTGGTTGTTTGTGGAAAGCGAGATCAGGTATGTTTATATAATTAAAATCATTATATACAATACTCTATGGGTTGAGAAGTGTGATACCTTTCCATATTTGTGTAATAAGTTTTATAATATAAATTTAAATGAATGGTTCTTACTATTTCAGTAAACATTAATCACAGGACATTTCCACACCTCTTTTTTTTTACAAGTATAAAATCAGTCACTGACAAAAATAGAAATTATATGATCAGGATAATAATATGAAGTAATTGAATGATGAGCATACGGTCTTAAGCATCCGCAAATTATGGTTTGACAGTGATGTGCAAAAGTGTATATTTCTTTATTTATGTTTTCTGAGCCAGAACATGTTTTTCATTAGATACTCAGAAAGGTCCATGCCCCACCAAAAATGTGATGAATCCTTTACACTAGTATATTACTGTCATATTGTGTTAAATTGGTTCTGCTTGCAAGTACCATGTGATTCAAATTAATTACCATAGTTCTCATTATATTATATTGTACTTTTTGTTTGTTTTATAATTTACTTATTTTTTGCTGCCACGTTGATAGGTACTGTGGAAAGGAAGATCATTCATGGGCCTAAAGGTGTCTTGTATCTACCACAGAAGCCATTCCTAACAGATGGTTCACTCAGACAACAGGTAAATATATTTTCAAAAATGTCCTGCGTGCATTATTGGACACTAGTGTATGCATGACATAGTTAGATTATAACATTTACTGGTGAAAGAGTAGACCTTGAGCAAGTTTTTATAAGAAATGGTTATTTCTATGTAATATTAATCTATGTTTAAATATAGTTTATAGTGCCTTATAATAATCTTCTTACAGATTATATAGGGCACTATACAATTTGTATGTTATATTACAGTTAAGTAGATTTGAGACTTTACTCAGTGTTGTTGGTAGTTTAAATTCTTTGAGTAATCAATAAGATATTAATTTGAACACCTGCTGTAAAATAATGTGTGTGTTTGTGCATAATTAGGTTTATGCTTATTGCAATGACTTGTTGTGTAAGGCCAGCAAAGAGTAGTTCTTTAGTATTTTTTCTAAGCAGCAATTACAGTCAAGTCTCATTTAACCAGCCACCTCCATTACCAGTTATTTAAGCCAGTTTAATGAACTGAAACACTAACCAAACCAAAGTTAATAAGTAGTAAAGATGGTTTGGTGTATTTATTTCTTATGTACATAGATAGAAAATAAAGTTTATATTAAATATTATATATCTCGTAGTCTAGTACATATTAATTTATTCATGTGAAATTCCTTATCAAATTTAATTGATTTTGAAATGTTCCATAACACATGACTGAGTATGATGTTCTTGTTTCTGGTAGCATATTATAAGTCAGTGCATTGTTCAAATGAGTATTCCTTTATTGTTCAAAGTAACCAATTATCATATCAAGAGTCTGTTTTATTGATTTGATCAAGAATGATGTTCATTCAAGATTTTCATCAATGTGTCATGCTCTACCAGACCTAAATGTATCTTTAAGTTCATTGATGATACCAAATCTAGCAAGGTGTCATCATATTGCTGTTAGTTTGTGACGTCCTTTCCCAATGTCTATATATTGCTTAGATTTAATGTTAGAATTTGAATCTATGAGTATTTTGACCCTGAAAGTCAGTCAGAGTTTGAATCACTGGTTGCTATCCCAGTTTAGTTTACTCATTTAAATTGCATCACAAATAGCCTTTTAGTTACAGAGGATCTTTTAGTTGTTTGTTTTAATGTGTCTAATATAAGTTTCATTGACAGATAACAGGTGTGTCAAACCATATTTTGGAATTACACAACAGGTCTCTCTCTCTACACACACACACACACACACACACACAGTCAATTTGCTTAATATAATGTGCTGATTTCAGTTGTACTCTCACAGAAGTGTTGTTGTTTTTTGGTTGGGATTAATTCCATTTCTGTGGCACTTTGGTACTAGGGTCACATCTGTTCATTTGCAATATGTGTTTCTCGTGTGTTTGCATAAAAAATGCATGAAGAAAAAAGGAAAATATGGCTCATTACAGCTTTAGCAACACCAGGAAAATGAGAACTGAAACATGGAAAATTAATCACAAACAATATAAAACTTGTAATTAATCGCACAATTGTGTATAACATATTTAAACACAACTGACTTAGTTTTATCAAAACAACAACAGAAATTACTCACCAAACTAACAATAAAGGTACAACTACAGAAAATATTTAATGAAAACAAATTGGATAGATGAATAAAACTAATTATGATGGCTGATCAGTTCTTAAGATTCATGTTTAGAACCAGAACTAGAGATACTGGGCTAAATAGAGTAATTATTGTGGTATAATGGCTATTTCCACAAAAATATGTTTGGATATGTGAAAATCTGTCAACCCAGAGACCTAATTGTCTAATGATCAGAACATATCTTTGATGAACACCTGTTAAGTTTGCTCTAACTCTAAGTGTGATCTTTTGAGATAGCATTTACTGTATATGATGTAATAATTTGTTCATAGCAGCCTCAGATTATGTCATTAACATAATGACAGATATTGTGAAGAGGAGAAAACACAGTACCCTTATCTGTATAAAAAATCATCTAAATACAGAATTAAATATTTGTTTACTGGACACCTTACAAAATTATATATTTGAAAACTATGGTTTTTAAACCTCAGATGTATTTAATCTGGTGACAATTTATTGTATCCATTTATTGTCTATGCAATAACTGGCAGTAAACTGTTTAATTTTAATATGTTCATGGCTATTCAATGATTCAAAATAGGGACTGTGTGACATGCCATTCAATATGTGAACAAGTGCTTGGATATACTATATACTAATTAACTGAGCAATTGATTTCAAATGATAATCTTTAATTTGTTCACCAGGTACTCTTAATTCAGTAGATATATATATATATATATATATATATATATAAGCATACACAGCCATATACACACTCACACACAGACAGTGGCTAACCTCAAATGACTGATGATTGATTAATTTATAAATAATCCATAAAAATGTGGTGATTAAATGATTGATTGAAAAACAACCACAAGACCAGATTATGTTATTGTTTATCATAAGACAAGTACAATCATTAAAGAAGGCTTTTTACAATAAATGATTATTAAAAAATTAAATGGTCTTTAACACTTTTGATTTGAGCAAAGAACCTGAAACTGGGAAGTTCTTTGGTTTGAATTCGCCTGCTGACCTCTGGTTTTCCATATAGTAACATCTGTAAAGCAACTTTTAGCAGCTTTTGGGATGACTAGGATGCTATACAAATATGCTATTAAAATATAAAAATAATAAAACAATAATTTCTTAAGACATTGGTATGTGTGTACCAGCATTCACTTATTTTGGACTCTGCCAGAATATGTTTAATCCAGTGAAAAAATGTGACCTTATAAGTCTTTACTCATCTTTTTCAAGAATATGTTCATGGTTAATTATATATGCTCATTATAAATATTTAATGTTGGATTATTATTATTGTACAGTGCCTTTGTAACTATTTTAGTTGATACATGGTTCACTGTTATTTTATCATTAATTGTATTATTTTCACTTTGTAGATTATGTATCCTTACAATGAGTGCAATTACATTGGTAAGCTAAAGTTTTGTATTTTGAATATTATAAATATTTTTATGTGTGACATTGCCTGGCTTTATTCTCAATATATTCTACTTTGGTATAGAAACATTTAGAACCTGTAATAGTTGTGTAATATGAGTTTTGGTACTACATGTTCAAGTTTGTTTTTGTTCAGGTATATATTGCTGACTAGTCTTATCAGCGTTAATTTCATTACAGATTCCTCTGATAGTGTTATTATGGAATATTTGCAATTGGCAGACTTGATGAAACTTTATCACAGAATTGGTGGCCTGGATGTAGTAACTGAATGGAACTGGTCAGTTTATATGCCGAGTGATTTGTATACATGTGTATGTGACACACACGCACATACACACATACACACACAGAGAGAGAGAGAGAGCATAATACCAATTGTTAATTAAACTGATAAAATTCTATGCATCTATACATCTAGGCCTCATCTTGTTACAGGTATGATATGTTGTCACCTGGAGAAACGCAGAGACTTAGTTTTGTCAGATTATTCTATAGTCATCCTCCTTTTGCAGGTATAGTTATGTTAATAATGTTTACAGATCCACTGATTCCATACTCAATATTTAAATCACAAACTGCTCGCACTTCTAATCAATGATTATCAGCTTATACTGAATTACACACAGAGTTGTGGATTTTTGAAAAAATAAAACGAAAGTCAATTATGAAGCTGTTTAAAACTGCCTTTAAAAGGTGTTTCGGATAAAGGAGCATGAAAACAGTACCCTTTAATAAAATATTGACAACTGTAAATGATCTCCATACAGAGTAAACCTTATACTCTTGAGAAAATATAAATATTTATTGATGACTTTTGAGTGAATGGACCTGAGCGAATGGCCCTGCTACCATATACTGTCTGGAAATCACTATGGTTAACTGATATTTATTTAACATTACCATACATAAACCTAAGCAGTCACTTGAGTAATTACCCTGGGTGTGTGTGTGTCTGTGTGTCTACCTATTGACAAATTTGATTTGATTACCGGTAATTATGAGAATGACTAATATTAATCCAAATGTTTTATTACACATTTATTTCAGTATTGGACGAAGCAACAAGTCAAGTCAGCCTTGATATGGAGAGAATCCTGTATGAACAATGTCATAAACTAGGTATAACCTTATGTAGTGTAGGACATCGTGATAGTCTGCGAGCTTTTCATCAATGCGAGCTACATCTTGATGGATGTGGTGGCTGGTGTATCACTGATCTTCGTACAGAGGAGGGTAGTGGTGAAAATTGTCATTTATAATTGGTTAATGTCCAACAGACTTACTGTACATCTGGCACCAACTGAAGCTTCACTTCTGTTTAGATATAAGCTGTTGGTATAAGCCATATATAAGACAGTAACTCGACTGCCTCCTTTATTTTAACCCATTGGAGGCAGTTAATTTAAGAAAGTGGTCAAAATACAATGATTATATTACTGATATTTAGTATTAGCTAAACTTAGTACTATTAATGTTATTAAGATATTGTTTTATTATTCTGATTAATACAATCAAATATCTAGAGGAAATTTAATAACTGGAGAATGAACAAATTGAGTATCAATATTGGATACTAACAAATGAAATATTTGTTTTTTATATTATATATATATATATATATATATATATCTGCCTTGAGAATGGTTCAATCAAGTTATAAGTTCTACAGAAATGCAACTGATAACAATTTTCTTATTCAAAATTTGAGTACATAAGTATTTTGCCAAATAAGATATAGTTACCTCTGCTATAGTGTAACAGTTCCATTCTTGTTTGAATTTAATAGTCGAGTTTCAATAATAGGGCTTGTGAAAAAAATGGCTTTGAGGGTGACCAAGAAATATATTTGCTCAACATAATAAGGTAAGGGTAGCCAGGAAAGCAAAGAATAGCAGTTTAAATAAAACTTTAATTTCACGTCTAACAGACAGAGTTACAATAAAGCTAACTATCTATTATTGCTATTTCAAAATGTAGTTATCACTCTACGGTTTTTGTATAAAATTTTATTAAAAGTATGTTGTTGGTGTCTGAATCAACATCATCATCATTACCTTCAGGTCCCATTTTGGTTAATGGGTTCATCCAAAAGTGAATGGCCACCACTCCTGGTTTTCTGACACTTGTTTAGACTTGCCCCCAAAATACAAAAAGGTTTTGCCATTTTGCTGCTTTCACGAAGATGCAGTTCTTGAGGTCCCAAGCAAGAAGGCCTAATTCCGGGGTCCACTATACAGCTGTGTTCTGCCTTGTGATATTTGTGTTCTAAGAACTGTAGGTGGTTCTGTACTGACTGCGTGAACTATGTTACCTACTGTAAGCAAGTAAATAGTGGCCTAAAACCGATTGTTTGGGCTCATGGTTAGAGTGTGAAACTATTTACCCATGGTTATGGTCATGCTGTGTGGGAGGTTGGAGGTTCGAATTCAAGCTGTAGCACCATAGTAGAAGTTTTTCATCCAACCAGTCAACTCGCAAGGTTTTCTCTACCGAATATGCCATATATTATATATTCTAAATTTCTTTATTTAGTTCCTGTGGTGAAGCTGTAAATTACAGACCCTATGTGTCTCCCTCATTTGAAGTTGCCAGCCACGTAAAATAACTGCCATTTCAGATGTTATTATTATTATATTTGTACAACATTGTCTTTGCATGTTTTATGACGTCTTCAAAAGAATATTATTTTCATAAATAAAAAGGTGTTTACAATAATAAAAAAGATATATTAAATATTATTCAAATTACAAGTTCAAACTAAATGAATATTCATTGTGCATGTGTAAATGTAGAATTGTATACAATAGCTAACACTTGTTTGGTAAAGTTTACATTTTATAAATAGCCTACACCTATATGTCAATAATGTTATTGCCAAGTTGGATTAACGAAAACAAGTATAGTTGAGGAAATGATTGAAATCTTGGACTGCATCTGCATAATGAATAAATCCATTTATACTACCACTCAATGTGATGTAGCCAGCCAGTGTATTGACGTTAAGGTGATGACTTTAAAGTTCTTGCCGGATGAGTAGTTTATTTCTTATTTTTGTAACTTTCTCAATGAATATACAAACTATCTGTAAGTTTGGACTCTAGTATTAAACTTCTTCTAAGCCATCATTAATCATGATAATGTTAGTTTTCTGTCTAACATGAATAGCATGTGTGTGTGTGTGTGTGATTGTTTTAAATAAATGTTAGCTACTCATTAATGAGTATTCAAACCATGACTCGTGAGGCATGTGTTCGGCTGTTATCGTGTTAGTGATGGTCCTTTTTTCATTAATTAGGGTTACATATGTTTTACAGATTTATATATTGATCCCGGAAGAGAGACTAGTGTTGTTGATTTTTACTGAATATTTGATGTATTCATGTTCGTTAAACTGTAATATTATTTGCAGTGGTCAAAGTAAGTCATGTTTTGCTCGGTCCAGTGATGACTAGCTGGTGTAGATCTGTATGTTAAGTATTCATACGGTAATTTGTTGTTCATACGTCCATTTACTTATGTATATATGCATATATGGATTAATTTTAACTCTGTTTTTCTCAGCCATAAGAATGATATTGATACTATATAGCTGATGCCATTATACAGATGACTTTATACTTGTGTTGTAGCAAGCAAATCTGCTATATAGTTAAAGTTTTGAATATTTTATGTTGGAGTGTGTGCTAGATAGTTGGTGTATATGTGTATAATTATGGCTGTATTGTATATTATTGGAATAAAAGTGAAAAGCAAACATTTCCATGAACCAATGGACCATTAGACTACCCGCAGTGCTGATATAATAGCAGTGATGAGAACTGTGTTGTTGAAGTAAATGTGAGTGAAAGAAATTGGTTGAGAGAAGGAACGAACAAGGGATTTAATGATATACGGCTTTCCAGATGATTTTACAAATATTAAACAGAAATGCAATATATCAGTGGGAAATGGCATTCTTTATCAGTTATTAGTAGTGAATGATCAGAACAGACCCAGCTGTTTTATCAGGATATAGAGAAACAAATCTACTGAAAGGTATCCTATTAATAATTTATTGAGCAAACAGATTGTGCACTATTGTTTAAAACCATTTTATTGAATTACATCACATCTATGGGATGCAATGGCTATAAAGTTTTGTAATTAATAGTTTGATTACATTATTAATTAACAGTTATTAGGACAAGATAGCTTTGGGAAATGTATAGATTTAGAAAATGAGCAATTCATAATTTACTGAATAATTAAAATATGGCAGTTTAAAAATGTTTGGAATTGTGAAAACATTTTCTGTTTGAAATCGCTTAAAAGGTTAATGAATTACAGGACTTTGGAGCAGACATGGGGTCAATTCCATTTTGTCCATTCCATATCAAATTTATCAATTCCAAGTTTTCCAATTCAGTTTTGTTTTACCGACTACTGTTTACCATGAGTAGGTACTCCGAGTACCTACTTGGAATTTTTGTGTAGGAAACTTCAATTCAAAATTTATCAATTCAATTTTTTTTTAAATAATCGATTCCAATATTGGAATTGACCATCAATTCCGGAATTGAATTGACCCCATATCTGGTTTGGAGATGACATTACTTAAAAAATGTATTTTTCTGATGGTACAGTCCCAGTAGTATATTTTGTGATGCCATTCCACATACCAGTATGCTGATACCAGTTTTAACTTTATGAGAGTGATCATGTTTAGAATAGAATGACTTGAATAAGTATTGATCTAAATATTCAGGATCATAATCGTAGCTGGTGGAGTTTCGCAACCACCAACATGCAGTGTTACAGTTTTCGATGACGTGTACCATTAATTACGAATCCATTGTAGATACCACAAATATAAAACTTAAAATATATAATTCTTCAACATCGCGGGCTTGGAATGGTGTTAATTACACATATCGAAACCTGTGAACCATATAGACGGCATCTGACCTTTGCCTATTTAGTGGGTGAGTGGGAAACTGGTTTTATAATGTGCAACAGCTTCTGGGAAAAGATTACATTTTTAGCATTTACAAGAAATAAATTTCTATTCAATAGTTAATAGCATTGTTGTAGTTAGACGGTGTCTATATGTAAATGGACTTCCCAAAAGACTGGTTAAATATGGTCATTTTGGACAATAGTATGCTATTATATACATGTACATACATATTTGCATATACATGTATAATATACAGCTGCAATTGAAAAAAATATATATAAACATTAATAAAAAAGATGACTATCTATATATATATATATATATATATATATATTAAAAATAATGAAAATTAATTTTCTCGATAAATGTACATTGTAAAACAGGAAACTGTACATATAAGTTGTATTAAAACCAAAGTCCTGCGTCAAACACTGCGTCAGATATTGCCGCTATTAAAAGTCATATAAACAGACATTTCTTTTCATACGATTAAGCCCAAGCTAGTCACACATCCAGCAATTGGTGTATGGCTTGTTTTGTTGTTCGGGGAGAATTCCCAGGCTGTCGCTTATTCGCACAGCCTCTACGTTGGAGTGGTTGAGAAACTCCTCCCCCACCAGTAACAGGAGAGCACTACGGAAAGATGGAGCCGAAATATGAGGGTGGTCACTGCCAGAGTGATTTACGTCCTCAGGGGGGTTTTAACGTCCCCCCTTTATTTTTAACAATTCAGTGGAGACGGCAGCGCCATTTAACGTGGTCAGCCACCCACGATGTTGTGAGCCAAGAAATTGATCTCTGGAAAAGTTTCGACCTCTTGCTGGGTTCGAACCTGTGACACTTGGCACTAAGTAGTGGGTGCTTCCGCTAGGTCACCGGATTTCACGTGTCTGGCTTCTTTGTGGCTGTCGTTATATTAAATTAAATTAACGCGTGAGTTAGCGAACACAAACAAGGCTACATCTTGGTTCCCAGTCGACATACGGGATGACCCACGTGGAACTTAGACGGAGATCAAATGTTGAAGTACGTCGGAGTTGTGAGGTAGTCCAGTTATAGAAGAAAAATACAATGTTAAAGCATAGAGCAATAATTTAAGACTGAAAAGTGGTCTATTTACAGAGGTGGTCGGAGTTGGAGGTTTGGCTATATATATAAATACACACACACACACACACACACTACTTACATATGGAAGCAGACACAATGACTAAGCTAAAACAAAAGTAATAATACTGCACCGTGGATTATTACTGGACTAAATTAAATATCGCCTCAATCCTGAATAAATTCTATGATCTACTAAAACCTAACAGCTAATCCTGACATGTTTACGTCCATAACTTCGTGAGCGTTCATCTGGGCCTAACTTAGCGTCCCTTAATTAGTATATGCAGTTATATGTAGTGGGATTTAAATTAAAGCCCTATCCCGCTCGATCTATTTAACTTATAATCGAAGACCAGCGGGTTTCAGTCAGATCTCCGATACTGCGAATCACACGTCAAAATTATAATAACTATACATTCAACAATTTGCCCGTATGATTGTAAGCTAATTACTCACAATATGGGCAAAGACTCTGCCCTATGTTGTGTGTGTGTGTGTGTGTGTTTGGATTATCAGTTTTATTTATCTACATAATATATGTTGTGTGTATGAATATTTCTGTAATTTATTTATTCGTTGCGAAATTAATCCACGGAAAGTTAGAATCTTTATACATAAAGCAATTTCTTGGAACTACAAAGACCACACCCACATCGATGATATTGGGCGATTTTGGTGAATACCCCTTGAGGATCAAGAGACAATTGAAATTCATAAATTATTAGCTACATATCATTTCTCTTCCCGATAGCAGAATCATACGAGCTGTATATATAATGTAATCAAACGAAACAACAGAAGCTGGTGTCACGATGTTCCTGAGATCTATACTAACATAATGCGATATGGAAGATGTATATCTCGCTGATGGTCATCCATGCACAGACACATACTTTATGAAACTAATTACAGCCAGACTACAGTCCAAATACTGCGAGATATGGGCTGGTAATGTGAACACTATGTCTAAACTTGAACTTTACTAGACCATCAAGCCGTCCATTGGAGTGGAGCAATATGTGAAAATATTATACCTGACCACACAACAACGACGATGCATTGCGATGTGTCATGGAGGCGTTGTCCCGATTGAAATAGAGAAAGGCAGATACCGTAACAAACAAAGGGAGCAGCGGATATGTAAACAATGTGACAGTGGCGAGGTCGAAGACATTTATCATTTTATATTATATTGTAAATGTCATAGAAATATAAGAGCGACATATTTACCGCCAAATGAATCTCTGGAGAACATTTTAATGGACAGAATATATTTGAAAAATGTAACAATTTACATAACTAAGGCATTTCTTTCTCGTAATTGATGTGCATCTTTCTTTTTTGTTTCTATGTTCACAATTATTTATTACAACTCACGTAGTATTATGTAATTTGACGGGTGCCTCATAGGCCAATGTTGGCCGGGCATTTTCATTAATGTGTGGCACATTAATAAATATATATATACATACATACATATACGAACCGATGATCTCCGGCCATTATACGATCCTTCAATCGACACAAAATACAACGCTTTTGACCGGTAGACCACCAGAACTCTGATCACGACTTGGACACATATAACTAAATCTTAATGTGTGGGGATATAATTTGCAGCGCAGTACACTGAATCTTGTGATATGCCGATTTGAGCCATTTTATCCGATGTCAATTAAGATCAGCTCAAGGGAACGTTTTAAAAGAAGTTTGAAAAACATACTGCAAGACTTCTCTATATGGAAATAACCTAAAATTATATATATTTGTTTTAGGAACATATATATATATATGTGTGTGTGTGTGTGTGTGTGTGTGTGTGTGTGTTTGTGCATGAAGACTTCAAACATACGTAAAGCTGTGTGCAGTCCCTAGATATGCTGATTTAATCCGCGTCTTCCTTCAAAATCCACTAAATTAATATTACAAATGGTTTCCTCCTAACACAATACATTAAAAAGAAAAGAACAAAATATTTTTTGTGAAACTTTTAGCTGCTAGGTTCTAGGCGTCATACTGTCGATGTCAGCCATCTTGCCTTATTTAGCACAGAGTAAGAGGCATCAGTGTCAGTCATATTTCTCTATTTTTACCAGATCTCCAGTGATTATGAATCTAATACACTCATGTGTCAGTATTCCAGAAGATTAGTATATTCCTAAATATAGATATGGCAAATTTGTTTCTAATTTACGCACGCACGCACCATTTAACAATCACGCTTTGTTTGTAACATTTCAATCTCCAAGAGAAAGCAATTTTTGTGCCAGGCTAACTGGGTTATGCCACTGCAACCTGAAACGCCTAGAATGTTTTTTTTTCAGTTATTCAAATACAATTTCAACTACTTAATGTCCTTTGGGATTTAAAAAACCTATTGAAAAATCGGGCTATCTATATATCCTTGGTGACTGGGTGGGTGTTTGTTCGGTCATACTCCGCCTGGGGCCTATTGATGAGGGGATAATCCTAAAGGGAGAGATTACCCGATAAAACATCCGGCACAGACAGGTATTACACACATTCGAACCCAAACATTTGTCCTACGTACTATAACGGCACTATGGGAAATCACCAGAGCTAAATCACTACACCACATCACATACAACTAGATTCCACGTTTTACTATAAACCAACAATCTAACGCACGTTTATGTCCCAGTTAGTATAATTTAGCAGATTATGCAAATGTATGACAATGGCGGAACAATCCACTGGACGAAAGGGTGGTCGAAAAGAGTTTAATTGTGATGTGAACTAAAGGCCGTGTAATGATGAGGTAAACCCGTTTAGAATGCATATTTGATCTTTTGGACATTTTAATAATGCAAGATTGCTGATACTTATACTATATATTAATATCTACTAGAGATAACAGATACGTATTGTGGGTAGCTATATAGTCACCGTAATTAATGTTTTGTATTGATAACACTGTAAATGCAAATAATTATGTTTTAAACCTATTGCTCAATTCATTTATTTCAACATTCATAATACATAATTTTAATGAAATCAAACACAGTCAGAATGTTGAAAAGGAGGATGCTTGAAGTATCGCTTATATAATGCCCCCCCCCCCCTGTTGTCTAGTTTAGCTGACATTTTCTAGCAATTAAAGATGTATAAAGTGTTTAGAATGGCATATAAAATTTCTTTACAAAATGCCAGTCACGAGAATGACATGAAAGAATTATATTATTATCAGAAATACCCGGTTAAATAAGGCAATTTTTTATCACCGATATTTAACAATTTACACTCGGTTACATCATTTATTTACAAGTAGAAAGGTATATTATTTATGGAATTGCTCCCTCGCTAAGGGTCCGTAACCTTCACTGGCAAACATCACGGCATCCTGAAGATGTTCATCAGACAAACACCGCCAGATCTATAAATCATCTTAGCATCGAACCATCCGTGTTCCAGTAAAACTTACCTCTGTTGGCCGTATTTGCGCAATTCCTTTATTCAGCGGTTTTCTGAAGTCACTTGTAATACAGACATACTGTATGTGGTACATGTGTGTACAACAGTTAGAACACACGCACACCGGCAACAAACGGCCCCTTTTCATGCATCATTGGCTTTGTTGCCCATACCCTTGTACGCTTACACAGCAATTGAGTTCGGCCAATACGGACGAGGCTACTTTGACAAAGTACGCGCGGAGCAAAAGAACACAGAAGTTTTAGAAAACAAGAGTTTAACCGTACGTGTTAAACAACAACACACACTATTCCCGCGGATGAGAATTTATGGGATACCTAGGATAGTGCGGCAACGTGTAAGATTATGCCTCAGTTAAAAGTATAATCTCATAGCCCCGCATGATTAGCAAAAAGCGCGGGATCTCTACATTTGGGTAGTGCCTACTGACGCAGATTTCTGACGCTGTACTGGAGGGAGCAAAAAACATGTTGGGTTCAGAGCCAAGCCCCGGAACTCCTGGCGGTAAGAATATATAATGCTAAATACAATAGATGTTTGTATAAAGACTGATAAAGATCGTTGTTGGTGTTTTCCCCCGACGATTAGAATCATATCCTGTTGTTATGTTTCATGTTACCAGGTATTCTGGGTTTTCAACCTTGTACAAATTTTGAGTTTCTTATCCGAGTATTTATTATATCGAAGACTTCTTTTTTGTTTGGTTGATAGTACACTGTACTGTTGACCTCCTGGACGTGGAAACGAATCTCACTATTGTCTATTCTTTTAGAATGTTTCATCCACCACTAAAATATTAAGACCTGACCATGTTCCGTTTCCCTTGGCCGCAAGTCCCAGCTGAGATCAACACCGATGTCATTCATTCATATATTTTTGACTTGAACGTCAGGAATCTTTAAAAATCACACCATCTAACAGGAAAACATACACCTGACACGCTCCAAGATGTATCACTAGATTCTTAGTAATAATATCTACATGTTATCACTATTTTGATGATTATAGTCACTATCTTTCCAGAGAGAGAACATGATATTAACCGCGGAATAATGGCAGCACAGCAAGGAGGGATGGGTGGTGTGCCTTATGCCTACAACCTACCTAACCAGGCCCATCTACCGCCTTCCGTGGAATCCTCATTCTATCCGTCGCCCTGGGCTGCTCCTGGATATGGAATATTTCCCTTTGGGCCACCGGGTATGATGATGCCAGGTTTACCACCAGGAGTCGCTCCACCAGCAACTGATTTTTCTACGAATGATCTGGCGCCACCAATTACTTATCTGGATCGAAGAAAAGGTAAATGGTCGATCTTGTCAAATCAGCTGCTTGCAGACTATCTACCTATCTATCTATCTATCTATCTCTCTCTCTCTGTGTGTGTGTGTGTGTGTGTGTGTGTGTGTGTGGTCACCTGGGAAAAGTGGAAAAGCTATATTTCCTACTGTGAAATGTAATACCCGTGCTGCACATCCACTCACAAAAGGGGACATCCACTCGCAAAAGGGGACATTGATTTTATTTCAGTTGCACTGGTTTCCTGTATGTTTCAGAGCAGTATACAAGATCCTGTTTCACGCATTCAAAGGTATCAATTACCAGACTGTGGGATAAGATGCGTGTTTACATTAAATTTGTACCAAGTAAAGAAATATTTTGTATGGTTCTTAAACGCGACTTTTTAAAATTAGCCTATTTATCATATCTATAAGCTAGTGTACTTATGCAAAAATGTATTTGAGCTATGTGAGCCAGAACGTGTTTTAGGTCTGTTTTCAGTGTAATTAATTAAGCCTCTTAGAGCAACTCGGGTTGTTTAAAGTAGTGTATAAAAGACTATTATTATTATTATTTAAACGCTACTGGTATATTAGTATGTATTTTCACCAATGAGCAAGGATAGTAAGGATATTTTATTAGTATTATTATTGTTGTTGTTGTTATTTTGGGAGCCTTTCTATTTAAGTGGTTATTAAATTTATGCAAAATGAATGTGATATAGTGGGTAATGTTAATGGGTAATGTTAGACTAGAATGTAATGTTATTTCAACTAAGACTTTCAGTCTCCTGTCGGTTTGTGTGATGCTTTTGATATAAACAGTAACCATCATTGCAACATATATAAACTGTGTTTAGCGAAAACAAGAAGGACCACTATTTCTTTGTAGGTACACCGAGCGTTAAGCTTCACATTGTAATATTTGTGTTTATGTTTGAATAGCTGTTTTCTCCTAGTCTGTAAATGAAAGTGAATTTGTACAAAATGCCAACAAATGTGATCATATCACCTTATGTCTGGCGCGCTTAAATGCACGTCCTGTCAAACGTGGATGGCTAAGATCGAATGCCATAGGTTAACAACTGGTAACGGGTTTGATTAACCGTTTGGTTCTATATTAGCTATTTCTGATGTTGGATACAATGCTTTAGCTGAAGGGGGGGGAGACAGATTGAAGCAATCGGATGACAATCTCTGCATACAAAACGTTGCATTTGTGTGCTGGTTAATCATATTATGACCAGAATGGTGAACCACTAGTAAAGGTAGCCGAACTCCTGATACAATAAAATTAACATTCCATTATAATTTAGCCGATTTTTGTTCGTATTTCAGACGCCAGTGTGAACAGCCCCCCAGTTCCGCCCACGAGGGAGAGATTTAGTTACACAAGATATCAATTAGAATTATTGGCTGTAATATATAAGCATATCCGCTATCCAAACAGTATGCAAAAACAGCTTGTAGCTAAAAGGGTCGGAATCACTCGAGAGCAAGTCAAGGTACGTGTGAAATAGGCGTAGTTTGATTCTAAGCATTTGTTTAAAATACTCGGGCCATGGCTTTACATCCAATAGTTACCATATTGTGAATTGATGTATTCGACTTCCCGATGAAACATTCCACAAACACAGACGTAAGTCGAATTCGAACCTACAACCCGGAGATTTCCAGGGCGGTTCTCTAACCGCTACGCCATCGGATGGCACCACTTGATCTATTTGTTTCGGATATATTCTCCCAACTTCCATTTTATCAGGTTTGGTTTCAAAACAGACGGCGGAAGGATGTAGTCGGCAAGACATCGGTGAAAGATGAATATCTTCAGACGACAGCCCGCAGGATGGTTCCTACTGACGTAATTGGCAGCGTCCTCGATGAGCTACTGGCGTACAAGAACAACGACAAGGAGAAGAAAGTAAAACACGCCATGAACCTGAACCTAGACGAAAAGAAGCGTAAAGCAGCGATCAGAGAGGCCAACGGCAGGATGATGTCTCCAGCCTCGACGGGAACTGATACGAACGTCAGTCTATCATCCGACAGCTCTCCATCAACAACGGTCGGCAGTCCGCTCTGCGATGCCATATTTGCCGACGTTTATCAACAGAACGGCGACACTGTTAAGCAAGAACAGTGCTGCAGCGAGACCGGTTCGTACCCGTCGAGTCGAACATCCGATATAATTTCTGACGCTAATGGTAGTCTGCTGTCGCCCACGTTGGGTCAAGGGATAGCACTTTCCGTGCCGCACTCTCTGGAAACGCCGAGCCACACGTCGACCGGAAATCATCAGAATGGCGACGTTCTGCTTAAGACGATAACGGGAATCGGCTCGTTGACGCCACTGAGAACCATAGTGACCGACACGGATAGCAACGACTCGTCATCCACGCATCAGTCGTCGGCAAGTCGACATTCGTCCGAGGTGGGTAGGAGTTCGGAACGCGAGGACTCAAAGCCGGCAGAGTTCGTTTCCAGCATCGACATACTGGGTCCACCGAACACCATCGTCATCCACCCTCACAGCGTCGTCTCGCTGAAACGTTCGCGATCCGAGGACTCGTCTTCGGAAGAGGACGACGCCGAAGTCGAACCACCTCGTAAACGCCAGGAACGTCTGGCGCAGACTGACGGAGTACCACCGAACGCTGTAGCGCCCCTCTCGGGACCGATCCGTTTCAGCCCGAGTACAGCAATCGGTGGCCAAATTCCGCTCAGCGTTCAAGTGCCGAGGCATCGACGAAGCCCCGAGGAGCACTTGGATCCCGTCCGGGAAGGCGAAGACAAATTGTTGACGACCGTGTCGTCGTTGCCCGATCCTTTATCGTGGCCTCCACCGCAGTGGGCGCCTCGACCCGCGGAAGGTCCAGCCCACGTGTACCACGTCCCCGCACTACCCACTGACGCTGAATTTGGCCAGTACAGTCGCGATAGTCCGTATGCCGTCCAGGCGTTGCTCAGATCGAGTTCTGGCGCCGCTCTGGATCGTGACGTCGTCCGCGACTTGTACGGCATTCCTCAGATAGGAGCATATCCGTGGGACAGGTCGAGCGGCGGAGGCGGCGATAATGGGGTGGACTCGGCGACGAAGCAGAACTGCGACAAGTCGCTCTTAAACCAAATCTCCTTTTTGTCGCCAGAATGCTCTAAGCTCGGGTCGTTTGCCTACGACAATACTTCTTGTTATCCACCAATGGCGAACGGACGACAGGATGTGTTCACTCCGTGGATGTCCTACCCGAATACTTGTCCATCTTTTGTCCACCCTATTCCGCAAGAAAATTGCACTGAAAATGATGTTTAATGGCAAACTGGTATAGTTAAAGGCGAACGGTATCTTATGTTCAGTTATATGGAACATAGCATCTGAAGAGACCTGCCTTTCCTAAATATTTACTTCTTAACGTGCTTAGCTGATGCACCACGTCACACGCATTTCTTTTAGCAGAGATGTTAACATTGGAGGCCCATTTTAGTGGTGCAGTTTTTAATTGCAAAAGCTAGAGTAAGTGATAAGAATCTCATGTCATATAAATTTGCTTTTATATTAGTTCTGACATGTTTTACTTTACAATCTTTATATATTTTAATGTGTATTTTGTAGTCATATTAAATACAACTTTGATATAATGGATGAGTGCTTTGAACAAATTTTGTTACACTAATAAAATGAATGAGTGAGTGAAGGAGAAGTATTAGAATATATATTTGAGTACATACATTGGTTGAGAAATAATATAATAAATACTATTATTATTAGTATATTACACTTGTTAATTCGTTTTCTTCACATTCCTCCTATAAGAAATCTCGAACTATGGTGTTCTATTTTCTAAATTTTGTACTTTTAACCTCCACGCTGTGGTTATCATTTAATAATTTACGGTAATGTATATAATCACACGTTTCGGAAATATGTATGACGATCAAATTTAATTTTTTGTCACTTTCAACAAATTTAGTAGCAAACCGAGATGAAGGCACAATCGACGTACGTCTTAAATGTACAAATCAAGACCATTGCCAAGCTGTATTAGACGTTTTTATTAAAATTAAAGTGTGCGTTGTATGGCCAATTAATACTTCATTTTTTTAAATATGGATGAATATTTACAAACTAATGTGTTGCAACATAATTCACATATATAAAGCAAGTCTGAAATTTTACATGTCGCTATAGTTGATGATTAATATTAATTCATAATGGATGTAAATTTCCGTATAATGGGTGTTACGCTCTATATTCCGACACCCACTGGCTTGACAATTCACTATTTCTACACTCCATAGTTGCGGACGCACGTCTGCCTGTCTTGTGCTTTCAGGTGGAATAAATTAACCGTAACTTTGCCGTGTGGAAAGGCAGCAGTTTTTAGATTGATGAAATTCATTTTGCTATAAATGAATCGACAAGACTGCAGAGACACAGATCGAAATATTGATTGGATTTAATTATTCAAATTCGAACAAATTAGGAAAAATGCAATACAATAAACAAAACAAAACTTTTAAAAAGCACAAGAACAACACCAAAGCGTAATTAAATTAACATTAAAGGTGCCATGAATATGTATTAAATGTGTCAGTGAATAATACACCTGTGGATTAGCAATATCTGAAATGCCGTAAGAAGACACGTTAGTAATAATATTAGTGATAAATGCTCATTTTGAATAAGGTTTATACGATCTTTGTGCTTTAACATCAGCTTTAAGGGTAAGTACCATTTAAGGGTATGTACACTATTTATTACATGCGCTAAGCTGACTACTGGCTCATATTTTTTTCATTCTTTATACAAACGTATATATCCATAAATATCATAACGTACAGTTTTCCCAATAAGTCATTTTCCCAATATCTCCCTTCAAGGTATGCATATGCAAATGTTGAAAATAATTATTAAATGTTTCAAATTTGCTGCATTTTAGTCAAATAATCTTCTTTTTATTAACCAGACCTTTTCAACATCCTTACAAACTTTTTTCGACATGCATTTCGTGCTGTTTTTTTAATCAAAAGTTTGATGGTCCACTGGGCACTTGCCCGGGGGCCCAACAAGCATAGGGGCGCCACAAGCATAGGGGCCCCTGCTAATTTGTGTATGTTAAGTACACTTAAGTAATCCAACTTGGCCGTCTTAACGCATGGGCACACTGGGCAGTTCCCCGGGGGCCCCACGAGCATATTAATCTATGTATGTTGTAAGTTACTGTGAGTGGTTGTGTAGGTAGGGGCCTACAGCTTTGCCCGGGGGCCTCTAATATTGTTAAGACGTCACTGACTACTACTACTTACCTTATCTTGTAACACTAATTAATATTAAAATATCCATTTAAATTAATACGCTGTTGATACTCACTTAATTAGCGGGGCCGCTGCAATATTTTGCGTTATGCACATGACAGCGTATATAATACAATGGATTTTTTCTGGGTTTCGTTAGTAATGCGAATATTGACATAAATAAAATTCAAAACGAGATTATTATATTTATTTTAAATAGATTAAGTCACTATATGAAGTTACTATTTTTTTCTGGTCGTCTTGTTGAAAAGTAAATATGAATAAAGAAATATTTTTTCTTCATTATTCTGGTTCTTTATTTCGAACATTGTCAGCTTTAACTTATCGATTATAGCTTAATATTAAGGTACAGCCTTTAGTTTTGACCGCAGTACGGATATTTGTCGTGAGATTGAATGTGAAGACACTGTTGCTGTAATACGCCAACTTCTGTCCAGCACGATGCATTTAGACCACGTAGACACGCTCCCTATATCTCTGGCCCACCGTCTTGGGAAACGCAGCAAGGACACCACGCGTTCAATCATGTCCACATTTCTAGTAGTGAATCAGCTAGCCAAAGTTCTGATGCACACTAATCGACACTGGAACATTCGCCATTTCGTATCCAGGCAAATGCCTCAAGACATGGCAGAACGAAAACAATTTGCACTCGAAGAATACAAAGCAAAAAAGGGAATCCACGCAATAAAACTCGATTGGCAAATGACAAACTGCACGGGAAAGGAAAATTCCAGACCCAGTTCCTACAACCCTCACTGCCTGACCCTGATATTGCTGTGCCTATTGGTTCTCTCAATGTAACCGAAGGGTCTGAGAAAATAGAACAAGGCAGTACCGTTAAGGGGTATGCTGCTCGAGTCGAATCTATGGATCAGTTTCAAACGGGATTAAATCAAGTAATGCAGATGCCCGGAGTGTTCTTTAGTAGCCATATGATCTACGTCTATCGCATATCCGATGGTAGGAGACGTGTAGTGGAGAAGTTCTCTGCTGTTGATGATGCTACAAACACTGTGTGTATTGTACCCAGAGACTGTAAACCTGGTTTTATCCAGTTGGGACGTAAAGTTTTGAGATCATGTATGATACAGGTACTGAGGCATTAGCGGGATTGTAAGTAGTTACAAAGAGCCAATAACTTTACTAACAAGATATTATCAAGACATTATCTGGCTTCACTGTCTACATATAATAACTGTATCGGGTAAACTATGGTATACTACAAATCAAATGTATAGTGATTAATAGTACAGTGGTTAAGGGTTACAAAGAATCGTGCAAAATTTTACAAAAACATGAAAATTGACATACAGATACCTTAACATGTGTAGGTTGATTTAAGCCTAGGTACCCATCGCTATAACCATGGTAACTGTTGTAGTATTTGGTACTATATAAAACAATGTTTAGCTGCTTCACTTCGTTTATTCCAAACTTCACTTACATATTCTTACGAGAGCCAGTTTGTGGATGAGATACGTCCAGTACATGGAATGTCGTACAAAGCAGGGGTGTGTCCATTAACAGTAATAACAGTAGCGTATTACCAGAGAGCTTAAATATAGAGAGGCGTTACTCTTTCTGCGCCATGTTGCCAATACTAGTACTATATGTTACATGATCATATACTATTTTATTAATTAACACTTTAATTGTGCACACATGATATCGAAAAAAAAACGAAGCTCTGAAACTGCAAATAAAGAATTAAGTGATTTCACAGCCCAGTCACTTAATTCATAGCCTACAATTTGCGATCACTTGACAGCTCATCAGAAAATAATTGAACGTGGTTTAGGTTATTTCACAGCTTTGTGTGTGAAAGTTTTTTTTTATGAAAACGATTAGGTATATATGAGGTAAATGCATACAAACATACTTTCATCATGTCATGCAGTTTATCATAGTCCATAAATTTTTATTTATTTGGATATATATACATATAATGATATATACAGCTATTATAACGCAACCATAACACAATTCAGTACCATATAGCATATATTCATGATGTCCGTTTATCATATATTAACTAAAACAAATCATAAGTTCATTAATTTAAAGTCTACACCTCAATAATATAGACCAATATAGGCCTGCCCAGCTGAGAACAAAGAATATACATGGAATATTAACAATGTTTATGTTTGCGTTAACATGTTAGAGATAGAGAAATTAGTACTTTCATACAATAAGTGGCATCAAATCTCTTGTGCCACGGGTTCATTTACAGTTACAATCAGTCATTTCCTATCAAATGGACAGAATAACCCAAATTGCTTCCAGCTCTAAACAACCACTACTACAAAAATATGACATTTAGTCCAGATCAGTGAACTGTTTAAAGTTAGACAGAATATACCCAGAGGTGTAATAGACACATGCATTGACTACTGTAACAGATAACTCAAAATCATCTATCACATCCAACACCAGTAAATCTGTATCCAAGAGATTGGCCTGTTTACATGGTATCTCATCATCATAGAACTTCAAGGACTGAAACAGAACAATACCTTGTAAAATAATGACTTTAACCATTAAGTGCATACACAATGTGTAAACACATGTTTTCCTTTTTTCAAGTTGGTTAAAGAATTTGATTTGATATGCATTTAAGTTATGAAGAGAAGTATACCAATTAAAGCACATGAGCTGAACATTCAGGTACTAATTCAGGTGCTGGTAATCCTTTTTTGTATTAAGATATGAAATGGGCTGACAAAATTTCATGGGTTTGATGCCTTGTTTTTAATTAATTTTATAATACCAATTTTCACCATTAATATTTATAAATATTAATTACCATCACAGCTGGCCCTAGCTGTCTCCTGTATAGGTCTCCTATCTGTTAATACCTTCCTCTTTGATTTCAGTGGATGCATGCGGTGGATTTGGTACATCAAAAATAGTCGGAATAGCATTCTAGATAAGTTTATCTCTTGTCTGGTTCATGAATTCCGTTTCAGTGAAGTGTATATCATACATTCTACAATTAGTATTCAAGTAATTTAAATCTTTCCTCATCATATATCTGCCCAACAACAATTAATAACCCATCTTTTACTTCTGTCAAGAGAAAAAAATAACAAAATGAATGTTTCTACCACTAATTGAGGTATTTAATAATTAATTTCATAACATTTAAATTATAAATAGAAGTCCATATATATTTACGTTTAAAAATAAATATGGATGCAGGTGATCATGTAAATACTCAGCTATTTATAATTACTGTAATTAGGGAAAAATTATCTGATTATTATTATAGTAATTTTAGAAGTCCAATTATATTATTAACAATAACAAAGTAAAATATACCTCCCGCCCATAACATCTTCAGTGGCTCCAGTACATGTAACTGTAAGCTTATGTATATCTTACATACCATTTTGTGATTAATAGGTTGATATTGTTCAAATAAAATTTTGTTGAAATATAGATCTAGATAGATCTTGCTTGGGCCTACTGCTTGTCATGTCAAGTAGGGGCGTGTCTACTTCAAATTGTTATGCTTATTTTTTAAATATCCTTTATCTAAAAAAGCCAGATCATATCAAATTTTTACACTAGCTTTCATTTACTTTCGGGAATGTCTTTATTTGTGCATACTTTTCCTGTTACTGTAGCCGAAAGCGGCGCAGAATGAACCAGTGCCATTAGGCGCCATGTTAACGAAGGGAGCTGTCCGTGACAATCTACCTCCAGTCGCTAGGGCCCTGGCGCTCCATGAATTCAAAATGGCGCCCCATGTTAAAACGCGAAGTAACACGTCTTGTTATAAATAGTCTTTCATATTACCACAGTAACTGGCCACCATTTTGAATTTCAAAATGGCCGCCATTGACCTGATATTCGTCAGATCTCGGCTCCTAGGCAACGTAGAAACATGATGTTGATGTATAACATAACTTTTTCAATGTCAAGAAATCCATTTGCTCAGATTATTATTATGTTGATATTCAAGATGGCCGACATACTAAAATGAATAATTTTCTTATTCTGTAATGACAACAATAAAAACATGGTAGTATATAATGTTTTAGAGCGAAATTAATTAAAATGAAAAAGATAACACATAGGAAGTGACCACACACAGATGACTCTATCTCTTGGGCAGCATACCATATGCTAGCCAGCAGTCAGCGATGGATTGATACATTTCCAAACTAGCATTGCTACCGCTTTTCGGAAAAAACTGCGCACACGATCTGCATAGTCTCTCATGCAATGAATATGGTGAAGCTTGCCGCGCATCATCTGAATCCCCATCTAGTGCCTGTAATTGCTGCTGATCAACCACTTTATGCTATTGCAAAACAAGTCCAGCTGTCCTGGCCAGAAACCTATGACGAAAACAAATATTTTTATAATGGTGGGCGGCCTGCATATAGAAATGAACCTCCTGAAGTTGTTGGGTGATTAGCTGCAGGGGACTGACTGGACCGCTGCTTTGATGCAAGCAAACAGTTACCACATCGGGACGCACTGATTCAGTGCTAGCTGGGTCACACGTCACCCGCACAAAGGTACGCACACCAAGTAACAGCAGCTGCTCTATGCATACTACAGAATCCTGCATATCAGCTGTACCTGGTGGAGATCATGCCGTTTCGTTTAGAGAATTCACGTATTGGGAACTGACGTTGCAACTCGAACTTATGGCTCCCGGTGCACATCAGTGATATGGTCAACCTACCCAGTAACTATCCCATGAAAAGGTAAAGGAATTGATTAAAGGAGATAGTGAGGCAGTCGGGTTGACTGAAAATCCACTGGCGCTTGAAAGGTGGATGGTTGCGGGGCCGGAGATATCACGGGTCGTACTTCCATTTGAAAAGAGCTTCCAAGCAGTCAATGATAGAAAGAAATCCCAGAAACACCATGAACAATACCCTGGTGTTCAAAATAAATTTGCCAAATTAGTACACGCTCTGGTGTCTGCATTTGACGACATGGAAAACCCATACCTGGAAGATAGTGGTGATCCATTTAGTCTCGATACCAAAATGGGCAAAGACATGATACACACAGTGTATACAGTTGACGAAATTGAGAAAGAACGATATCGTAGCTTTGTGGCAGTACGACTGAAAAGTTCAGCAAATAAGCACCTTAGTGATATTGTGAAAAAGAACAAATTGCCACTATTCAAAACTCCTCATGAGAAAGCCAAAATCAAAGAGCAAATTGCAATTTGCATCACTCTATTTGCTCGGCTGTACTTGCTTGTCAAACTAGACAAGGCAACCTTGATACCTTCTTTGAGCATGAAAACTAGCCATCACCTCCATCCATAATCGACATGGGTCAACCTCGACAAAGATCAAAATCTGACATGCTGGACTGCATAACAAATGATTCCCCACCTGTGCAGCATCCACCCGATGTTAATGCCAAGATCTTGGATGGTGCTGTAATTATTCATATGGTGAAGCCAAAAGGCAGTAGAACATTCCAGGACTATGCCCAGCAAATATTCGGTTAGACATAGTGTAGGACTGATATTTGCAAGACATTTTCAAACAGTCGACGAGGGAACGCAGGATGAATAGTGGCACATCGCAACAACAACGAATGCTTGAGAATGCTCCCATCCCACCCCGAATTGGGAAAGTTTCCTACGGATTGAGCAAAACAAAGACGAGATGTTCTATTACCTGGCTGAGTGCATGCGATCATATGACGCTAGTGAAAAGGTTCTTCTTAGTACAGAAGATGAGAATGTCATCACTGTGGGACACTACGAGTTCGGTGACATTGAAAGACATCAGCTGTGTACCCACCATGAAGCGGACAGTTGGATACTGTTACATGTTGCTCATTGCGCAAAGCGTGGGATACAGAAAGTAGCAATCCGCACAGTTGACTCTGATGTGGTCATCATATCTGTCGGCCACTTCCTGGTTTCAAGCGAGTGTGATACGGTATCCAGTTTTCGCGGCAATGGAAAGAAGTCCGTTTGGTCTCCATGGACTGCTTGTCATGCTGTCACTAGTGCCTTCACCACCCTCTTCTTGCAGCCAGAAGAGGTTGATCCACAGAGCATAACTGAGCTAGATTGTTTAATAATCACCATGTACAGCAGAACATGTATCCTGGCCAGAGTTGATGAGGCGAGGAAGCAGCTCTTCACCCAGGGGTCTGCGACTATTGAGAACACTCCTCCAGCCAAAGCTGCTCTCTTTCAATACGTAAAAAGAACAGTATACCAAGCATGTTATGTGTGGTCACAAGTTCTTGTGCCAGCTCCAGATCTAACCAGTCCTGAGCTATGGGGATGGACTGCAAAATGATACCGGATGGAAGCCATTTTGGACTGACCGATCAGAAGCATCCGAGTTATGCTATGAGCTATTGCACTGTCGCTGTAAAGGGATGCAAATGCAAGTGAAAATGTCACAAGTCAGGTCTTCGAAACATGACTTTAACTGAGATATTCTGAGGTTAAAGTATTATTCCCATATGAGTGATTTTATGTATTTCATTACAATTAAGGAATTATCAACTGTACGTGCGATGTTGTTGTTACTATTGTATGTTATATATATTCTAAATAGTATGTTTAATTAGTTTTATTATATCATATACATGACCTTTTTTAAATCATAAACTATTCCTCATACCAATCAAAAGTTGTTGATACTGTATTTCATTATGGCTAGTAAAAACTAACAAATATATAAAAATTATTGGTTCGAATTGTCAGCCATCTTGAAAATCAACATAATAATAATCTGAGAATATCAATTATCGCATAAATGAATTTCTTGACCCTGAAAATGTTATGTTAGACATTTACATAATGTTTCTACTTTGCTTAGGAGCCGAGATATGACGAATATCGTATGTTGAGGGCAACCATTTTGATGGCGATGGGTACCTAGGTTTAAATCAATCTACACGTGTTAATCATTATTATTAAATGATATTATCTGGCTTTTTTTGGTGTTATGTTTTTTTAACATCATCAATGAGAAAAGTGACATATTTTCAGGTTTTATACCTCCCAATATTGCTAATACTTGGTCTAATGTAAATATATAATTAAGAGGCTCCAAATTAGCTGGGATTATAATGGTGTTGTTGCATGTCACTGATATCTTAATTGTATCATGTGGCCTCATTAGCGCGTGATTTTGCATATTCAAAGGTGTTACCTAAATTGTAATATATTAGTTATCTTCCTGTAATATATTGAGGGGTGGCCTTTCATTGCTTGGGGTGTAGCTATGAGGATGATTTTGTTGCGCAATATCACCATCTTTTTATTGTTGTATATTCAGTAAAACTATGTTTTTTATGAGGTATTCACATTAGTCATGATTAGTTAAGTAATTGTTATTAAGACTACTTGTTGATTCATTATTATAATGGCCTATCATGGACTTTGAACAATGTGCTGTCATAGTAATGTAATGATATAATGATATAAAGTTTAAATAATCCGTTTTTGTTCAGAATAGGGGTCCTCGGCCGATGCTTCTCTTTGAGATTTATGTTCCAGAGAGAACGCTTGGGGTGTATGTCACCGAACACCGAACACACTGGCGAGTTATTTAAATTTAAAGGTAGTGATAAATAAGATCGGCGGTGTCCATTATTGGTGTGAGCAAATAATTAGATTAAACCAAATATTGTATTTGTAATAATGTTTTGCGCAACGGCTGAACGTTTTGGCCCAAAACTGCTTACTTAATTACTATTGCAAATAAACTGTTTCGTTTAAACTGTCTATTTATTTAGATTTAAAAAACAAATGTGTTACAATTTACCCAAATAAGACGCCAACCAGTTGTGAGGCGATTAACACTAGAGTTGCATAACAGTTCCATGGAGAGAACAATGACCAAATTCATAATAATTATTATAATAATACTATCTTCCTATCAAACAATTGTGGATATTATATAGAGGAATTGAGTAGCCTGTCGGGAAAAAGTTCGAATTTAGAATATCTAAAGCTTGTCAAATAAATGTGACGATTTCAATAGACTAGAAATAGTTGACAACGAGTTAAATTGTATACAGATTTGTGAAACATTCCTTACTAAAACTAATGCACATGTACACGTACAATATTGATGGATATAGGTTAATAAACATAATAAGAGGTGGAGTAGATATTTATGTCCGAAACAGTATCGACTACAGAGAAAGACCTGACCTAGAGATAAATATTGAAGGTTCCATTTAAAGCATTTTTATTGAAGCTAACAATTTGGACCAGAAACGAATAATATAATAAATTTAAAGAGTTTCGAATACAAATGAAAGAGAATCAATTGTAAAGTATGACTGTATTATGGATAGACTGATATCGGAAAATCTGAATTTTTAATAGTTTTGATCATCTTAAAACAAACAAACAAACATAAATATAACACCGATCTATTTAATGCATTCTACTCGAGAGGAATTCTTCCCATGATAAACAAACCATCACGATAACGCACAATTCGGCCACTGTGATTGACAATATATATATATATATATATATATATATATATAATGCAAAATATAAACGCAATACATTTAAAATCTTGACTAATGACAGCTGATATTTCGGACTATTTGGCAAAAATCAAGGTTAGTTTTTACATCAAGAAAATTAAATGAAATGTAGATAGAATAAATTACTAAACCTCTGGCCGACATGGACAGGGAATATTAAAACAAATGGGATCAAATGAGGGTTATTTATATTTTATAAAAAACTATTGATAATATACTGGACAAAGAGGTACCTAAAACGATTATCACATCAACACTTTTTGCATAAAACACCCAATTATAATTCAATAATTTCTCACCGACATATGTGATTATGAAATTGTCCAAATTAGAAATAAAATGAAGAAAAAGACATGATGAATTAACTCAGATTTTATCAAGTAAATTAATACCAACATTGCTACTACTTTGGCAATTATAATGAATCATTCCATTGAAAATGGGAAATTATCAACTGAAATGAAACTTAATTGCCAAAATCGTACCAATATTCAAAGCGAAAGATAAAACGTTATTCAACAACTATGGACCAGTGTCAGTATTTCTCTGTTTTTCAACAACAACAAAATTGAAAAATTAATCCATGAGGGAGATTAGTCATTTCTTCTACAGAACCACATATTTTATAAAAGCCAATTAATACGGTTTTAGACCAAACCATAGTACAGCCAATAATGCCGTCTTGGAATTTTTTCACGATATTTTAAATACATTTGAAAATAAAGAATCATCAATAGGGATATTCCTGGACCTCTCCAAAGAGTTTGATACAATAGATCATGATATATTAATTAATATTCACTGATCAAAAAATAAAATGGGTTAAAAGCAGTACATTTTTGGGTGTTATAATTGATCAAAGATTATCTTGGACTGAACGTATTCAATATTGTAAAAACAAAGGAACCTATAACTATTCGATTAATTCTATGAAAAATGTATTGCCAACGAAAATACTAACAACAATTTACACTAGACTAGTTCAATCTTATCTAACATATGGATTACTCGTGAAATAATTCATTACATTACAGAAACAAGAAATAAGAAATGTACCAAAATCACAGTATAGCTATAATCCAGCTACCGCACTTCTATTTATGAAATTAAATATTTTAAAACTACAGGAACTATTCAATGTACAATTAAATTGGTTGATGTATCGACATAAATATAATACTTTTCCATCACAAATTCGCAAAATATTTACCAGAAATACTGATATATATCAATACAAATATGCAAATAAATCACCGGCGACTGAAGTGTGTGTCGGATAGTTTCATTTGTGCAGATCCATGTTCTTGGTTTAATTTACCAATTCAATTGAAAGAATGTAGAACTGAACAAACGTTCAAAACAAATTTAAACAAATTGCTTATTTCACAACATTTAAAACAAATTCCGATTTAAATTAGCTGGTCAACAATCATCCCCGAACTAGTTATATATATCCTTATATAGGATATATATAACTTTATGATATTCTAGGTCTCATTTTGAAAAACTGATGGTGTGAGCTGGAATTCCTGGGTGTCATATTATAGTAAATGCGTTTTCATCTTGAAATATTTAACTACAAACGATTTGTATGTGCCATGGGTCACACGGTCTCTCATAAATGTGGGAGAGTACAGGAATGCATTTTTCTTTGACTTTGGGTGATCCAGATTATAATGCACATATATTCACTTGTCTCTAGATTAAAAAAAATTAACGATGCTTTGTGAAATGTTGTAGCTTAATAGTTTATTTGTATCTTATGATCTTGATATAAATTTGATTTTATTTGACATTTTCTCACACGTGTCGATAGTTAACACAGTAGCATTTTATATATACAAATACATTTAAACTATTTTAAAAATCATGATGTTAAACAATTAAATTAAATGTTTATAAAACATTATTTTAAATGTTTTTAAACTGTAGCAAATGGGTTGGGCACATATATTCACTTGTCTCTAGAATCGAGCGAGCATTGGAATAGAGCGAGTATTGATTGTTTCAGTATTTAGACAAATTTGCTTTACCAGTCATTTCTAATGTCATAACTTTTGGTAAAATGGGAGGACTCGCTCGTGCTTTAGGCTTGCAACTGAAACGAGTAGATCTGATGGCATGCACACAAATAACGTATTCATTTGATCCATTTGCTGCAAACGTTAAATCCGTTAGGTAAAGATAAGTGAAAGATTTTTAGATATTTGGCGTGAGCGATAATAGGACAAACTATACAAAAGATGCACGTTTAACTTTATCATGCGATAGATCATAGAATAGTTTGTTTCTTGGATAAAATTAGTAGCAGACCATTATTATGAAGTGGCTATATAGACAAGTAAGCACATTTTGTAAGCTATTGGTTCGGTACTTGATGGCATCAATATGTGGAGACCTCGGCATTCATAAACAAGACCCTTTCCTGAGTTCATTGCGACTGACCGTGACTCCGTCACAGGGGAGACTTTGAAGTTTGTCTTGGGCGAAGGCTTGGCCGTCGTAATTGGTAGCATTAACTATGATTAACCGTAAGCCTATATTGAAAAATGTTCATATATTCTGTAAAGTGTAATCACAATAGGATAGTAGCTGTTTCAGTATATATATATAATAATAATGCATGTTTATAAAGCGCCAGAACCAGGTAACCCTATTCTGAGGCACTGTACAATATTATCATCCCTGACTCAGACCTGTTTCCACCCAGCACACATCTTAACTCCCAAGGGAGCATACAATGTATGCTGCCATTATAGGTCCAAAGCATTACTCAAACACATAGCCATTGCGTCCTGTCAGGTACTCATTTTTTATGGATGAGTGAACAAGTCACCACATGACAACATTGTAGCTCCCGGAGATTCGAACCTGCGACCCTTCGGCTACGAGTCTTACGCTCTAATTAACTGTGCTATCACGGCTCAATTGTTAACTGGTAGCAATGTGCTAGTCATTTACTCTTAATGTATCAGAATGTATTAGTAATGCTGACAATCAGTGACTACAATTCACTGTCATTTTTTCTATTTTGTGGCTAATCACTAAAGTATTGGGGATTTGATAATTGGGTATTTTAATTGATTTTAGTCTTACTTTTTGGTTTGACCTTCTTTCCTTCGTATATATTTTAATCTTCTGTTTTCCTTGAATTGTAAATACCTCAGAATAATAATACTCAAGGTCAGATATAAAATAAATAATGGGTCAAGTATATTTTGAGAAATATCATATAAATAACTTGTTTTTGTTTTGACTTAGCCTTGTCTAAAAAAAAATTACTGAGGTAGAAGGGATAACAGGAATGATGCCACATGTCTTTTTGTTGAAAGAGCAAATGGTGCAGGAATTTAATGCTTCTGTCAAAAATATTTATATTTCTTTTCATATAAAATACATTTTTTTTTAATATGATAAAATTCTATTACAGATTTTAAAGGTAAACAAGTGGTTTTATTATTGTATTTTGTAAACTACTTTATTTGTTTTTCCTAACTAATTTATGTCAAATCATTCTTTTTTTGCAGGCAATTCCTTTTTGCACTATCACCTACAAAGACACGGAGTACAAATTACAATTGTTCTTACAAAATTGATGTGAAATCAGACAGAAGTTCACCTAAAATACATGTAAAATTTGGTGAGTATCTGTAATAATATGTTTTCCGATGTTTAACAACCATCAGAATAATAATTTCAGTTTAATTCATGATTGGTATACTTCTGATCATAAATACAGTGATGCTCTATACTTTTTATAGTAATGACACTTGAAAGTTTCACTAACACTTGACTGTAGGCTATGCACCATGTAGATTGAAATCTTGTTGTCAATACTATTCATTTCACATCCATATTATAAATTACATCCATCATATAATGGCATAGACACCACTGTTGACATTCTTAATATGAATTATTTTTAGCACATCTTGAATATCATTTTAGTTATGAATACACATGATACATAGATAATAATAACAATAGTGTATGTTTAATCTAGTGCCCTGAGTAGCACTAGCAGGAGCCATTCATTAGTGCTGTACTATAAAACCATAAATATGATGTATCTAATCTACAAGTCCTTAAATTTGGTGGAGTAGGGGGTGCCTCTATGGTCTAGCAGTAGCACCACAGATCACTACCACCATGTTTGAATCTCCGGGTGGGCATATCTGAAGGTTGTTTCATCTGTGACTTCGGTTCATTACCTTTGGAAGTCGCTATGCCCATTTAGCCTACCATGTGCACAAAGGTGGCCATAAAACACCAATCATCAATTGGTGGAGTTGGGTGCTGAGTGAGCAGAATCTAGTCCAAGCAGGGTCAGATAAAGCTTGAACCGAATCACTTGGTTCTTAATCAGATACCATTAATGGCTGGTTTAGGTACTCGACCAATTTTGGCATGTGATAATACTGAAGGTTAGTAACAAGATAGTTTTGCATAGTTATGTTGAAAATATTTGTAAACTTACTGCGAACCTTTGTTATTAGTCACACTGATCATGATAAAAAAATGTACGAAAAGAAACAGTTCATTTCTATAAACAGCCTGTAGCTAGTATCTGCTTTTATAAGATATATCTCTACTAAAAAAGTGTTACCATTCTGATATAAAAAATAGACACAGAAGTGACAAACATATATTTCAGACAATGCAGCTGATAAATCATACCAGATTTTGTAGGGTGTGGAAAATAGTGAGATATTTGGTTCTTTTAAAAAAAAATATTTCACTAGAGCAGGTATTAGATAAATATGCATTGTCATATTCATAACACAGAATCAGAGGATGTAGACCTATTATGTTACAGTGCTGAAAACTAGGCAGTACACACTATAAGAACTTCCTGATGTTGTCTCTTAATGGAAAACTATTTACAACTATTAAAGTATACAGATTTAACAACACTAGTTGAAAGAGAAATGGCCACACTGTGGTACATATATTTAGATAAATACTAGGTATAACGTAATAATGTATTTTTTTCTGCTGACGTCACATCAGTAATAAATTAGAAAATGTGTTTAAAGTAGGCTGCCTCAATGTTTGGCAGGTTTTCAAAATTTGAGACTTACAGAATATTCTCTTGGACTACTGGTACCGTACTGGTGATATAATTACATATTCCACATTAATTATGATTCAGTAGAATGCACATACTGATCAACTGTGATCTATCTATGCTAGTAAAACCTTTTGGAGATAGCTTCTACTGTGTTTAAAAAAAGCATTTTAGAAAATTGCCTTTTTTAAACTGCTGTTTTAATTAGTGGTGCTGTTTGAAGCACATATTTTATCTTTACACTTTACCATCTTGATTAAGAGAGAAACGTGTGTTTATTAGTAATGATGGGCAGAATGTTTCATGATCATAGTTTATTGCATGAATATTCATTGCAGTAAATAACAGGCATTTATCAGAGTCTTATTAAGACATATAGCATTTGAATTATGTAATACCAACTATGTACTTATGGCAGATGCTCTGTGTAATTAATAAATGCACTGACTTCAATGATGTGGGGTATCTCTAGTTCAGTGGATTAACTTTTGTTTATGAGCTGTGCTTGATACTGTGTTTCTTTCAAGCACAGTTTATTCTGAGAAGATTTGAACACATATGCTCAATGCGTATTTATTTATTACTTTTCAGTGGATGGACATGAAGCAATATTTAAGACGGAAAACCTTTCTACATATGATATCGTCAGGAACTTCAATCAGCTGTGTGAACAACATTCACGTAAAAAGTGATTATAAATCCTTGCTGTGACCACAGATGGATTTCCCATTTTTTATTCACATGGATAGTTTTATGTATTATATCAGCAAATAAAGTATTGAAAAAACATATTTGTCTGGTAATATATTTATAAAAACAGAATCATAACCAGCTGCATGTAAGTTCGGGTCTTAATCTATTCAACTGCATTACTGAACCAAATAGTGGTTTACATGGGGTTTTCTCAGACGCACAATTTGTTATATAATTCTTTCCAGCAGAAAGGAGAAAACATTGTGTGATACAAACATTGGAATAGTTGTATTTAGTTCTTTGTGCTCAATTCCATTCGGTTCCGACCTGACAGGAAAAATTAAAAAGTGTCATGGAAATTTGGTATTTCAAAAATGTCTGTTAACTTTTAAAACAAATGGTGATTGTCGATGATTTTAGTTAATTATGTCCTTGTCTTATAAATTTTTCCTATCAAATGTTTAAAAATTGTTGTCAATGACTTTTTGTATTTTCTTTCTCTGTTTGATCAATTTCACTTCTCTTGTAATTCAGCAGTTCATAAATAATATATTTCAGTGTCAAATTGCAAACTAAGCTCAATGGTCAAAATGTTCTGTGTCTTTAAAACTTTAAAACATAACAATGAGAAACTAGGGAAAAAAGTAGTATTTGCTTGTCCCAGAATGACTGTTGAAAGCTCAATATTCATAGCTTATCTTGTAACAATAATCTAATTGATATACTCTGTGCCACAAAATGTTTATACTGAGCAGCATGGGAAAATGGGCTATCACCAACCTCAAGGATGTGAAGAAGCATAAATCATTTGTTCCATGTTTGAACTCTGCAGCTAATCAATCTTTTATGATGGAAGTCTCCATCACCAAGCAGCCTGGTCAACAATGCACCGACTTCTACTGAACTTGACTATGAGGTTGACCTAAGCAAGAAGCATTATTTGGGTGATGGTTTGCTGTTCCTGATCACAATGATGATTCTGGTAAGGTGGATAATCTGCATCTACCCACATCTCCTGATCAGCAGCCTTCTGCTGTTCACAACAATGTCTTGTAGGCCCAGAATATTATGAATCGATGTCTTTCGATCGAAATTAAGGAGGCTGAAATACTTTGGACCATCAAACATATGCCCTCGGTTCTTTTACAATAAGATCCTACCTATGGTAGGTGATCTACAGAGGTAATCAGATTTATATTTTTAAACAGTGAAATTGTTAAGCACTGTCCCAACAAAATAGCCTACATGTTATATTTGGCATAACTTCTTACTTCAAAGAAAGGTTGATTGATGGCCGGCGCTGGGACGTGTGGATTTTGTCTTCGGGTTAGCGAATAGTCTAAAACACTAGCCTGACTGGGCTACCAGCATTTTGAGGCAAGATCTGCAATAGTCTCAAATTCATTTTCCGTAGAATGTTTTGGAGCTCTACGTGGTGAAAAAAAAGTATCATAGTTTAAAACACTGCCCCGATACCTCACCAACCGTAGCTTAAAAGCACTGTTCCTGTTGTAGGCTGGATTTCTGCAGATGATGGTCATGTGACTCAAATACTCTCTCCTAATTGGCCAGTTGTCTTTGTTTACAGTAAATAAAAGCACATGGTCTTGTTTATATGGTGGATTTCTGTCCCTTTCCTGTTTATTTCTTTGATCACTATTTTTTTCTTTCTCCATTTTATGTTAATATTATGACATAAGTATGGATTCCATATATTGTATTAACTGTTTTCATACTTTTCTGAAGGAATTATATGCAGTTTCTGGTAACTTAATTTCTTCCTTGATCCTCTGTGTATGAATTATTACTGTACGTCTTTGTTTGCTATTTTGTGCTTTATTTTATATTTATCACCTCAACAGTCACAAGTAGAAAACTCCTGGCCAGATTGTGGACATGACCAATAATTTATTCCTGGATGAACTGTTGATTATTACATACTTTTATTGTAGTGTGTATCAATAAAACCACAAACACATAATTATAATTTATTATTGTCTTTATTGCCACCTGAGTTCGAATTACCTTTGAAGTTCTGTACACAGAAGTGGCCATAAAACATCAATCATACACAAATTTACGATCTAGTGTTCCATGTCGATTCCAGCACAGTTTGGTTCTGACTAGTAAACCAAATATGGTTTTAATAGCTAGTAAATTTTTGTTGGGCTAGTAAGCAATTTTTGTGCTAGTGGATTTAAATTTTACTAGCTCAACTAGTGAGATGTAGAAATATTTTTCTGACCTTGATGATTGATGACGCAAGAACATGAGCTTGTTATGCTATTAACTTGAAGGTAACAAAGTCATCACAAAATTTGTTGTTGTAATTGAGTTATTTAGCCTCGACTTTGGTGACATTTAATTTTAACTATTAGAAACACATAGTTTTAAATATAATTAGCACAATACATATATTTAGTTACGATGTTAACGTTTAATGTAATAATTATTATATCATTAAATGCCACTCAATTTATTTAATTGAATTAATAAAATCTTGCTTTATTTAGTCCGCCCAGACTTTAAATGTTGATACTGCGGAGAGCTACTGGGTTCTTTGGCCCATATAAACTATACGCCGTCTACGGATTTAGAATAATTTTAAAAAAAATTATCAATAAACATCGTCCCAACCAGTCCAATGAATGTCATATTCATCGTCCTTTTATTTTTTAAGACTCAGAATTGTTGGCGAACACATAGACACAAACAGACAAACACACAATCTGTTATCATATAGTCTATAATATATATATTATATATAATGAAACATCATATGATCATTTGATCAAATTAAAAATATCTAGATCTAGATCTCTATTACGATGATGGATCTATTTAATTACACATGATATTTATAACAATTATATTTTTTAATGTAAAAGCACACAATCAATCGATCACACGTCTTAACTGGACTTCGTAGCTGTACCCAAACAGAGAACACACATATATATATATATGTTGTTTTGTTGTTCGGGGAGAATCCCCAGGCTGTCGCTTAATCAGCACAGCCTCTATGTTGGAGTGGTTGAGAAACCTCCTCCCCCCACCACTCACAGGGGAGCAGTACGGAAAGATGGACCCGAAACACCCTGAGGGTGGTCACTGCCAGAGTGTTTTACGTCCTCGGGGTGTTTTTAACGTCCCCCTTTATTTTAAATAATTCAGTGGAGACGGCAGCGCTATTTAACGTGGTCAGCCACCCACGATGTAGTGAGCCGAGAAATTAATCCCTGGAAAAGTTTCGACCTCTTACGGGGTTCGAACCTGCGACCGTTGGCACCAAGTGCCGGGTGCTTAACCGCTAGGCCACCGGAGCTCACTATATATATATATATATATAGATCTATATATATATATATATATATATTCTCTGACACGAACAAGATGTTTTTCACTGATGGTGGCTCCCCTACCCGGTTATTTTGTTATTATTAGCCTGTCGTCGATGAGGAGATGGGGTACAGGCTAATTTTATTTGTGACAGTATTTAGTATTGACTAGGACTGCGCGACTTCCGTAAATATGCCGAGCAAAAAGAAGAAATTCAATGCCAGATTTCCACCGGTAAGATTTGTTTGATACAATGAAAATCATAAAAAATGTAGCGATGAATATGTACAAGTTTAATCATTATTTGTTAAAGTTTATAACTGCCTCAATTATATAGTCCAACTTCGTACAACTCCCAGTTCTGTAGATCTACAGCTTAGAGGGGGTCTACTAGTCCAGATGTAGTATGGTGTAGCCTGTACTGTAGGTCCTTTTCTGCCGCGCTACGATATTGGTCGCGCCATGACAAATTCGGCCGCCAACATACACCTTTAGTATAGAGGCAGGGGAGTGTCGTGCGTGCGCCACGGTTACCTCTCGTGTTCTCAGTTGGCTTGTAGATCTAGATCTACTTCAGTACATGGTTTTAAATTCATAATTATCACTTGCCACTGCACTTATGTGATATATCTTTGACTTTGAATAGCGTTAATAAAAATTACTCGCGAAATATTAGCGCAGTCTCTCTTATCAGTGGGGAGCAAGATCATCTGCCTGCGAGCCGACGATAATTGTTGTGATAAGTGTGTGTATTATCAAATTATTATGATGTGTGTGAAATACAAAAATCTGATAACCTATCCAGTTTGTTATTTATTTATTGATTTAAATATGGCCCTCAGCATGATAAATTAGAAACAAGTCTTTCAGTTCATAAGGGCATCTATTAATTCATATGCAGATTGACGGTTATCATTGACTTCTTATTGATCATCCAATTTCAATTCATTACCTAACTCCTTGCTGAAACAAAGAAGCACATGCCAGATGAGACTCAGTTAATGAGAGGCAGCGGAGTGGCGTGCATGCTGCTCCGCTGCCTCTAAAGGTTTATGTTGACAGTCGAATTGATCATGGCTTGGCCAGTTTCTTAGCTCGGCTGAAATGGACTGAGACCTTTAGTACTAGGGTTAGGTACTTGCATTTTATACATAATTTGTTGATATAGATCTGTTACAATAACCAAAAAGTGAAGTGTGAAAGTATAACTGAGTGTGATAGCATACAACACATTGATTTCTATTGCAGTATTTTAATAGTCATGTTATGCAGACTGTTTAATCATTGTTTTCTATAAATGTTGTGATTTGCCTGTAATTAGTGGTCCCATCATGATGTTGAATGGGGTACTGAAGTGGCTATAGCTCAGTACCTAAATGTATATTTTAGACTACAGGACTTTATAGCATTAAACTTTATAAATGTACCTAACTCATTGCTGATCCCTTGAAGTCATCCATTGAAAAATGTATTTGGGCCATATTCATCAGTAATTTTGATTTAGAAATATTTATACATTTATATTGATGAAAAGTATTGTTAAGGCACACACAAATTTTGAATATTCTCCACCTTAGAATAACAAATTCAGACATAATTGAAAGCCCAATTCCATTGCTTATATACATTACTTCATTTGAGCATACCCTTCATTAATTTAATTCATTTGAAATTCTTCTCAGCATGTACTAGTGGTAGAAGGCTTACAGATAACTTGTGTAAATTATTGCTATATTATATATTCTGTGGAAAACATCACACTTAAAAAAGTTATTTACAGTATTGAAGCACATATAGCAAACCCCACCAATCATAACTATAACACTGTTCCCTTGAATAACAGGTAGTTACCACCTTAGGAAAATATATATCTCAACTGTGCTTAAACAATTAACAGTTCCTTTAGTAATATCTTAGTAGATATATCAGAAACATTGAAATACATGCCTGTAATTATGTCTAAATGTATACAGTGTGCACATTTGTAAACTATTATTGCTGATTTTAGTGGTATTCATACACTCACTTGTTACTATGTTTGGCAGTGTGCTGGAATTAGGTATGTCAGGTTACTACTACTAGCATAGCTCATGCACAAAGGAAGTCTTGGATCATTAGTTAATGTGGAGAAGGCTTGGACCAACAGTTTATATTAATTTGGTAGAAGTTTGAACAGTTAGTGGAGAATTGTTTAAATAAACAGTGATGACATCATGTATATATCCTACAATAAAGTATTTGTCTCTGATTAAAGAAATAGCTCAATTATCATCACTCACACTATAAATCATTGTACATCAATTACCAATTGATTCAAACATATTTTAACTTTACATCTATTTTACACACATGTCATAGAATGATAGAGTGACTAACCATGAGAATGAAAGTCATTAAAATCATTTGAAAAAGCTTTTGACCACCATATAAGTATTTTAACTCTTACATATACCCCAATACCGAACGTTTTAACATGATTAAATATTAAACAGTATTTGGCTCAGTCACAATCAAGTAAGTTGTAAACTGTTTGAACTTATGCTCACAAATTATATAAATAGTCATGGCCTTCTGAATAAAAGTAACCTTGATTTAATATAGTTGTATTTGCCTACAGTTAATGTGTTATATTCATTATAATTCACCATATGGATTATGCAAAAAAAAATGGCAATGCAGTATAAATATCTTCTGTTAGATAATATAAATAACATAAAAATTCTGCTACCTAGTGTCAGTGTTTCCATTCTCCAAGCAGTTAATAATATTTGAGGCCAGATCTTCTTGATAAATACTAAATGGAATGTCCCTATGAGGAGTTCATTCATTATCTTGAATCTGCCAATTCTTGGACATGTGACCGAAGTAACATAACAACATTCTTTGTGATTAATCAAACCAAATGAGTGAATGTATTTACATTTAATCTGTTGTATTATTACTCTGTTGTAAAAACTGAACTGATGAAAATGTGTCCTGCTCATGTTTAGATAATAAAGAAATGTGAGCTGATCTCAGGTCATTAAACATGTTTTCTCACATACATTCAATAACATGTGCATGTCTATTAGTATATTGATACAAACCTACTATACTTGTATAATGTTTAGTATCAGGGTACGCATTGGTCCTTGAAAACCTGGAATTTGAAAATTTGGATCCCAGACCTGGAAAGTCCTGGAATTTTTGTAGAGGTCCTTGAAAGTCCTGGAAGTTGAACATATAGATCTATATTTCTGATCATAAGCTTACAAAAAAGTTACAGGAATTCAGTCGTTACACTTCTTTCGAAATATGGGTGTATCTTTGCACGTTAAAAGTTTGTGAATTCATTGAAAAGGTCCTTGAATTTGACATTGGAAGGTCCTGGAATCTGAGATGTCAATATGTGTATGAACCCTGTAGTATACACAATAAAATGTATAGGTAAAATATGGTAGCTGCTATAAATAAGGCATCCAGAAAAGATGTGGCTGCAGATATTTGCTGCATTGTATTTATTTTTGGTGTTTTTTGCGAAGCAATTGTATATTTGGTTCAAGTTGTGTAACTCGGTCATTTACATAATTGTCTTGCAAATAGGCAGTTTCTGAATCAGATCTATAACTATTTTCAGTTGTGTGTTTTTTGTAAATATAAATGTCCATATTAATTATAAATGGAAGCATTTTAATAGCTGAGTATATTTTCATATAAATAAATACATAGTCATGCATAAATGTTTATGATTGTCAGACTCATATTTATAAATACATGTTGAAACAGTTCCTAAACTGTTTAGCATATTTTGGATAAAGAAAACAAGACGTGTCAGTAATCAACGAAGGGCCTGTTTGGACTGGTCTCTTTGTTCTTCAAGATAAGTAGTAAGCTCATTAACCAAGTAAAATACATTGTAGTATACCTTTATTGTAGAATCTGTTAATCCTTTGTATGTTGACATCGGAAACTACATAGAAAATGGGTACCTAATTGGTTCTGATTTGCCAGTGTGTTTTATCAGTTTTGACAATATACTGGATTGTAAAGGACTAAGTTTGTTTCATCAAATGGCATAAAATATAAATGTTTTACATAAATGATCCATAATTTCATCCTTTTAGAGTTACTGTTATTTGTTAACATCAGACTAAATTAGTCTATGATTTTACTTCTCTCATGTGTGGTTTATATGAAGATGACAGTCTAATATCATCTGTTACATTTTGAATATTTGGTTTTACACATATTTACAGTTTTCAAGAATTTTATGTTGTTTGAAGCATATGAATGTGGAGTACTGATAGGAAAGGTTAACTTGTAGATTTTATACTTTTCAATGACTAAGCTACATGTGTGAAATGTTTATGAAGTATTATAAAGGATGTGTCTACTTAATATTACATATATGTATCTTTCATTCATGTTCAGGCACGTATTAAGAAGATTATGCAAACAGATGAAGAAGTTGGTAAAGTGGCTGCACCTGTTCCAGTTATTATCTGTATCCTTATCACTTCACTTTTTTATTGATGGTAATAGGACTTTTAGGAGTTACAATTATTAGTTGTTTAACAATTTCAGCCATTTGTACACATCTTTTATTAGGAGGGCTTCCTCGTTATCTGATTTTACTGTGTCTTGAGCAGTTGTTATGATTGACTTATTAATGTGTTCAAAATGTAACACAGATTGAAAGTTGTTCTCAGTATACGATGGTTCATTTGTATCAAATACAATAGTGTAACTGTCAGTTTTGTATAACTAGCAATACAAACTTAAGTGAGAGAGCAAATGATGAAGAGCGATGGTGCACCTGGTTATTTCAAGGCCTGCATTGTCCCACCAATTCAGTTCAACTGCACAAACAAATGGAAGCTCGGAATGTCATTTAAGGCACACACCTTTGGAGGGGGTGGTTCTTTCTGCATTAGTAGTTATAGCTTTCAATTCTGTAAGTTGGATGGCCCCAATTTTCATTTCTGGTAAAATACCTGATTGATACCTTTATACAAATATAGCTAAGAAGAAGATGGTATCATCAACAGCTAGATGGCTGTCACTTGTCAGTACAATATCTGAACTAATCATACCTTTTTGTAATTACTCATATTTATCAGTCAACATCAATAGTCTATGTCATAAAATAGAATTTTTTATTGTGGTGATGTAATAATATTATTATTCATCTTTTAATTCTGAATTATGTTTTAAAAAAATTACAGGCTTGTTTTAACTTTTAAATTGCTGTTTTTGCTATCTTTTATGAATGATTTCTTCACCTAGTTTCCCATTTATCTCAAAATGACAAATATATAATAGGGAAAAGTGTTTAATAATTAGCACTTTCATCATTTGTACTTTGAAAGTATTAAAGTAAGAATAAAACTTCAAACAAGCATAACCACTAATGAGGTGTAGGTCAAAATATCATTCCTGAGTGTGTTCTTCTTTAGTATTCACAGCATGTATGATAAATGGTCTGTGTTATTATGTACCATTAGGATGTTTTTCTGAACTTTGACCTTTAGCTCGAGCATTGGAGTTGTTCATTGAATCACTGATAGTGAAGTCAAGTAATATAACAAAGGCAAGACACGCCAAAACCCTCTCAACAGCTCATATGTAAGTATTCCAGTGTCAGCTTCTGAATGCATCTCTACATATTGTTTACGAATGTCACCTGTAATGATTTTTTCCCCTGTAAACACCCCACTTGGCAAACACTTGTTACTTATTGTTTTGATTGTTAGTTATTATTTTGCCATACTGATATATCTGTGCATGCTGTACCCATTATTTAACACTGCCACAGAACAGTTAGTAGGACTATGCAGGTTTTCACATCATGGTTAAAATTCCAGTGTTAATTTTATCTTTTCTCTAAGGTGTTACTTCTTGGCCATAAGTTTCATGTAGGACTAGGACTGAGATTGAACAAAACACTTATTTCATATCCATGCATGCATTATGTTGTTTATTTATTCACTTAAATGTTGGCTGTAATTTGATTTCTATTGTAATGTTTAATTTGAACAGAAAGCACACAATCTTATCTGAGAAAAGATTCGACTTCCTGAAGGACCTTGTAGCAAACATTGCTGATGTACAGGCTGATGAGGAGGGTGCCGAAAATGTGGCTGTCTGCAGTAGAAACACAGACATCGAGCCAGGTGCTAAAACCAGAGGACGGTATGTGATGTAAAGATAAGAATTAATGATTGTTGTGTGTATTACTTGAGTGTCAGGGGATCCTGGCCATTACTTCAAATAATCTAAAGCTTATTTTGTCAAACATGTAATAAATTGTTGATATATTTGTATTATAAAAATAGCAGTGTCTTGATGGCCATATTCTATCTATAGATAGACCTTTTTATAGTTGAACTGTAGATTTACATCATGTAAATGTGGTATTATTTTAGTAATATAGTATCATAGACACATGAGTTGTTTATACCTCGTAATAACGTTTAAGTAATAGGCTATATAAATTAATCATAAAGAAGTGAGAAATGTGTTTTTTGCATTTATTTGAATGTAAGCTGGTGACCAATGATGATAAACAGAAGTGTCCAGTTTATTATTGGACTAACATTAATGGGTTTATAGGCCTGCCTTAAAAATATTCTTATGGGTGGTAACGTGGCCGGGTGGCAAGAAAAATAGATAAGAATGCCAGTTGGAGTATTCTTTGTACAAAAAAATTATAAAATGTGGCCGGGTGCAAAAGAAATTTCACCAATAATTTGTGATCTTGTTTTGAATTGACCATGTACATTTGTTTACAATTATAAGTTACATTTATCTGTGCATTCATTCATCTTTGATCATGTATGCAGTTATTTTATTGCCTTACCCACTATTGACCATGACCTTATAAATATTCGGCAATATGACAGCGTCTGAAATGTTTTCCATTTCACTTTCTGTTGATGGCACAATTAAGTTGGGAAATTCTTTGCAATGGATCGACATCAAGCCAAGGCGCTTGTAGCTGATTGCCTTAATACCAGTGGAAGTTGTATGTATATATATATATATATATATATATATATATATATATATATATATTCTAAACATTTATTTAGTATGAAGAACTACAGGCAATATTGTTAATTGTCGTCCGGGTGTGGAAAAAACCGTCACCAATAATTTGCTATTTGTTTTTAATCCTATTTCACTTTCTGTTGATGACACGATTAAGTTAGGAAATTCTTTGCACCACATTGACACCACTTATACATTCTATGAGGCTCATAATCACATGGTAGGTCTATTTGAGATAGACCCATAACATATGAAAGTTTACGTCAGTAAATCAATTAATAGTGCTCGATTGTTTGTCAAGCCGGAGGACCCAGTCACATCCTTTCCAGCCAACCTTTCCCATTAACAGAGAAACTATTGAAGCCACATCTCCTGCTGACTGAGTGATGTAGCCCTGTAGAATGGACATACTATAGTTTCAAGTTAGGATGTACCACTGTTTGTTCATATTGCGCCAACAAGGATGGAAGAATTGATCCTGACATCAAAAAGACATGTAAAACTGTCTTACCTGTGTGTGCTCCATGTCATGCCAAGGACTACCAGATCCTAAAGTGGGGTTGACTGGCTGGTGCCAAAAGAAAGGCACCATAATGCCGATGTTGTAACTTAAATCATATTAAAATTAACTGACATGTTCATCATAATATATGTACAAATGGGCAATTCACACAATTGCTGCCACATTTTGTTTTTAAATCCCGATAATCCCTGGTGACAATTTCATACAAAAAAATATATAAAATTCCTGCCTGGTGAAAAAACATCCCCCCTTGTTACCCCAACAAACATTTGATTAAGGCATATGAACCGGCAGCATACATATATTGCACATCTATGGGTCTACCAAGTTAAAATACAAATTTTCTGGGACCATGCCATCCTGATTGAAAGAAGATGCTTCATTATTGAGTTGGGGGGGGGGGCATGTTTTCAATATTTAAGCATATGTGTAACACATACTGTAGATGCCAGGTAACGTGTATATTATTTAATAGAACTTCACTGCTGATGTGCCTTATGATCCATGTGGTTTCAATAGCTGAATTTACAATTTAAATAATTTTTAGACCTCGTAAGAAGAAGGCAGATGGCAAGCCAGCCTTGAAACCACGAGTAAAAAGGCAAAAGAAACTAGATGAGGATCCTGACACTGAAGAAACAGACACAGCTACTGAGGTGAGATAGTGTAATGATTTGAGGTATTTTATCTGGTAATTATTTTGACGAGTGATGTTTTGTGGGATTTTCTCATTGTAACTCACAGTGGCTATAAATGACAGGTGTGTAGTTTAAATTTTTTCAGTCCTGTTAGATGAGTATTTCTGATTATTTACTTCCCACAAAAAAAACATGTATTGCACAGAGGCAAATGTTAGCTTATTGGTTATATGTAATCACCATATAAATTTCATGCATTACATATTCAACTCACCTCTAACATATGAGTTTGGTATGGTCAGCTTCTTCCACCATTATGCATGTTAATGGTAAATTCTGATACACCCCATCTTCACTGCGATCCCTCCCTCATCCATATTATTAAATGTGTTCGTGTGGTAATGCTCACGTACACAAGATAATTTCATCAACTGTGTAATAATACATTACTTTGTTTTATAAGATACCTGCATTGTTAAGAGAGCTGACTCCTATTCTGAACCTTGCAAATGGGTTGATTACTAGGGATATGATGGATTTAGGGTGATGTTTTGATTACATCTTTTATCTCTTGTTTATCACCATAGATACCTGAGCCGGTAAAAGAAATCTTAATAATCTTGTAGTTACATCGTGCATTACACTTTTAGCCCCTTTCTCCTTTGGAAAGTCTGTGCTATGTCACTAATGATATGTATCCTTCTTTGTTTATATACACATCTGTACTTGTGCATGGACAGTTTACTACTTGGAGTGTTCTGTGTGTTGTACAAGCTTGACATCTGTATGAAACATCTGGGCATGAAAAGTGCTCTCCTGAAACTAGACCCACTAATATTTGTTTGTTTAACACTTCTCTGTGACACGTCTACCGTCCAGTCCTCAATATTTGCTGATCAGTGAGTTACTTTCAGTTTGCTGGGTGAGGATGCACCTATTATGCCATTAGTAGTGCACCGCAATGCAAGATCTCAAGTTTGTTTAATCAAATCCTAGTATTTCCTACGTTTTAGGAGGAAGGTTCGTCCTAATCATCCCAATTTCCACAGGATTATCGAGTTTATTCTTCATAATAGTATGATTGTATAAACTTAAACTAGTACAATGTCAAAAACATCAGAAATGCAGCGCTTATGTTGAAGATAGACTCCTGGTAAATAATAATTTAAATAAATTCAATAATACATAAGAGAACTATGCAAACTATGTTTGGCCTCTACAGTCAAAATTATAGTTCTATGCAATACATAGAAATACACTAAGACCAAGAAAAAAACCCAGTGATGGTATCCTGGTTGAGACCAACACTAGGACTGAATAAAACCAATCTCCCACTTGCTGTCTGTTGAGTTTCTATTGTGTAGAACAGTATTTGTATCCTTCACGTGGTAGAACTAGAAGCCTATGGTAAAAACAATGCTAAGTATAGATAAAATGGTAGAAACTGATTTGAATGGGTTTTACTTTTAGTTAGTATTTTAGCCATCGGTGTAGCTATGTGTACATAATGTCTAACACACACATGTTTAGTAATTTGATATAAAAAAATCCTGCCAAATGGCATTCCTTGGTCTCCCCCGACCTTTAAACATGGCAGTCGTTTGCCATATTATTTGATAAAAGGAGTCCGACGTAGAATTTAACTCGTTTTCATGTCACATTATCAGCTAGGTGGGAGAAAAACAGTGAGTAGCCACCAGTTTAGCTACTATGGCTATTTTATTCGTCACTTTCTATAATACTATTAGTAGCACGACTTGTTACTGTTGTGGTAGATGAGTATATTTATTTATTTTTTTGGTAACTGGGTGAAATTATAGATGAATGGTATGAACATTCATTACATCGGATTAAGATAAAACAGTTTTTTTGTAATAGCATTTAGCCTAGGATTTATAGTTTGAGTACTGATATTAATGTAATGGGGGAAAAAAACACCTTTAATTATAACTAAAATAGAAACAGAAGATCATGTAAGTAGTTTTTCAATAATAGTTTAAATACATTGACTATTTGTATCATTACAAATTGTGTGGTTAGTCTCTACCATTTCTAACCTAAATATACCATAGAAAGGTATTTCTACCTTCAAATATCCAGTATTTTTCATGGGTAATCATGCATGGTAGAAACCTGCCTTTGTTGAGTTTGTCTCATCTTGTTAGAGTAAAATGTTGTGGACAGTGATCTGCTTCATAAAACAATATAGATGTATTAGTGTTTAAAGTAATGTCATTGCATACAATTATATATCTATACGTCCACATGTGTCCATCTGTAGGAATAAGCACACATTAATGAAGTTACTATAACTTGCATGTTGTCTCCTCAGGAGCCTGCGTCTGATGAGGATGAAGATGACAATGAGGAGGAAGATGATGATGATGATGAAGAAGATACAGAAACAGATCCTGACACCCAGGATAGCCCCAAAACGGAAGGTTCTGTTGCCACAAGTCTAACATTAGGACCCTCTTCACAGAATTTGCAGTATGGCAGATCAAGCCCTGAACCACAAGCCACATGTAGTCAGCTACGGGTCAATACATATCCTCAGACCAAAGCAGGCTATGGTACTAATCAAACTTTAACGCATTCACATCTCGACCAGCAGACACATAGCTTGGACTTGAGAATAAACCAGAACAAACAGAGTTCATCTGATCAACTCAAAACTAAATCATACACACAGGGTGGGCAGACTACTTCACCAGCTGCAACTTGCCAGGGACACACGCAGTCGGATGGGACACAATCAATGCATTCTACTCGGTCATCGCCAACATCCACTCAGGTGGGTGATGGAGACTGTAGGTCTGTTGCGCAGTCAGAATCAATAGGTCAGCTAAAGTCACAGTGTAACCTACAGTCTGATGCGAGTTGTTCGGAAGATGATGGATGCCAACAGACGGAGGCTCCAGCGGATCAGCAGGTGTCCTTCACTGTTAGGCAGATGGTTGATAAAGATGATGACAAAAATAAGGATTCAGTTGGACAGGAAAACCGACTACAGGCTAGTCATAGTAATGAGACCATTCCAGAGTCGGATTCACATGCTGGTGCTAGGTTAGGCAGTGTTGATTGTGCTCCGAGAGATTCGTATCCAGTGTATGGTGGCATCCCACCAGTCAGCATGCCTTTTTATCCACATCACTTGGGCATCATGCAGCAGCTAAACCCATATCCTGCACACATGAGGCCTATGCCAGATGGCATGTCACCGTATCCACCTGGTTTGATGCCATATCAGGCGATGGCTTTTCCTGGTCACGCAGTCTTGCCACATGTCACTCACTTGCCATCCATGATGGATTCACGATTTGGAATGCCCAGAATGAATTCTGTGTAAGTTTCTCATTATTGCTCATTCTAAATCTTTAGCTGTGATATTTAACATAAATATTTAATTACCACCTTATTTCATGTTTTCTTCATTGTAGTGCAACCCTTTCACATAGAAATGGACATAGCAGTTAAGCTTTTTGAGTTCTGTTCATTTCATATATAATTTTTAAAAGTTATTGTGATATTTTGGTTAAGTCCTGATTTATTATCTTAAACAGAAAGGAAGGGAAAGTGTATTTTTCTTTACAGCTTCTGCTCCATCAAACTAAATATTGCATTATGGAATAGTCACAACTGGCATACCTAGTACTGGGTATCTTCTAGTAGTTAAGTGGCTCAACTACCCCAATAACAACATCATTATAAAACAAATAGTTTTGTAGAGATAATCATGATCTTATAAAATTATTATACTTAGCAGGAATGATGTCATCATTTAAAACTTAGGCGATTGAAGTAACAGCGTATTTGTCTGATTCTGAGCCGAGTATAAGTAATTACGATCTAATAACTTTGTTTTGCAGGTCAGGTGCATCTGTACAAAGTGGATTTAGTGAATCGGTGATGGCTGGACAGCCACCACCAGCGCATACGAAGCAGTCACAGAATCTTACACTTGCACATCAAGATAAAGATGAACACCCTACATCATGACATTATCATAACATATGCTGTCTGTTTAGATATCTCTGTATGTTCAAGGTTTTTCTAAGTTTTCTTGTTGTGTTTGATAAGAGTGGTGTCATGTTGATTGATGATTGATCTACCTGCTTCGTAACATTTTGTTGCATTTTGTAAAAGTTGTTAAATTAGCTATGTCCCTGCAGCTGTTCAAAGAGTATTTTTATTTTGAGACTCACCCTATCTATTATGAATCCCATTTTGAATTTGCTTTGGGTTTAAACAAACTATAGATTGAGATCAATTCCATCGTCATGTTCATTTCATCGATCGGTTACTATGTCATTAAAAGTAAAATCATACAGTGTGATATTATTTGTACAGTTCTTGTTATTTCATTGCAAATTGTATATGCATTGGGTTCGAAAGAGAGAGAAAAACTGCAAGATAACAGATGATTACTGTGATGACTGAACCGTCTAATGAAACTTTATGGGTTACGTTCCATTGGGCTTGTTAAAGGCTTTGGCAATCTTGTCTGAATTGTTGGTAGTAGGCATGTCGAACCATCTTATACAAAGTGTTCATTTTGCCATTCACAAATCATGGAGGTCACAGACTGTTTCACATTTGGATATAACTTGTCTGTGACGGTTTGTTCCATAAAGCCCCAGTAAAATGTTGTAATACATGATTTATTAACCATTTTGGCAGGTCTGACAAAAGCCATCCTAATCAACAATAGTACTGTTATTTTCTGGGGACAAGAGACTTAAATATATATGTGATATGTATATTTTCCTAATGCTTGATTTCATATTGTTTGTTATCAGATATTTAGGTTTTTTGTCACAACATCTGACTTGCAGTGCAACAGCCATTGCCTCACATCTTTAGCCATTTCATTGATTGATTGAAGCTGACTTTTCCTGTTAGGAAAAAAATAAACGATACAATGTTATATTGAATGTAATTGGTAAATAAATAAAGTAATGGATTTTACATTAAACTCTTAAAAGGATTTGCAAGTTGATCTGGTTTTTGAATTCCCCAAAATATTGAATTTACAAATGAATACGCTTGTTGTTCCATCCTGCTTTACTATGTATTAGGCATGACTGACCTGCAAAGTGCCATCCGTCTGGAGATCATGCTGCGCATAGGCATTGCAGAAATCGTCTATTCTTCTTGTCTTAAATGTTGAAATGAATTTGTTTGATTTGTACTAAGCATTGTTACAGAGTTGGTTTGTTCTAATACCACTAACTAACAAGTTTCGGTTCACTTGTATTGTTTGTGTTTTATGAAACAGCTAAATTTCATTATGTATTGCGTTGCTACTGCTATTCTTTTTTCATTAATTATATTTGAACTACTCGGCGATGAGTACTTATGTCACACATTTTCATATGTACACACTGTGAAATGGTCTATGTTTAATTAGTCGATATGAGACTTGCGCATCCTAAAACAAGTGTTATAACATACACTTCAGCCATCATCTCGTCTTTTTTACCTCTTTTAGATCATTTGCTCAGTCATTTCCTTCTTTGTTAAGCACTCGCCTATAATACTATGAACTAAAAGTAATTTTTGAGAAACGTTCAGTATACATTAAGTTGAATTAAAATTAGCTTATTTTTTTTAACATAAGGGAATAGATTTTACAAGTCTGTCAATAATTGGTTAATGTGATTAGTTTTTACCTAATAATATACTAATGCTGCCTTGTTTATGGATTTGTTTAAACGTTTGTATCCATTTGGCTTACATAACACTGGCTTCTATGCTCCACATCAGGTCACATGAAGTGCATCTGCACTTAATTAAAGGAACTACTATCACAGGATGTGCTTTTGTATTCACAAAATAATAAAATATGTATGTTAGGTATATGTAAGATAAGGCATACTGTGAAGCATTGTCAAATGAACTGTGACGAGATAAACCATGACAGTTAACGTAAATTTTTATCCTCTCTGCATCACAGCCATTCTCATTTACCCATCAGGAAGTAGCGGTTTGTACTGAAAAATGAATGCCACTTCTTAGTTGACATTTAACAAATAAATCTGTTGTAATAAACTGGCTATATTTTAAATATAAACTGTAAAAGTTAGTAATAAAATATCACCCTCCTTCTATAATCCAATTTGTTTTGATATAACTAAGAAAATACAAGAGTTGTTCGTCCAAGTTTTGCCTGAAAGTTAGTTTGTACGGTTTGTGGCGTCTTCTATAGAAGTTTTATCCCATGCTACTCTTCAGTCAGGTAATACACATATAGTTCACATGTCGACATATCATCTCTAGATACACTTGAAATTGTTTTTATGTATTGATGACAAGTGTTTTAGATGCATTGATTTTGTACGTTCTCTATGTGTCTTTAAAACATGCATTTCTGTGTTAACCCAGCGTAGCCCAAGTGTGCAGCAGGTGGGTGACCTGAATATAATACAATTTGTCATGCTGTCACCTCAAATCCAGTTCAGCTTACTGCCTGTGGTGTGATATTCATGTCAACGACTGGATGATCAGTTCGTTGTTGGAGACATTTCAGGGTTATTTTTTCTCTCCATTACTACTAAACAGATTTTATGCTGTGATCTGTCACTGACCAAGTATTGAAATGTTTTAGTGATGGGCATCGATGTATTCCAGTACACTGCAGTGTTTGACTTGTGTGCATGTCAGGTTGGTGTTTTTGCAGCTAACAAAATAAAATAACTATACAAGAGGCTTCCTAGACTGTTATTGTCGGTGTGGAAAAGTGATCTGTTACAAACTTCCCACTTTAACACAATAATCATAAGACCATGTGATAATCATTACCTATCACTTTATTATTCCAATGCTATTTTCAGTGATGCCAATTAATCTAACATCCTTTTTGACAATATCTTTCCTTTTTGTAAAACAAATTAAGCTATGCCATTCAGAAAATGTATTAATGACTTCACACATTGAACAATACTGTGTGTATGTGTGTGTGTGTATGATACATAGCATCATACAGTTTTTACAATTCTATTTGGTCAATTCCACTTCAAATTTCTCAATTCCGTTTTTTACCTGCTACTTTTGACTATTAGTAGGTACTGGTACCTACTTGGAATACCTACTCCAAGTAGTCTATATTCCAAGTAAGATTGTCATGGAAGAAATATTTCTGAATTAAAAAATTAAGTGGTACATTAATTTGTGGATTTAATTTTTTTGTAAGAAACTTCAATTCCAATTCAAAAAATTTCAATTCCATTTTTATTTAAATAATCCATTTTGGAATTGACCTCATCTGTCTGTTACGATCACACTTGCTAGTATTACCAACTGGATTGTTTACTTTCACAAAAAGTATACAATACATGTTTAAATGATGAAATCATGAAACTATTATAACCACATGTTCTAGCAAGAAAACTATCTTTTAACAAACCAAAGTTTCTCATAATGACATGAAATAAAGTAACATGGAATTTTAATATGAATTCTCGAACATGCTGTCAGTCTGCTATGAGATCTGTATATGTTTCACTATATCTTGTATGATTTATACCTAGTAGATGACCAGACACCTAGAAATAAAAATTAAACTATCATATTATTTAGCAAAAATCACACGAATGTAGTTCCCTAATGAATGTAATCAAATACTAAATTTAGCCATGTGCTCAAATTTAATACTCTACAGGGATACGTAATTAATACAGTAAATTAACATGGTATTTTGTCAAATATTTACTTGTTATGCCTTCCACAGCAATTTCTCTTTTGTTCATTAAACATTGTATGTCAAATAATACAAAAATATGTGTCATTATTGTTCATTGAGGCAGACTATTTATCTGTCCTCTTTGTGAGGACTTGTTACTACAATTTATGATATCTCTCTATTGGCAACATTATACAGTATTCATATTTCCACTCATTTAAAGCAATGCTGATCAACCCTCTAATGGTAACCACCAGGCTCCATAGTCATTCTACCCTACAGTGGTACATACCTTTATTACCCTAACAGCACATCGATGTCTATTATAATAACCCAATAGTGTCACAGCAGCCCAAATCTTCTGGTAGTCACTGAAATAGTATATCATAGGTTCTAGATAACTGATTAAAATATTGTTAGATCTGATATGATGCACAATGAAACCAAATCGTACAAATATAAGTAGCATACAGTATATTAAAGGAAACCAACAAATGAACATATTCAATTTCTAACATTCAAGAACTGGCACAATTCACCCAGATATTTCTAACAGCAGAGTGCAAAAACAACCACTTACCTTGTTTTAACCCTAATAATTGCTTCACGAGTAGCTTCATTAAAATACAACACATCTATATGAAATGAAGTTGCAATCTAAAGAGAAGAAATGTAAAACAAAACAAAAATGGGTGAGAAATAGTTCATGTGATGATGATTGATGTTTTATGGCCACTTTTGTGCACAAGGTAGGCTAAATGGGCCAAGCGACCTCCAATGGTAATGAGACGAAGTGAAAGACGAAACAACCTTCAGATATGCCCACGCTGGGATTCGAACACGGGTGGTAGTGATCTGTGGTCCAATACGCTACTGCTAGACCACGGAGGCGCCCGAAATAGTTCATGGAAAATAATTTTTTCATTTCATTGTATTCAACAAAAAACAAAAAAAAATTAGTAGAGCTAAACAACTGAAATAAACCTGTTCCATCATCAGAATCCATATCATCTAGTGAACATTCCCTAACAGCATTCTTTGAATGGTTCTTATTGTACATTTGATGTTTGTAATACATACACTGCCATATAAGGTCCCAATAGCTTCAGTGATCAGCATATGTTTAAACTGTGCAGCTGTTAACTGTATATCTTCATCTTCAAATTCTCTGGAATTGAAAGAGCATTAAAAAATACCAGGTAACTACTTTTATAACACATTCTATATAATATTGGTTATTGAGTAAATTTATTTCAGATGTTTGATCAGTCAGCACTAATCAGACATGGGGAAGGTGTATTGTAAATATATTTCAATAAACTACAACTATATTAAATTTATTCAGATACAGTTACAGATATCTAAAAACACATAATTCTGGACTGTATCTACATATGCTGCAATTGTATTCCAAATGTACAAATGCTATATTTTCCATCGATTATATGTTGTATTTATGTGTACAAGAATAAGCTATGACTCATCAATATTGATCTTTTATTAATTTTCAGTTACAAATATATGCATGGTCATTGTTTCAAATCTGCAATATCTCTTCATGTATAAACATATTACATAAACATAAAATTTCATATATATATATATATATATATGATGGCATGTTAATAAAGATGTTACAAATAAATGGATAATACAATTTCTGAAGCAAAATGGTTGTCAATTTTCCACAAACAATATATTTACATCCAGCAGAATTAAAAGATGATGTTTATTGATTTTAATGCCTGTATTAACCAAGACAATATGAATTGTTGTTTCTTTGTGACCAATTAGTTTAAAACTTCAAATTGTCATAACAACTAATTGGATATGGATCAATCACTGCCATTGTTCACCAGTGGTATTTAACTAATGGCAATTAATAAAATTTGAAAACAATAGGACTGGGGTCCCAGATCAGCACCAATCAACACTCCATTTTTTTGCTGACTGAAGAAATTAATCTAAATTGGTCTGTAATATTAGTACACCAGTGTGCAGTTAGTAATTATTTTTTGTATGATATACACATAATACAGCAATATTCCCTTACAGCTTCAGTTTCATGTAGTGGTAATTGTCAATATTCTTCATAATAGTCTGAACAGGTTTATGTGTAGTCTCAAGATTCTCCATTATCTACATATCTGAAACTATTACAATAATATATATATATATATATATATATATATATATATATACGATGTTATGTAGGACTTCATAATGTGACTGACAAATATGATATCATCAGTCAGTCACATTATTTCCTGGGAATGGTGTACACACACACACAGTCACATTGTATTATATACTGTATATATCCAGTGCCGGATTTAAATATGGTCTAGTATGGGCTACAGCTCAGGTGTCCCAAGACTAGAGGGGTCCCAAGACTAGGGGGGTCCCAAGAGCCCTATGGTCTTGGGGCCCCTAATAAAAAACATAGGAGATTTATATATTTTGATATTTAATGTGGGTCCTCTGAACTAATTTGAAATAGTTTAAAGTATTTGGGGTCCTTCTAATTGGAGTGGTATTTTAAATTCAATGGGGCCCTTCAATTTGATGCATCTTTTTATATACATATAAGAATAATAATGATATAGTAAAAAAGAAATATTTCTTTCGTTTCATGATATACGATTATGAAACAGGGATAGCACACGAAAGCATAAGCACTTATTTCCAGTGTGCTCCCTTTTATTGAGTGATTGTGTATCCTCTCCCCCACCACGCACAGGGGAGCAGTACGAAAATATGGAGCCGAAATACTGCCAGAGTATATTACGTCACCGGCTGACCAGGGCGTTTTTACGTCATCCCCCCCCCCTTTTAATCAATTCATTGAAGACCCCAGACGGTGGTCAGCCACCCACGATAATAAAGGGGCCCTAAATTCTATTAGCACAGAGGCCTCTTAAAGCAAAGCCCTGTATATATCACATACCATAGTCTAATGACATAGTCACTGATAGTGATAGTGGTAGTGTGTTACTGTGTACGGCCACTCTGTGTCCTAAGCAGGCTAAGAATCGAACACAGTTTTAAGTTTAGATCTAAAACTGGGTTTATAATTCGGACAGTTCTTGAACCAGATGTTGCTAGGACCGTGAGTTGCTATACAATTATTCCTCTTGTAGATGGTTACAAATAGTATATGCAGATAATAGCAGAATTGTATAAATTTACTGAAAACTTTAAAACTAAACAAGATAATAACAGGAGCGATAATAGATTGATAAAGAGAGGATCCTTCAACTATACTAACTACCACCACGACCCGTATCAAAGTTACTTCAGGCCCGCCAAACAGATATTACAATGAGGTCTTGTTATTCTCCACTCGCTTGTCTGTGGTTCCGTTTATAGTGATTTGCCCTTTGTTCACATTTTAAAAAGTAACCTAAGTTTTATGGTAAATCGTGTCATACCTCCGATTGGTATATATACATATACACTGATAGCGATGACGATTAACGTGATTCTACGCGTAGACCAATTATAATAGGCACCATCTTTGTGATTCTCGTCTTAGCTGGAATAATATGGGTACAACAGCTAGGACCTTTTAGTCGCATCGATAGTTAGTAAAAGGAAACTCTAGAATTTTTATCCGATTAAGGGGGATTCGTACAAGATATCACTCCGAGAAGAATATATTTAGACAGACAGTTTTAAATGCGCGGAATGATATTATAAAATCCAGTATATATATATCCAGTATATATATATATATATATATATATATATATATGAAAGAGGTTGTGGCATATCATTTTTTAGGATCCAATCTATCCGTAGTTAGCGTCCTCTCAGGTAGACGACAGCATGTAGTGGTGAATGACAAGGTATCTATTTGGGCAGGAATCCCCAGCGGCATACCACAAGGCAGCGTACTTGGACCTGATGATGTCACATGTACTGTAAAGATATTTTCAGATGAGACCAAGCTCTTCCAGGATATAAGTTCCCGTGAGGATCGACTGTCTACAAATCCAGGATAACCTAAATCGGTTAGTGGACTGGTCACAGAAATGACATGAGATTTAATGAGACCAACTGCAACGTTCTCCGTCTAGGCTCAACAAACCCATGTTATGAGTAAAGTATGAGAAATACCTCACTGAAAGCAATAACAGAGGAGAAGGACTTAGGTGTCACCATTGACCTGGACCTGAAATTCCATATGCATGTGTCCAAAGCGGTAAACAAAGCATCGAGAATGTTTGGACTAGTTAGAGCAACATTCACCTGCATCGACGAGACGATCACACTCCCCACAAGCTATTCACCACTATGGTACGCCCTCATTTGGAATATGGAAATGTGATATGGTGTCTACAGCTCCGATGTGACACAAAGCTGATGCCAAACTTGAGAAGTCTGCCATATAAGTTAGAAGCGCTGAGATTCCCATCTTTGTGCTATCGTACGAGACTAGGCGAAATGTTTTTATTCTTATGCTTCAAGCCCTCTCAGTTATTTCTAACCAGAAGTGAGAACTTTTAAAATTGGTTGCAGAGTTGTACGATACGGATCTTGTGATGGGATCACTTGTGAACGGCTACTTGTAGATTTCAAGATGAATTTCCTTAAGGATTTTATACGTGGGTTGGACTTTATTTTAAATATGTACTAAGCCTCAATTTTATTAGGATGATAACATTTGTAAGTTTTAAACCCTTCGACCTTCTTTGTGAAGTTTGTTTTCTCCGTAGATTGATAGCTATTAAGTTAATGTTTCTGACCAAAACATTTAATTTACTTTAAACAAAATATTTACCTATTTTGTTTTCATATATATGATATTTATTATGGAAAGGACTAATTTAAAAAACAAATTATAAGGCGAAGTTGAAAATTACCTAAACTAAATTTACTAAGCATAACTTTACCTAACTTAACTCAAATAAACAATCAAATCTGAATTGGATCTTCTGTCAAGGTTTAGCTAAGTTTAGGATTTGTTTTGAAAAATAAAATGTCTTGTAGTTTCTAGGTTTTTTTTTTTTCGGAGATGCTATTCATTTGTTGTGGAAATGATTCACACTCAACTTCACCTCATAATTTTTAATTGGTTATTTCCACAGCAACTGAATAGCATTCGATATTTATTGACAGTCACACGGCTTCAACTACTGATAGGGAATCATATATTCCTTCAGGCATAAATGATTTGGTTTCTGAAGCATGTTCTGTAAATAAATCTACACAAGATTATGAATGACTCTGTCCCGAGAAAATGGCCAACATATAACAAAGAAAATAGGTGCTTATATATTGTTCATACTGTTTAGCCTTTGAGTCTCCCAACACTTGTAATTCAGCATCCTTTGTACGTGGCTTTAGTGACTACAGGCAGAGTTTGGCTTTACACGAACCGACACCAATACACTGAAGCAGAAAGGTATTGTCATGAGGATTATAGACACCATAAAGATGTTAGCGAAACAGGCACTTCCTTATAACGATTAGAATAATAAGGAGATGCTCATAGTAAAGGCCGTGGTTGACTTGTTGCATACTTGAGTAAAACAACTATCAACATGTCAATCCAAATTATGAAGAATACGATACAAGAAAGATTTAGTTATTAGCGACTACACTCAGTCGTGTCAAGTAATGATGGTATAGGACACGACCTGTTTTATCTATTGACTGAAACTTTACAGCATCTTGGGCGCCTCCGTGGTCTAGCGGTAGCGTGCTGGACCAAAGATCACTACCACCCGTGTTCGAATCCCGGCGTAGGCATATCTGAAGGTTATTTCGTCTTTCACTTCGTCTCATTACCTTTGGAAGTCGCTCGGCCCATTTAGCCTACCTTGTGCACAAAAGTGGCCGTAAACATCAATCATCATCATCATTATCTTTTACAGCATCTTAAAATTAACCACCATAAAATGTTTATCTGATAGCACAGATGGCGCTGCAAGCTACCATGGCTATTATAATGGTTTAAAAAAGTAAACTTGATGGTGTGTCTGATCAACATGTTAATATATGGTGCTATTTCCATGTCTTGAATTTGGTGATAACTGAAATAACAAAATGTTCAGTGCTTGCAGTTTCTTTTTTTAATTTTTCTCCGGAATTTAGCAACTTTTGTAAAAATATCATACAGGAGAATGGCTGTATGAATAGAAGCTGTTGGAAAACATCTAGAACAAGAAAACATTAAACGAATATAGCTAAATGGAGGGACCAGATGGCCAGAAAATATAGCAACGACTATATTTGGATGTTTTGATGATGCCGCCGCAAGTAAATATATTGACATGCTTATCAATGATACAAGATTCAGACACGTTTGATGCAAAAACAAAACACGAAACAAATGTTTTACTTCAAAGTCTTCTAAAGTTTGAAACCATATTGATAGCATTTACTTACTTATATATATTTTAAACTACATCTCCGTTATCAAATTATCTACAGACAAGTGGTTTAGATATGTTTGCTGCATGGAGTTTGGTAAATTCAGCTACAACAAAAGTTGAAGGAACAGACAAGAATATTTGATAACACGCTTTGGAATTTGTAAATAAATGTAATGTCAGACAAGATTTTATAGATGACTGTGGATGGAAATGAAACATTGGGAATTGACACTTTGAAAACAGGATTGGTAGTTAAGAGATAGAAGGAGAAGAACAGAATGGCACCTCAGCTTATTGAAGACGAAGGAAATTCCTCAAATTCTTTAACTGATTTTCATCAAGCTATTACTTAATGATTGTGAGAATGTGGATTGTTAGATGAATTAGATGCAGAAGGAATTATTGACAGATTCGCACAATCATTTAGTGAATACAAATGATTTCTCTTAATATAGTGGACTCCATGCGATGCACTTTTGAACTATCTGTTAATGTGTGAAGTGTAAACCTATTTTAAAATAATCACGAATTATTTAAAATAAATAAATCTGTATTTACATTTGGCATATATAATGTATACTGCCAGTAACATGTAAAACACATGTACACTATAATTACAAAAATATATAACGTTTTCTTAAAAATTTAATTGCACCTTTTTTCTCCACTTACGTATTACGTATTTTTTGGAGAATATATTTATTCCTTATAAAACTTAAATAATAGCATTGTAGCATTGACAAGCAATATTTTTAGACCCAGTCCGTGCTTGTACATATTTATTATTTTTACATTTGAGATTCCATATATGCGGTATGCGAATCCGAATGCAACAAATAATGGAAAACGTGTAAACATACGAGCGTGATTCCACATGGGCAACTGCGATTTGCGAATAAACGGATCGCTCCATGAGGCGATTGGTGGGAATGCTAATCAGACGGTTGAATCCAGAATTTTATTACCCTGGGTCGTAAAATTTTGGATTCAACCAAAGACTATATTTAAACTCTCTGATTCAACCGTCCGATTCGAGTGTCCAGACAGGCTCTCCCAAGAAAAATAGATCAGAATGTGAGAGGGGTGTCAGAATTACATGGATACCACAATGTTGCATTCGGATTCGCATGCCGCATTACGCATACCGCGTATGTGGAATCTCGACTTTAAACGAACAGTAGGACTTGGACATGGGAGTGGCAGGTTATATAAATTGTAGAGCTGTGAGTTGTCGTTTTGTGTTAATTGAATGGAAAATCCGCTGACGATCAAGAGTGAAATGTATAAATTAATTTATGGTAATTCTCAGACAATCTTAAATTGAGTGATATGGTGAAATATAGCAAGTCATTAGTGCTATCATATCAAGTGCAAGTTGCGGAATGATATTAGGTATTGTACTAACAATGTTAATTGTATCTGATATATGAAAATGAGTCATGGTTTGTGTAATGTACGTTGGTGTACTTGTGTTTGCACTTTTATTTATGATTCTATTGATCGCTTTTTTATTCCGTCTTACATATAACTGGAATCCACGCACGGATTTAAAAATAATAGAACGACGTTTATATATATATATATATATATATATATAATATTATAGCACAAAACATATATTTAATAAGAGTGTGTACAGTATACTGGGGATACTCATAGTTTTGTTACAATAGATCAACATTTGAACGATAATATCAAATGGCCAAATTAATACAAAATGGTTTTTGATAGTATTTCTCAAAAGGAATCGCCTATACCTGGTAGAATGTTTATTATAACCTTTTAGGCTAGAATTAACAATTATTTAAACCGCTTAAAAATCATAAATAATATAGGAATTTGCATACTTCAACAACAACAAAATTCAAACGTTTTATCAAACTTGAAAATCGTCGACTGCAACCTGCCGAATGGTCATACTCTATATTACTGTCTGACAGATGACTGCATGATAGCCGTGTGGTCATCTAATGAATGACTCAACATTACTGAGTGTCTGCCATGTGATATACCCACAAGTGTTATATGACATCTTCCAATTATAATAAATGCTTCATAATATTGATCTTCTCAAAATGTTCATGCCACACTCGTTCCTCGATCATGACCTTGATATATGTGGCGTATTGAGCTAGTAACTGTACTACTGAAGTGTAGTGAGTACATTAACTGTACTACATATTGGAATGTAGTGTGCTAGTATTAACCGCACTATTGGAGTGTACTGTGTTAGTAACCGTACTTTTGGAGTGTATAGTGTGCCAGTAACCGTACTACTGGAGTGTATTGCGCTAATAATCGTACTGCTGGAGTGTAGTGTGCCAGTAATCGTACTAATGGAGTGTATTAATTGTGCCAGTAACCACATGCACCGTACAAATCTATTGTTCTCACAAAGGACTGACCCCGATGAGGCAAGCTCGGACAATTTCTTGAATATATGAGTATATAACTCGAATACAGTAATACCCCGCTTTACTTCTTCGGTATATCTTAAATTCGCCTTTACGCCACTTTTCTATAATAAATTTCATGTCACCGAACGTCATTACGTCCGACATTACGCCACTCAACTACGTCATAATAAAAGGACGTGAAATAAGTAAATTAACAATAGAAGATAAAGGAAGCCAAACAAATTAAATACAATAAAAACATATTAAAAACATTAAAAAATGTATATATAATATTGACATCGAAAGGCATTATATCCGGTTTACGTCAGAAATCGGATTACTTCACAGCTTTTGGAACCAATTAATGACTTAAGGCGGGGTATGACTGTATATGATTACTGACTTCTCTGGCCCAGCATTTGGTCCCGCCACACAATCATACCATGCCGCCTAATTTTGGGCCCCTGTCACACATTCTGAGAATAGCCTGATACATTTGATTGGTTTTTGTTTGCACTTTTCCTGTTCAAATTCTTATAACAGGAATGTTTATATATGAACACTAAATAAAATCTTCAGTTATTTAAGAACGCAGTAACCTTGAGATTAGATGAGTATTATCTATCTTGCCCGTCTACGTACAATATAGAATTTATATTCGGTAATAAATATAAATATATTGTTGGTGTTGTTGTCGTCGCCATTAATTGTTGTTGTTTACAGCCTTCTGATAGTTTTGGCCACGTGACCGATTTTATACGAGAAATACATCTTACTCGGAGGAAGGTATTTCCTTTCTTTAAAAAATGGAAACCACTAAAATGAAGACGACATTCATGCACTACGGTGCACACTACTGAACTATTGCGAACAACATATGTTAGTGTGCAGAAACAACTTGATGGTGTTAGTGTGGATGCTGGTTGGTTGTTACACGCAAATTAAGCTCAATCCAGTTTCGGCGATAACACAATGTAACAATCAGTTTGTTAAGTTAGTAGTTTTGCATTTTCCTTTCAGTTTTGTCAGATTAAGTATAGCAAATACTAAAATAGACATGACATCACATATCTAGATATTCCATCATCCTTTGCTTAAGTTTCGCATTCTGGAGAACTATCTGTCCCGAGATTTGGAGGATGAAGGTGAAAAGTTTGAATCTGAAGAATCTTACATTGGTGATCAGAAGCAACAACACTTTCCAAACCAGCAGGAACTGGATGATTTGATTTGATATCTCGGACTGACGCAGAGCCTTTATCATCAAGACTGGTGGAGTGGAACCTTTTGGACAACAGTTGTTAGACTAAAGCTGCTAGTAAAAGACGCGAAACAGTTAATAGAAAAGTTGATAAGGACATATGAAAAGCTTGAATGCTGGGTGTCTTTGAACATATACATCGGTGAAGAACAGGGGAGAAAATGTCGCTGCACCATGATTGGTGACTGTCTGTGTGGGTAACTTATCATGTCACCGCCGAAAAGTACGAAATACTATTCACTTGCGATTTGTAATAATTGTTGTTAATTTATGCCTGGGGAGTGGTGCATGCAGATTGTCTATGGGTTACAAATGGCATTAAAAATTCATTCATCAATATGGTGTTCTGTATATGTCTTTGGAACGAAAAATCTCATAAATTCGTAAAACATTTCCTAAAAATTGTGGAATTTAGATTCTGTGATTAAAACTAATACTCGAAGTAGAGGCATTTTTGTAATCATAATCGGTACTCTATAACTAAGCATAATCAACTAAAAAATTGGCATAATTAATAAGAATTTCGAAACTTTCTGTTACATTGTGTAATCTGTTTTAGACAGCAAAAGTGATTCAACAAGATTAAAATTATGCATTGTTCTCTGAAACCTTTCCATTTCTCTGAGGTGTGAAGTGGACATCCCGTGAAAGGTAAGAATACTAGCGTTAAAACAATTATTTAAACAAATTCTGCTGTTTATCACAATTAAGTGCGTATTACCATAGACACTTACAATTGTTCAAAGCCAGGTCTCATCTTGCTCGAACAGCGTAATCAGATTGAGAGATAATCTAAATACCAGCATTAACATATAGCATTCAAAAGTTACAGCAATAACAACATAACTTTTGAATCATTGCAACCCCTCGATCGTTGGTAGATCGCAATAATCTTACAGAAACATACAACATGTTACAAAATAAAATATCCTGGTGTTGAAGAGTTAAATACTAATGTGAAAATCAGCATATTGTCTGAACGGGAATGAGACTATACTGTTGATGACACAAATAACCAGATAAGTAAACCCGAGTCTCATAATAATAAATCTGATAACCTTCTGGTAGCCGAGAATACAAAGGCACAGCTATGTGAAACGCTATATGAAGCCCATTACTGAGTAACAGATTTTCAAATTTTCATCTTCTAACAAACTAGATCACTCGTAGAGTTAGCATGACTGACATACATGTCTACCTAAAGGACGATACACTGAACATTAGAAGTTTTCCTCGGAATAAGTATTATTGGTAACTTCTAGGGTGATGTGATCGATGCATATTTACAGGATGTCCTCGAAGATATGGACATCCAACGCCTAAATACTTCAATATGATTCCCAAAATTATATTAACTAGTCATTGCATATGTGATCAAACGATCAGAAACAGTTGGAGTATCTATGGGACCTGGATGTCGTATCACATAAATAGTTTACTGATGATTAGATATATATATATATATATATATATATATATAAAGATGAAAAGATACTGGCGAGAATCATGCTAACCCAACCCACCAGGTAGATAGAAAAAGGCCAGATCCTCAAGAGTCTGTGTGGATTCCGCGCTGGACGAAGAACTGCGAACATTTCTAAAAACAGAACCCATGCAGGCCTGTACACCATCTTTGCTGATATTACGAAGGGTTTTGACGCCGTCAATGGAGACCTAAGAAAAATCATGATAATTTTTAGATGCCATGGCAGCATCAACACTCACTCGCCAGTATCCTTATGACATGATGGTCCCGTGTGTTGCTACTTATTTGATGACTTCCTCATAAACAATGAAGTTAACCAGAACTAGACAGATGTTGAGACATGTGTAAGTCCCTAAGCCGCCAAGCAACCTAAAGCGAATCACCTACAGCCGTACGTAGTGTCTGGGAGTAAAACACTCAAGTCAGATCACGGCAGGGTTGGCATGTTTCTTCCATGGACGGTAATAACCACGGTAAAACCGGGGTTTTTTTTCCGTTACGAAAGAAATACTTTCTTCCCTTCCATTTTAGGAAGAAATTAAATAAACTCCCAAAATGGTACAAAATCATCATCCAAATTTAGATTTGTCAATTATTAATATATTTTTCATGCTATTCATATACATATGCACTTTTTACAAATTAGAATAGGATATAGTCCTCATATCTGTTGGTTTGCAATAAACCTTTGGGGACAAATGGAAGAAATTAAAATTTATTAGTTTTGAGCAACATATTGAAAATAATTGTACTGTAAACATTTGCAGTTAAGTCGATTTATTTAGGACGGAAAGGGGAGTTCTCAGAAGCACCTCGACTTATACGCACGTCATATATCCTACCAGCTGAAGGAAAAATGTTTTGGGCCATCCTTGACACACAACACTATAGGATTCAACCCAATAAGAGTTAGATTAGTAACAAAATCGCCACATCGCTGCCTATTAATCCATCATTATTCAATAAATAACGATTAATTTTCACCAAACTATTACAATAAATATGAACTAATTAGTGCTTTTTAATTTCATCTTGATTTTATAAACAAAAAATATTATAAGACATAACAGACGACAACTATATAACGATCAACAAACTTTTTGCTCTGGAAACATGTGCGTCATGGAACTGCTGATCACGGGATTCACTAGTTAATTAATTTGCTTGGATCATTGGAATTCACTTGTTCATTGATTAATTGCACAAAGACCCTTTAAAAGGAGCCTCAATTTTGGTATTCCTCGCTTCGTATCCAACATTAGTGCATCATTTGTTAAGAAACGTTTCAACCAAGACATCACAACAGAACACCTTGTGGCATGCTCTACATCCCAGTTGCAAGGGTGTTAAACTCTTACCAGAACACTTGATTGTTGTTCCAGACTCTGTGACCCTTGGGGTGGGGGTTCTTCTCAATTTCTTGCCGGTAAAAATGCATTTCTTCTCATGGGAAGGGAAAAAATATACATATACATATATATATATATATATATATATATAGTCAGAATCCGTTAATCCGACAGGTTTGTCACATGATAATATATCGTATAAACGCGAATGTCAGAATATCGAGTCCGTGACATAGCGGTAGTTGTATGTAACATAAATAATACGGAACATCCATTGGAAACACAATGACATTTATAATCTCATGCTTCTGGGCAGCAGACATATCAACGCGACGGCGTTTTTTCACTGGACATATTGCTCTGTTATTATTTCGATAGCCATAGAAGTGAATCTGATAGCAAGTTTTGTTTTGTTGCTCGGGAGAATCCCCAGGCTGTCGCTTATTCGGCACAGCCTCTATGTTTGAGTGATTGAGAAACTCCTCCCCCACCACTAACAGGAGAGCAGTACGGAAAGATGAAGCCGAAATACCATGAGGGTGATCAGTGCCAGAGTGTTTTACGTCCTCGGGTTTTTTTTTGATGTCCCCCTTATTTTTAATAATTAAGTGGATACGGCAGCGCCATTTAACGTGATCATCCACCCACAACGTTGTGAGCGAGAAATTAATCTCTGGAAAAGTTTCGACGTTTTCCTGGGTTCGAACCTGTGACCGTTGGGACCAAGTGCCGGGTGCTTAACCGCTAGGCCACCGGAGCTCACTGTATAACAAATAACTTTTACCTCCGTATTTAACCCAATATTCAATAACCGTGCGCAATGGTACGTATAATATGGTATTGAAGCCATTGATCATTTTGATGTTTGTTAATTACAGACATTCTAAATAAATACTCGTGTCACTTTGTCCATCAGATTAACTCATGATCTGCTCATTGGAAAGATTATGATTGGCTATGAGATAGCCAGAGCAGTGGAAGCATCGTGTGTAGATTTCCAAACATATATACGGGTGTCATATATTGATTGATAACAATGGCATACTAATAACAATTTTGGAAATGGGGGATGGATGGATGTTGTTTAACGACACATTGGCACAATTTAGGCCATTCAGTGTCCTAGAAAATGGGGGAGAAATATAACCAATACAGGTTGTCTTCCCACTCCCCCGGTGGATATTCAGCAAATCATTAACTTTGAAATACATTTAAGTGATAGGAAGAGCAGTACAAAAAATATGCTAACAAGTAACCATGTGCTGCGAAATTGAAGAATAATAATAAATGTGCACAACAACGCAACACCGTGTCGGTGTGTATGGTCAAGGACGGTTACGATATAGCAATTATCGCTGGTGGGCAGGTTAATTAACCATTACTGACAACATGTCGGTGTGTCTTGCGTGACTGAAGTAGAGAAAATATTCGTGTTGTCGGATTATCGAGGTCATTTTACATTGAAATGTAACATTCTGTTAGCGAAATGAAGTTTCGGAGTCGGAACGCGATTTTTCCAGATTAAAGAGTTATACTATTGGAGGTAAATATGTCACAGCAATAATGTGTGGGAAGGCGGATTTGTCGGATAAAAGATGTCCGGATTAACGGATTCGTACTGTATATATATATATATATATATATATATATACATGGTTAAGTGGTATATCTTCCACTAAAAAAACTAATTAATACGCCAATATATATATATATATATATATATTGTCTGGACATTTGATTCGATAATCCAATAATCAAGAACTCTTAATTAAGCTTGCTATCGTACATTTTCAATTCATCTAATACAACGAACAGTTTGTCCCTATAGTTTAATATCTGTCGTCTCATCAGCCACGACCGAAAGCTGTAGTTTTTTATTCCAAGTACGATCAAAGTCACATGCCACTATAACACACACACACACACATACGTGTATATATATATATAGACGACTATTAATATAGTTTTACAGAAATATAGATCTAGATTGTATTGACCAGTCTCAATATCACACACGCACACACACACACACTCCATACGGTTCAGCCAGTGATGAATTAACCAAATGATCAAACAACGATTTGTGATTCGTTGTCCTAGTCCCTTTTCATTCACTGTTAACACACAAACACACATATCCAGAACTAGTTGTCATATAATATATATTTAACAATTTACGGGGAAATTTACTTCAAATCGGCTCAAAACGTGACATGACGGTCTCGTTATGCGTTCACTAGAGGGCACCAAAAGACCCGAAGTCATACACTAGGTGGCAACATCATGGCGGCGTTGATACGAGTCTCCCGGCTTCTTGGTACTACAGTGTCCAGAAGATTGCTTCACAGTACAACTAACTATTTGCCAAAAGTTGCAGTACTTGAACAGCTAGGTGCAAAATACATACGTAAACAAGGATCCATTCCGACGTTTTTAACCAGGTAATAAATTGTATATCACACGAGTTTTTGATACATGACCTTGCATGCTGTATTTAGTTTCTTTACCTTGTCGTGTCCTTTCTGTGATTTATTATCGTTGTTGGTGCTCTTTTTGTGTTTCACCACAAGTAATCAATGCTAGCCATTGACCGGTATTCGGAAGTAAAGTTTGACATTCCAATGTAGGTCGTTGGGAATTATTTGAAGTGCTTCATTAATGTATTTCTTACATTATCGCCCATATCGTCATTGGTTTTTAAATTAGAGATTCTACTTTGTAATGTCTGTAACCTTCGTTTCAGTCTTGGCTGCACAAGTAAGAGTATTAATTTAAATAAGATGATTTTCAGTATTACTTTTCTTGACAGATTAAAATATGAATTTGTTGTTTTACTAGATTTATTTTGTTACTATGTCTTAGTCTTGTCACTGGATCAGTGGATGACTTGTGTATTTTACTATTTCCCATAACTGTAACACCTTGCCTTCACTTCAGTACGGCCTTGCACCATTGGGATACTAGGATTTCATAATGGCCAGTTGTATTCACTTACACGTTGTAAAAGGTGCCCGAAATGAAATAAGTAAAAATAATATGTTCATGCTGATGTATTGTGGAACAATACTCACTTTAATGTTGTATATTTAATTGGTGACCAGACATTCCACTTCAAATTTATCAATTCCAATTCTGGTGGTTTTCCGACCCTTTTTTTGTCTAATACTTTTTACCATGAGTAGGTACTCCGAGTAGCTTATATTCCAAGTAGGATTATTATAGAAGAAATTTTACTGAATTAAAAAATTAATTTGCGGATTTAATTGTTTTTGCCCATTTTAAACATTGAACAGGGGTAAATTCCTAAATAGCAATATCTCTATATAGATTATAGGCATGCTATGTTGTGGTGTTTTGAGTGGAACCCATTGTATACAGACCATTTTAATTGGTTAAATGCTCACATGCAGTGCCACTAGTCAGTGTGCATATCTGATATATATATATATATGGAACCAAAGTTCTGGATCAATTTGGTTCCAGTATATTTGTAACACCACATGTAAGTATTAACGTGGTGAATAATAGTGCAAGCCTAACCACAATGCGCTTTTAGCTAAAGAGATATTTGATTTTATCAAGTGGTGGATCATATAGTCTTGGGTGCATTCCCATGTAATAGTATATTTTGTAATCATCAAAGATGTGTTTATATTCCAATGTCCAGTAGGAGCCTTGAAAAAAATGTTTTTGCTTAGTTCTACCCAGCAGGGGTCAGGTCCTGTATTAACATTCACAACCCTCCTGGGTACTAAACCACTGGCATATGGTGAGTTTACAAAAGATTTCAAATGGTTATTAAAACAGTTAGGTCTGGGGACAGGCAATAGTAGTCACAGTTTGAGGAGAGGGGGGCAAATTTTGGCTCCAGATTGGCATTCCCGGTGAGACAATAAAATTAAATAATTCCTAAGTAGCTATATCTCTATACAGATTACAGGTATGCTATGTGGTGGTGTCACAGTGTTGTGGGTGGAACTATTTTCCTTTATATAATCCTACATAAAATTGCCAATTAATTTTAGCATAGAGGATTTTTAAGTGAAGCCACTCGCATTGCATGGTCAACCACAGTTTGGTATACCAGCATTATAGTAAAAGGTAGTGCACTTTCTAATTGTTTCTGGTTATCCAGTTGCTGAATAGATCAATTCACCTCCTGGGCTTCAGAAGCTAATTTAACAAACAAGCTCAACCAATCATGAAACAGATCAATTGGTTTAGCCACCAACAAATCATAACATCTTATATAATTACTACAGTGTAATAGTGTCTAATTGTTTCCACCAACAGCATACTATCTCAAATATTAGATTATGTTGATTGGTGCAAATTGTCAGCATCTTAACAACATCTAAAATGCATACCAAACAATTACTGTTCATGTGCATAAAAAGTATGAATTTGTGAGTCAATATACTGTATTCTGAGAAAAACTCAGTTTAACCCGGATTAAACTAGTAAAACGCAGGTTTAACCAGTCGGGCTGGGCTAAACCAGTTTAACCCGGGTTAAACTCCAATCCTGGGTTGGAGCCCACAGTATCCAGACCATTTTAATTTGTTAAATGCTTGCTTGGGCTGCCACAGGTTTAGGTTTTGTTGTTCGGGGAGAATCCCCAGGCTGTCGCTTAATCAGCACAGCCTCTATGTTGGAGTGATTGAGAAATATCCTCCCCCACCACTCACAGGGGAGCAGTACGGAAAGATGGAGCTGAAATACCCTGAGGGTGGTCACTGCCAGAGTGTTTTACGTCCTCAGGGGGTTTTTAACGTCCCCCTTTATTTTAAATAATTCAGTGGAGATGGCAGCGCCATTTAATGTGGTCAGCCACCCACGATGTAGTCAGCCGAGAAATTAATCCCTGGAAAAGTTTCAACCTCTTACAGGGTTCGAACCTGTGACCGTTGGCACCAAGTGCCGGGTGCTTAACCGCTAGGCCATCGGAGCTCACTGGGCTGCCACAGTCAGTGTGTGTATCTGATATATATATAAGGAACCAAAGTTCTGGATCATTAGTGAGCTCCGGTGGCCTAGCAGTTAAGCACTCTGGCAGTGACCACACTCAGGGTATTTCGGCTCCATCTTTCCGTACTGTTCCCCTGTGAGTGGTGGGGGAGGAGTTCTCAACCACTCCAACATAGAGGCTGTGCTGATTAAGTGACAGCCTGGGGATTCTCCCTGAACAACAAAACCTTCTGGATCATTATAGTTCCAGTATATTGGTAATACCACATGTAAGTGTTAACATTATAAAAATGGTGAATTAATTTCTGGATTACATTTTTTTGTAGGAAACTTTTTTTTTTAAATAATCAATTCTCGAATTGAATTGACCCAATGTCTGGTGTTGACATCAAGTAGAACTTCAATTTCAAGATAATTTTTATTCTCTAAATGAAAATGGGTTTTACTTCAATAGTGGTGACTGCATTAATTCAAACACACTAATAGTAATAAGATGGTCTCTATTTTAAATTACATTTAGAGCACTGTTATTCATGTATAATAAAAAATATCAGAACTGAATCATCTCCCATATGATGAGTGGCTAAGAGCCCTAAGATTACCATCACTGCAACACCATAGGAGAAGAGGGAATATGATGTAGACATATAAGATCATAAATGGAATTGACAGAGTAGATAGAATGATATTCTTTGAGTTAGGTTCTGGATCAATCACCGAGGACACAGCCAGGAGCTAGTAAAAAAACATGCTATATTTGGAATTATGCAGTCAGTCTTTAGCCAGAGATTCATAAATGACTGGAACTCGCTCCCAGCAATAGTTATCGAAAGCGCATCACTAAATAGTTTTAAGTCTAGGTTGGACAAGTTGTGGCTTGCTGAGTGATAAAATTTCCTATGATCATTATGATTTAAATAAAGAGTACCAGTCAAGACCAGAATAAACAATCAGGCAATGTCTCTATATTCCATATACATCCGGTATCAAGGTATAAGACACATTCCCATGGTTTGGTAAATATTACATTAAGCAACTTTCTGCTGAGTTCTAATTTGGTGGATTAATGTCACCGAGTAGAAAAATGAACATCTGTGTATTGTATATGCTCTTCTAGAAGATGACTTAACGTATTAGTCTTTGGGTTGTATTGTATTTAAGTGTTTAATCTTCCATTTCAACAAATTTGATAGTTGAGTATTTGTGAAATATTATTTGATAGTATAATACAATGGTGTGACTGCTGTGAATTAATGTGTTTGTGTTAAATATATAGTATAAACAGTACCTGGGCAACTAATATGAGTGTAGCTACTGTAAAAATTGAGACTGAAAAGGTATAAAACTGTCTGTCACAACTTTTATGTTACATGGTATAATGTGGTAATGAAGGTCATCACTGATTACAACTCAGTCTGTACTGTAATTGATATTATAATTACTTGAAATTGTGTAAATACTTACAGTTGATCGTAGTTACCCTAATCCTGAATTGTTCCACTATTCTATTGTGTTTTGCAGACATCTCTGTACTGCTGCCAGTTCTCAACCTGTTCAGGATAATGAGAATCAGAGAAGAACAAGAAGACAGACGTCTTCAGATGCTAGTTTTGATTTTGGACCAATATTTGAAAGGTTTCAACGTAATCTGTCTTCCTATAAGAGGATCAAGCCAGGACAGGTGATCAGACTGCTGGATCTTGTGAGAAAACGAGGTTAGTACTGTGTGCTTTGTTTCTTGAAAATTTGCATTTGTTAATGTATATAGCCGAGATATGTAAGAGGTGATATAGTTTATTATGTGGCAGTCAGCGCATTGAACAGTATATGGTTTGTCAGATGGTACATTTCATTAGACAGATTTTTTTCTTATTATTGCCCAACTAGCTAAATCCTTACGCTGTTTCATATTAATTTTCGCATTTGATCTCACAGTTCTGTTACTTTTGATTGTGGCTCTTGTCTGTTACAGAAACATTTCTCTGTAGATAAAGGGCTTAGGTGGTGCTTTTACCATTAATAGTTTGGAAAACGTCATTCAGCTAGTAGCAATTCATACTGCTGAGTATATGATAGAAGTCAGTGACAATTTTCAAAGAAACCATTTTATTCTGAATTGCTTATCATAAATTAAGAAACATTACAATGAAGTAAAAATGGTTGCAGGTGAAGTAATTTATCTAAAAATTTGACTGTTTGGTAGTGAAGGGATGTTATCCTTTATTACACTAGCCAAACACCTGCTATAATGAAGGTTTTGCAAAATGAGGTGTGGTCATCATGTGGTACTACTAATCTATATAAATAAAAGTGAATGCATGTGTGTTTGCTTGTCTGTGCATGTGTTCACACAAAAAAAGTATGACAAAAAAGTCTTAAATGGTGGTGCATATGACATTGGTTGGGACTAATATGTCTACTCATTAAAATTCATTTATTATTATTCTAAGCCCTTAGTTATATGGGCCGAATGCCCAAGTAGCCCTCTGGAAGGGCAAGCTTTGAAGTCTGTGTGGAGCACAGCTTCTAAGCTTGTAATACTATATAGAACACTTGAGTACAAATATTGTCAGAACCTTATTAACATTGACAACTGGTGTCATCCAGCAAAATTGAGTTTCTCCACATTAAATATTAATTGTATTAAATTTTAGATCTCATTTAGTTTGAAAGGAAAGGTTTGACAGAAAGCACAAAAACAGTATCTAAATAAGACAATAATGAATAACTAAACCATGATTGCACCTATGAAAGCATGCACTTCATCTGATTTCATATATTGGTATTCAGTTTAAATACTGTTGTTTAAATTTAGTACTTCTATGAAAGGTGATGGGAAAAACCAGTCAGTGTGTATGCTACATACTTTTAAATTTATTTATTTACTGTGGATTAGGGATTTAGAATAAAAGGTGACTAGAAACAAGTAACACTAAAAGTTGACTTTTTGTCCCATTGCTTCCTTTAAAGTTCACTTTCAACATACTGCTGTTCATCGTAATGGAACCAGTATGTTTATGTTATTGTAATAATTTGCTTTTCAGGCAGCATACCACCATTTGAAGCATCACAAATAATAAGAGCAACGGGAGCTCTGCTTGTGAGAGAGAGTCCTGAAAGAAGACGTCAGGTGTTCCAACAAGTTCATGAGACACTACAGCAGTTAGGTTGGTTTTTTGGTGTTATTAAGTTTCCTTGCCATCTGATCATTGTTGAGGAACTTTGCATCATGCCCGGACCATGAGTTTGCCCAACCTCTGTACTAGGTGTGCCACTGAGTTCGATTCTTTTCGATGAAGTTGGCACTATAGAAGTTTGTAATTATTATTGTTTGGGGTAAACAGATTTTTCAATTCGTATCTTCTAAGCTACAGTGTTGCCATGAAGGTGTAACAAATACACAGGACTGTAGAAATCTGATTTTCTGAACTGAGCAGAACACCTACTTAGCAAGTTGGTATAAAAATTCAATTGCTCTTCAGGTTGGTTATAATCTAGCATTTTATTATGTTGATTTCTGAATTCATATAGTGTTTTTAACAATAAGTATTGTCATCAGTAAAGCAGATTCTTGCCATTTTGACAATGAGACTAAGTTTAGATTCTCCATTGGTTTCTGACTAAACCAATCTAACATAATAGAAAAGCATGAAAAATATAAGTCTAAATATTAAGTGTTTTTTATTGAAGTCATAGTGACTGTGAGTGAAACATAACCAATCATTGTCAACACACATTAGGAGATATAGTTTCTGTGCTTTGTCAGCTGAATTACTCTTGAGTGGATAAAAGCAGAATGTTGTGTGTGTGCACATTAGGAAATACATTGTGTATCAGTTGGTATCAATCTTAGGTGCTGACTTATTGATCAATCATGCTTCTAGGTTAGATGCTTGATTTATGATTAAAATTATTTGCCGAGGAACACTGGACTGTCAAAACACAGCACAGACCCTAATTCAAACATATCACCAAGTTTCCAATTAGAACTTTTAATTCTTGGATCGGAATACCTAAATATTTTGTCATATACTTCTTACTTACCAAAAAACTTTTCAAATTTTTTTCCAGTTAAGAATCCAGATATAGTTTATTATAATAGTGTCCTGAAGACAAGATTGGAAAATGAAGATTTCTTTGATCCAGCTGTGATACTGACAGAAGTAGAAGATAATTCCAAACTGAAGGCAAACAGGGTTGGTTAATGAATGAGAAATATATTACTATATGTAGAAGTTTAGCTTTAAATTATTTGTTTGGCAGATGAAATGATAAGCAATTTCCCTTTGAGGTCACATTAGCAAAATTCACCACTGATTATTTTTAGTTATGCCACACATGCATTGTATGCACAGACACACACACACACATACTGGTATCTTTATATGACTAAAAAGGTGGCCTATTTGTGAAGTAAGCTACCTGTTGCATGAACTACTCATTGATATTAAGTCTCTTAAAAATCCATAAAACACACTGTTACAATTTCAGGAGACTTACCAAATCTTGATTGAAGCTTACTGTTTACAAGGTGATGTTGCTGGTGCCACAAAGATCTTGGAACACATGAAGTCAGCGGGCATACCAATATCTGAAAATGTCTTCCACTCAATGATCAAAGGCTACATGAAACAGGGGTGAGTGTAGTCGCTTTTTTAGTTTTTAATTACATGCCCATGTTAGTTATTTGTTTTCCCTATAAACTACCATTGGTTGCAGTTTGAAAATATTCATTCACATTTAACTATTTTTCTATCGGATGCTAATTGACTTTTTTATTAACTTTTATATGATTCAGAGACAATGAGAATGCAGTTGCAGTACTGGACTTAATGAAGTAGGTACAAAATACACTGACAACGTGTTCAATATCTGTGGTGCCAAGAAGTGCAATACACTATATGGATTAGAAATGACTTGTTATTGAATATACATGTTATAATTTCATGTTTATTAATCTCTAAAACTTTGGAAATGTTTCTTCTTTTTTTTAAGAGAGGCAAACCTGCAGCCAGTACAAGCAACATACACCACTTTAATGTGTGGATTTGCTGAGCAAGGTGATCATGCACAGATCAAGAAGGTATGCAGAAAATGAAACATGAGTAATGGCTGAATGATTTTTGAGGATCAAATCAATACTAATCCTGATGTAGCTCAATAGTGATCTCACTTTGTCACAGTATTAAGTCGTCTATGTTGTGACAGTTGATGAAGGTCTGTTGTGAAACGTTACTGATAACATGGGTGAAACTATTCCTTTTTTTAATTGGACTTCAATTTTTTTGAAGGTTGGATTAGACAATACTTTGTTCAGTGTGAAAAAATGGGGAGGGGGGGTTCGGTGTTATGGTAATAAATATGATATATTAAAAATGTTGAAGATACACCCCAGAACTCAAAATAAATTTGTCTGCCAATATCGATATAACAACCTTGTCACCAATGAGTAAATATTAGTGTGCACATCTAGCTAAACATACCTTTTCAACATTATCCTGGGTTAAATGTAGTGGGAGGGCAAATGAATACAGTACTAGCTGTTTTCCTTTTCAATCAATCTTGGTATCCAGATGAATGTGCAATTATGATGATGACCAATCAGTACTGAGCTTTTAACATCGGGGAGTGTTATGAAACTCAGCCATTTGGGGCTATGGCCATTGGAATGTAGTCTTCAGCCACATTGCTTATTTTTTGTTTTGGTAATATTTTCAACTGCTCACTAAATGCTCATTTAACTATTTCTCACCTGTATCAATCAAGCATATTGTATATTGATGTGCAGAACTATTAACATTATTAATCTACTGTTATGTTTGGAATAGACGTAACATGTAAATACCACCACTTGGTGGAAACTATCATATTGGAGCTCTATTAATTATGGTATTAAAACAATTTTGAAAATGGGGAAAAAAAACAGCTGATGAACTATTTAAAACATGTTTATTATAATGTATCTTTGATAACTGTAATAATAACACTATACTAGTCAGGGTTGGGTTTTTACTGTAAAAAACTATTTTTTTACATTACATTGTAAAACAATTGTTAATAACCATAAAAAACTGTAAATTATTATAAAAATAATAAAAAAAACGTCATTCATTGTAAGCCATTTGTACTAGTCCTAGTATATGTCATTGAACACATTTATGCAATAGTGTCTTTACTCAAGAGAAACACATTTCATTGCACACTTTAGTTTGAATATTGCTCAATTGATGCTGATGAAGCTGGCATGATAGCAGTTTGACAGCTAATTTTAGAAAGTCAGTTAGCACTCCATAACATCTGAGGGCCTTGCACCAATTGATCAGTGAGAGCTTGGTAGCAACATTGCTGAAAATGAAGATTGAAAAGGCGATGATTTTGTCTGATAGTTTATCAGCTAGTTATCCATTCATTGGCAGTGTCTAATTGCTTTGCAGTAAGATGTACACCTTTGTATGATGGATGGAGCATGTAGGCAACTATGTGTTCATCAGAGAGGGTCAACTAGACTGGACATTGAGTTATCATAATGGAGATTAGTCTATTAAGTCAATTGCTGTTTATATATTACAGTCATGATGTAGTAGATGTTGTTTTATTGTTATCATTATATTATTCTATAGCTGCATTTAATATTTTTTTACAAAACAGTGTAAAAACCAGTTTTTTACATGACATTAATAAACACTAATTAATCATTTTAATAAAATCTGTGTAAAAAACTTGCTAACTCTGATAGTAGTCCCATTTGATGCTGACAGTATTACAATTTATGTTTTTTATTACATTCCTTATATCAATATGTTAATGTAAAGTATCATGTTGTATTAAGTATTTATTTGTCAGTAGAGTCTAGCCCGATTTGCAGGTTATCTTATTAAATTTGCATTATTTATTAACAGCGACATTAAGAATTTTTTTTTAATTAGATTTCTTTTTTAAAGATTCAGTCCGAGGCAGAATATGATGATGTGATACTACAGCCAAGGCATCTCTTCAGTGTCCTCTTCATCTTAGGAAGGAATGGACACAACACCGCTTTCTCACAGGTAGATTATCTCTTAGGTTCTCTGATAGGGAAATTACGTGTTGTAGTTCATGTGGGTGAGTTGTGTTGTGTGGGAATTATGATAGCCCAATGGTTAGAGCACTGCAATCCAAAACTCCAGGTTGTGTGTTCAGATCCTGTCCATACTTGTGTTTGTGGGATTTGTTTCCCGAAGCTAGGCACTTACATAAAATTTTAATTTTGGTGGTTTGATAATAAAAGAATTATTCAAACATAAAGAGCTCAGTTTCTATAACCATATACAGTTTGAATTATGTCAATAGGTAACATGTAAAGAAAGTTGTACACATTTTAATCAGATAAATATTATGAATTTATGTCGCCAATTACTATTTATTAGCATTGCCGTAATTGTGACCGTCATAATGACAACACCTGGGACACTAATTCAAAAGTTAACATCAATAATGTTTTTTGTCTTCAAGTAAAAACAGAATTCCGACAAGGAATTTATTACTAAAAATACCACATTTTTTAAGGCCTCCAGATGAATTAGTGCGCATAACTGGAAATTATTAAAAAGTTGTTCTTTAGAAGGAAATAAACCTGAGAAACATGTCAGTGACATTATTTTTGTTGTCAAATGGTTATTTATGGAAGTAATGAGCATCCAAAAATATATTGGTCATATTTCGACAGATAATGAATCAGACATGAAATGAAAAAGAGGCAGCAAAAAAAATCTGAGAAAGTGATTACCCCTCTTGGCACCTTTTCCAAGTAGTGGTCATTGTTTTTTGGTGATGTTTGGTCATGACAGTTATGAAAGTACCTACCTAGGCAATAACTCCTCGCCTACATGTCTCAGGTGTGACTAGCATGTGGAGGTTTAAACAGTTCAACTCAACTAGTCATGTTTTGTGTGTGTGTTTTTTAGAACCTTTTTGCTATAATTTATGGTCTAAATCCAACCCTGTTATTCTAAGAATTTTAGATTATGGTCACCATTAAGGTCTTTATTTGTTTAAACTTTGCGTCCCTGAAATGGACCTGTACCTTCTGAGGCTATCATCAGCTCTCTTAAGAGTATATTGTTTTATCGAGTCATAGGTGCATGATTACTAATAATCCATTGTACCACCCAATCAGATATTTGTTTGAGGCTGTTAGACAGTTGGTGGATCCATAAAAAATTAGTTGGATGGTATAAAATGAGAATCTTTACTTTATAGTTCATAGTTCCCCACCTTCCTGCTGAACCGTAGTGACCCAGTACTGTTTGCCTTAATGGAAGACATTAAGACTGGAGGCCTAGTTTTGAGTCTCAGTGCAACAGTTTGAGACATCTTGCTTTTTATGAGTCTTGGACCACTTGGTAGTTAATGATAGCCACACATCACCTAAACTTGTGTTCCAGTGGAGGTACATTAGAGATGCTGACACAAACAAGAAAATAATATGATAGCGCTTATATTTATCAGAAATAAAATATAATTCTATGATTAGTGATACTAGAGCTTCTGATCTTCAGTATTCAGTCAACTTGTAGACATAATTATGTAATAAGTAGAATAAACTGCATATTTCTTGTATTTCTTCCAGATGTTGCAGGAGATGACAGCAAAGTTCAGCGAGGTAGTACCTTATAATAATGAGGCACTCAACTGCTCATTTAGACTGATGGCTAATAGCAAGGATGAAGAGGCCCTTCAGGTGTTTAGATCAATCAGACAGTTTCCTGATGAACAGTATAAACGCAACCTGACCTTGAACTTCATTGATGCCATGGTGATTCAGGACAAGGTACGCGATTACTTTTTCCATTCCTTTTGATGTAAATATAACAGTAGGTCGTATATTTTTGTGAATTTTACTTATATTGTTGTTTGTGTGTGTGTGATTAATCTATTGAGGCATATAGCCACACTGTCATCTAGTTAATTCTGAATTAATATGGTCACTCACTTAAGCTGTGTGATTGTGTTAGTATATTGTAGTGGATATTGATAATGCCAAATAATGCTTGCCTTGCAATGATTGATTCTGCACATAAAGTTTTCTTGTATCTGTCTTCATTAAAACTCATAAATTGTAGACAGATGGTCCACTATCGTGACTCTTACCAGAGGCAGTAACTGTTTATGTCATAAGTACTTTTGTCATCTTTTGTCCCTCCAGCCATACGACGAGATCGTTGACATGATGGACCAGTTTGTCACCTCGGGACATCTGAAGACAGAGGACATTAATACAGTAGCTCACCTGGCAGTGGATAATAGGAAGAGAGAGTTGGCTAACAGGGCATTCTTAGTACTAATGGAGAAGGTACCATTATCTGTATAATGTTGCATCATAGTTTAAATTCTTTCAATTATGCATTAAACAGCAGCCCTGGTGTGGCTTAACCGTCACTGTTTGATAAAACTGGCTCATTAGATCTTGGCTGACTGGCTAAATCCATGATGTTGTGTGATCTGTCCCAAAGTATCTGGGATTTAGTACCTTGTATTAACTCATTATATTGAAACAAATTGGAAAACTTGGTATGAAATCCCTAATATAATAAATGCTTATCACCAAGGAACTGGACAAATATTTGTTATTCTGTGTTAGATTTCATTCGTTTTCTGTTTGGTGTGCTATGATAAACAAGTTCTTGTGGACGCGTCATGTTTACTTGTAACAGGGTGAATCACTGAGCAGCGATGATGTCTATGAAATGATCCGAATAAAGAAAGAAATGAATGATGTTAGTGGCATAATGGAAGTGATGAATCTTGGACAGCAAGTCACTGGTACCAAGCAGGATAGGACAGCGGAGATCTATCTGTTTAGCTTTGATGCTATGAAGCAGCTGGGAAGATCACCGGATCAGATCTTCGATGATATGAAGGTATGCTGTCATTGTTTACTGAAGAATAGTTCAACAAAAAGCTTTACCGTCATGCGCTCAGTGAGAAACGTTTCCACACCTCGTACATACAAATATCACATTTTCTTGTGCGTCAAAATTTTGTAAACAAAGATTCTGTAAATGCATTTTTAATTTTGTCCAGTAGAGGTTGTTATTATTCTATATAATTGCCAAAGTATATCAGTGTATTGGAAAAAAGACTGCCTAGATTAATTTGCTTAACACGATTGATTGTTAGGTTCATATTATGAAAACAAGTTAGTAGTAATTTTATTTGTCATGTATATTAGTTACTCACAAGTTTCTGTTCTAAAGAAATCTCCCCCTTGGCAGTTACACATATTTGATTTAAGGTCTTGTTTCTGTAAAATTATTAAATAAATGGATACTCCAGTTGTTTATGTGTGAGTTTTAGAACAGTTGTCTTTCTATTTAAAGGGCTTTTTTGTCCAACAAAATGTTCAAATAGTGAAAAATACTCACATGTTTGAATTCTTCTTATCAAGGAAAGAGGCTTCAAAGAGAGTGCAGTTGAACATTACAAACTCCTGCATGCTGTCAGTACTGGAAAATATGACGAGGCAAAGGATTACTGTAAGAATATTAATATTTATTGTTTTGGAATGTTACTAATATTACAGTATTTATTTTTTTGTTCGCATCTTTGGTTAATTGCTCTTTGATAATAAAGGTCAAGTTTAAGTAATGACCTGACATTCCCGCTATTTGAAACTAAATGTACTATTTTTCAACATAATTTGAAGTCACTGATTAGTTAGAAGTTTGTGAGGTAATGATATTGCAATTACTGTTGAGTAATAATATCATAAAAGTTGACTAAACCCATACTTTGGCAATTTCTGTTAGTTATTATTGGTATTATTAGGTTTGTTTTTAGTGATTGAACTTTATCATATTTCTTATTAGATAGTAAAGACCAAGATTTACTTGCCTTCATAGTTTACTTGATTTGAAAATAAGTGAAATTTATATGGTTACTCTCAACTATAGTTTATTCCCCAAAATACTAGTAATTGTTTGATTTGGTATTATTTGTACCAGCTGAAAAAAGAAATATTTAGTGCTTTATTGGTGGTTGATGGTGCCACATACACATTATGTTTTACTAGATACATGATATAGTTGGTCTGTGGCCTTACAAGTTTGTGGAAGTCTTGACTGATCTATGGAGTAATGGAATCATGAGAATTTCTGTCCACAATTATTTTCAAATCATTTTCCAATCATTAATAAACAACGTTGTCATAAATCAGCAGTGTTGGAACCCTTCAATAAATATGTAGAGTTGTATTCATATCCCAGTGAAATAAGATTTGAGGCCATTTCACTCATGAAAAAAGGCATATTAGAGAAGTTGCTTCTCAGTTTTCTGTGAGCGTGAAAAAATTTCCAAGGTGATCCTTCAGACAATTGTTGTGTCATAAATTTGCATTCATTTCGGTTGCCATCCAGTCAGCTGACATGACGTAGTTAACAATAAAAAGTTACTGTTGTTTTCAGATTTAAAATCAAATAATCAGATTTGCATTTGTCTGTGGGTTGCATTTGTTTGTGGGTTACTTCATTCAAAGGTTTGGTGTGGTGAATGATCAGGCTAAACAAAGCAATTACTATTGACTAAACAGGTGTCCATGCTTGAATTAAGGCCAAAGTTGTAGATGTTTTCCTATTAAGAAGTACCAATGTTATTAAGCAGTATTATTAAGTATATAGGTCTTTTACTGTTAGGTCTGTTAGTACCAGTTCGATATTGCGAGCTGTTCAGTGAATAAGGCCAAATAGTTTTTAATAATCATTAATATGCTGTGTATAAAGGATCTAAATGAGTTGTATCAAAAAAAATTATTTTTATTTTACTTTTTGCAGTGGAAAAGCTGGAAAAGGATAGAATTTTGCCAATGTCATTTCCATTGTTGTATCGTGGATTGAAGGAATCTGAGTACAATATCGATGGCTTCTCGGAGGTAAGCATTGAAGATATGGAAGATTTATGGAAGATAAATTTACACAAACCTATGAGAAGAAGTTGGTAACAGCCAGGAAGTAAATAAGAGTAATTCTCTTTGACCAGTTTACTTTGCACATTTCTTCCCTACACTTGTATTTACGTATAGATCTACCACAATATGCCTATGAATCTGAGGATACCTATTAAAATTAAGTTTCTCTTGTCTGCTAAGCATCCTGTGACAGAAAACCAATCTTATCACTTTTATAGGGATGGTATCAATTTTACTTCGTTTTATTCATCCAGTTTCAGTCTACATTTTAAAATGTATGACTTTAATTCACCATTTAACACAAACGAAACAGATCAAGGATAGTGATTTTTTATTTATCTTTTATTTATTGACAACCAATTTTGAAGTGGATAGTGCATTGTGTCATAAACCTCCATATTACGAGTTTGAATCTGATTTATGCCTGTGTTTGTGGGATATTTCCCTGGGGCTAAACGAACCGCTTACTCACATATTCATTGATATACATAGAAATGCATATAACCTATATATATTTTAGATATTAGAAGTAGGTACTTGAAGCAAATAAATAAAAATATTATTTTCTAAATTCCATTCCAGTTTCAAATATATCAATTACTGTTTTGTTTTGAACAAGCTATTTCAATTCTGGAATTGTTCTTTTGTTCCACTGTCAAAATGGAATTTAGCACGTCTGATGCTGATATCATCAAAGTTGCAAAAAAGGTTTCCCGAAGATGAAGCCAATGACAGCAAATGAAGCTGGTGTATAAATCACGATGTAACTTATAAATAATAATTTTAATAATATTTTATGTAGTACCTTAATCAATGAATTTTAGTTGCTCTAAGGTGCTTTACACTAAAGCCAGAATTTGTTCACGTAACAAGCTCTGGTTCATGTAATGTAGAAATAGTGTATCCATAAATATGCTGGTTGATAGATATTATAAAAAGGTTGATATAAATAGGTGGGTTTTAAGAACTCTGCAAAATAATTCATTAATTGCTGCAAGTTTAATATGGCAACTTTTTCTATGGTCAGGGAGCTGATGTTCAAATAAACCATTCTTCACTGCGTCACCAGGTCTAAACTCCATGCAGGTTCTTCTGTGATTTACGAATATGCTTAAATGTTGTAGCTTCTCATCTACCTCGCATTTGTTTGTTAATCACCAAGTTATCACGAGTTACACTAAATACAAAGTTATGTTATGTGTACAGTAATACCCGGCTTTACGCCATTTCGGCCTACATCAAATTTGCCTTTACACCACTTTTCTAGAGTAGATTTCAGTTCAGCAAACGTCATTACATCAGACATTATATCACTCAGCTGTGTCACCTACGTCATAATAACAGGATGTGAAATAAAGAAATCAACAGTAAAGGGTGTTTTTTATGTCAAGCCCAGGTTATCTCCTGACTTTTGGAACTAATTAATGATGTAGGTTGGGGTATGACTGTATTATCTATTAAATATTCTTGCATGTGATCTTCACTAATTGGAATACTAAATTCCAAACTGATAATAGGGTGATGATGATGTTCTAATAATGACTAAATAAAACTATGACGTTTTTAAACCTCACAGCAAATACAATACAAGCGAACGATAATGAGGATAGAAGTTCATTAAGGCAATGGAAAGAAAGTATTAAGGACCCAGTTTTTATCTCACTGAAGTGCACATTGAAGTTTGTGTGTCACATTGATAATCACTATCTAAGTAAGCAGCACACGCGATGTTGCTCACCGTTATTCCCTAATTAATCATTATTGATCTCATCTTATGAAAGCTGTGTGGGCGCCTCCATGGTCTAGCGGTAGCGTGCTGGACCACAGATCACTACCACACGTGTTCGAATCCCGGCGTGGGCATATCTGAAGGTTGTTTCGTCTTTCATTTTGTCTCGTTACCGTTGGAAGTCGCTCGGCCCATTTAGCCTACCTTGTGCACAAAAGTGGCCATAAAACATCAATCATCATCATCATCTTATGACAGCTATGATGTTTTGTCTTTTAACAGCGTTTCTTGTTTACATTACTTTGACCGGTAAAAACATTTAAAAAAATATTTATTTTATCTCCCGTCATTGGTTATATATATATACGAGGTTTATATCTGTCTCAATTTAGGTTCTGGCATTGTTAAAGCGACGTGTCATGCCAATGCAACACCTGAGAGCAATCTGTACTGGTGTGATGGGTAAGATGCTGAATGAGAATATCTCGAGTGAAACGGCTGAGAGCCTAGTCAGGAAGTACCTAGAACTGGTAAATAGAATGGGATTATAGAAGCAACAATTGTAGTGATGGCTTGTATATATGTCTATTTGCCACAACCTTCATACTAATTAGCTAATCTGAAGTGAATCATTTTAACCAATATATAGTGAATAGTATCCCAGAAGCTGTTGAAAACCTTACTGAGAGTCACAATTACATCCTATGGAAAAGTCAGTGGGTTGGTTTTATCAATCTGAATATAGTCTGAATTAAGTCTTTTGGATTGATGATGCCAAGCAGTAACTATCTATTTTATAATGGGTTTGGGGTATGCTCAAATGCTGTTTTTGATGCCATGTAAATTAATAACAAAATAAACAATAATAAAGCACTGTTTCTTAGGTTCTAATCGGCAGTATTGTAATGTGAGACACAAACAAATGTTTAATGTACAATTTCTGTGTCAGATTTTTACTGGTTTGTTAGTTTCTCGTCAGTTCGTTTATCAGCACAAGATTTATTTAGATGATGACGCTTCATTTGTGTGCTTCATTTATTTTCATCAGGATCTTGCTCCGTTGCCGTGGAATTCTGGAAGAATGAAGACAGAGTTGACAGCAAAAGGTGTAGACGAAAAAACTGTTGAAGTAAGTATAGTTACAGGGGGCAGGTGGATGTGGATGACATCATTTACAAGAAGTAGACTGCCACTGTAGATACTGATAGTAACGTGGTAGAAGATGAGTCTAATCTGATGCGGGGATGACAGTTTTCAAGTCTTTCCAGTGCCAAAATTATCGTTTTTGGAGATGGGGAGTGGGTCGAACTGATGGTTTGAAATAAATTCTCTTACAAAAGTCATGTTTATCTCTACTCTATTAGTCTCAGATTGTCTTAAAAATGAAAAAAATTCCCTACTTCCACAGGTGCATATGGCTCACTGCTCTGCGACTTCATTTCCGCTGCTTTTCATGATTTGGTTTCAAAAACCACTCTCGTGTCTGGTGATGGACAGTGATATATAAACTCCAATAAAAGCTAGTTTCTAGGTCAGCTGAGGCTTACTGTTACTCAGTTATTTAGCATCATGCCATTATTACACGGAGTCGATGGCTGGGAATCATTGAGCTGTGGTCTAAATGTTTATCACAGAAAGTAAGGAATCACTTGGTGTGGTTAGGGGTCATTAGAGTAATAGCAAGGAGTTGATGGCTTAAATGTCAGCTGCTTCAGTTACAACCCACCAGAGTTTCAGTATTTACTATTAAGGTAGTCTTGAACAATGGCTAGCTATGTGACACTTTTTGATGATGAATTGATTGTTTCTCTGTTTTTGTGCTTTTCCAGGAACTTGTTTCTCGGTTAGATTCTTTGGTGGAAGAGCTCAAGAAGCCAGCTGAGGTCAGTGCATTAAACATGTTTGTTATACTCGGGACATTAATAATTTCAGAATGTATTATACTATATCTAACTACACTCATCTCAAATAGATTTTTATTCTGTGTTCTGGTCAGTGTTTATTATTTGAGGTACAAAAATACTTCTGTTAACAGATAGTTGTTTTCAGTCAAAATGAGTATCAATTTTTCAAAACATACATTGACTGCCTGTTAGACAGTGTATCCATTTCAAGATTTTACAAGCAACTTATTCATTTATCAGTAACATGGCACTTGAATATCTATGTGAACTGTTGTCCATTAGAAGTCGCCCAGAAAACTCGGGTCATTTGGGCTTATACTGCTGTAGGTGTCCAAGTCTCGATTAAGTCATATGGTGATTGTGGATTTAGGGTTGCAGCTCCCAGTTTGTGGAATAGGTTGCCAGTGGCTATTATAAATGTGTTGTTTCTTGGAAAGTTCAAATTTGTTCTGTTAACTCATCTCTCAAAGTTGCTTTCACAGCTAAATAATGATTATTGTTCAAATCTCTTATTTGGTTTTTACAAATATTAAGTGTACACTGCCTTTGAATGGCTCCTGCTAATAAGGATGCTTTATTAAGTGTACATTATTATTAATATATTAAAACTCTACAGAGTGAGGAATCTTTGTAGTGAACTGGATCAGCTTTGTGTGGAAAAGCTTATCTACAATGAGCTGACAATGCCATCAGTATGTATAATGTACTTTTTTGTTGGTTTCAGAATCTAGATAGAAAAGCTATTGATGAGATTTCTAAAAAACTTGAACAGGATCCAGACTCGGTGCCGCTGAAGTATTTGAACATTGCTGAATTGAACCTGTTGAGAAAGTACTGTTTTAGTGGGGTAAGAAATCTGTGTGTGCATGTATGTGTCAGACCACTTAAGTGTATGATTTAAGGATATCCATTATATACTAGCTGTGGAAAATCATTTATCAGAGCCTTCATTTTTTCATAAAAGTATTAAAGTGTAGCCTGCACAAAGTTTAAAAAAATTTAGTTTGATGTTATTCAATTGACAGCAAACAGAAAAGGCTGAAACCCTAAAGGAGAGAATGGAGAATCGAGGATTCCATTTTAGTCGACGTGAACAGATCATGCTGTGTCTATTTTATCTTGACCAGAAAGGCGATGTAGAGAAGGCTAAGGAATACATAAGATTGTTGTGGGTATTATTATGAATAATTTTCATTTATCATTCTGCTTGTTTGGCTCTCATATTGTATGGTTCAAATACACTAATACCAAATGTTACACAGGCAAAACAAGGATAATTATTTTGCATTTTGCTACATTTAATTTATTACAGTATATTTCATTTAAGTAGTGGTTGTTCCTCAAATATGTTTCAGTCTGCACTTCTGCTAAAAATGATGAGTAGAGATGTGAAATAGTATTAATTGAGCGAGCAGTTTATTATCAGTAAGGTATCATTGATGATCACACTCATAAGATAGTATGACTTGATAATGTGATATGGCAAAGTTGTGTTTCACCTAACCCTATTTCATTTTTGTGTAAGTCTGGGTCCTCACTGTAAACTACATAGTGATTTCTTAAGCAAATTCTTGAATCTCTGTAGATGATCACTGTGACACAAATCTTGGTTAGTTAAATATGTTTTCATTTCTTATTTTCCAGAAGCATGACATCCGATATGCTGCCACCAAGAATTCCCGTTTCTATGGCTCATCATTATCTTAAAATAGGAAATCCAAATGGTGTGTGATCACATCTGTTCAAAAAACATTCATGCTTGTTGACGATTTACATCTGCTGTTGTCAAGTTATATTTACGAGTTAAATTTGGGTGTTAAGTGGTGCAATATCTTGTCGGGTGTGTGTTGTTTATTTTATATGCAATCAGACATTGAATATTTTTCATACTTTAGAGGCTATTGATGTCTTAAAGAAGTATAATGCACGTCCCGATTCTACGAAGAACCTTCAAGGCAGAGTGATGTCATTTTTAATGGATGTGAAGAAAATGCATCCACAGCTTCTTCAGGAGGCTGCTCAGACTGTTATGGATAAAGGTTACCTGTCACAGATGTCTCCTGTTGTGGCTAATGTATTTGTGGATAATGCTTTGGAAAGGTATGGAAGACATGGTGGCAGATTTCAGCTTTAAGCTTGTACTGTGTGTTTAAGGTTTCATTGGCTACGACACTGTGTGTGTGTGTGTGTGTGCACATTTTACATGTGCAATCACACACACCACACCACATCACCCTTTATATCAAGTGTGACCAGCATTGAAGCTAAACAGAACAGTCACTCACTCAGTTTGTGTGTGCATGCATGCATGCACACACACACACCTTGCTGGATTTTTTAATAAATTAATTTTTATCATTAGTAATGTTTTGTGTGATATTATACCATTAGTACTCATTTGTTTTCCTAGCAAGGATCCTGACGAGATCATTAAAACTTGCGAACAGTTGAAGACACAAATGGGCTGGATACCAAAATTTCCGGAAGTCCTGAAATTCTTTGTTGAGCAGGAAGATCCAAAAAGACTCCAGAGAGGTATGTTTTATATGTGTTTACATGCATCCATTTATTACTGCTTGACTACTTCCATTTCCTTGCTTGTATGTATAGATTAATATTAATATATAGATCTATTTAACTGTAAAAAGTCATGTAGAAATAAGCCAAATTATTGTTGTTCTAAAAAGCACCTGGTGTTCTGTAGATCTGATCTAATCTAATCTTCTGTGCTTGTTGATGCTGTTTATAAAATAACAAGATTTGGTCACTTACATTATTATATTGAGGGTAATTGACTTGAATTAATCTGGCAATAAGGGATACAGATCTGCCTATTTTATAATATATCTGTATTATGGATCAATCCATTATCTCTATCTCCTTCTCTCCACTTACATACAGCCCATTTAGCCTACCATGTGCACAAAAGTGGCCATAAAACAACAATCAGCATCATCATCATCTCTCCACTTACATATCATATACTTTTCACAAACTTATGTAAAAAATTAAAAATATTTATGTCATACTGTGTCAATAGATGCAATGTCTAGTTCCTTTTGTTATCCATTCTAATTCTTTTATTAAGTCTAAATCAATCAATCAATACCAGTTATTATCTTGTTTGCAAGAGAATCATCTATTGAAACATTACATCAAATGAACAGTTGTTGATTTGATTTATCATCGGGACAATATGTTTGTAGTTTACTGGCAAATACTTTCAACAAATATAATTCATTATTCATGATGATATAAAACATTATATTACAGTTCACTTTATGAATTTATCTCGTCTTATGCCAGTATTTTTTGGATATATTTCCATAGGAAGCCATCCTTCAGCCACGTGTCCCAGGTGTGACCACAGCTTTTTTAGATTTATCATTTTCATTTCCAAATTAATTGGTTTCAGTTCCCTTTCTGGATTTTTAAATCCAGTTCCAGGTTTAGAATTTATCACCAGTTATGTTTCCATAATGGAATTTACCACATGTCAGGTTGTCAGATTGCAGAATGAATAAACCTATGGTGTATTGTTGCTGTCAGCATCAGATAGTGGGTTTATCAAAGAACAGAGGCATTTGTAATAAGTCAGATCCATTTTAATCAGGAGCATTTTCCATGTTTGAGAAAGGACACTGAATGGCCTAAATTGTGCCAATGTGTCATTAAACAACATTCACCCTTCATCCATGTTTGTAAAACTGACATTATCATGAGTACTCTGATGTTTTATCATGAGTACTCTGATTGTGCAGTGGTTAGAGCATATTTTGCTGTAAACCTACAGACTGTGGATTCAGATTCAGCTCATACCTATATTTGTGAGATGTTTTTCTAGTGTGTCCTCTTGTCAACCATATGTCCCAGGTATGACCAGTAATAATGGCAGACAAAGCACTCACCCACAATAACAACATTTTACAATTAGGTAATATGCTACTGCATCTCACAAATGCCACAGTATCCAATTGTTGTAGATGAAATATCTCAGACAAAGATAACACAAGTAAATGAAAGAATGGTTGCATCAGTCGTATGATTAAAGAGGGTGTCCTGTCCTAACTGGTAGCACAGCTGGCCACATATATCTAACATATGGGTTCAAATCCTAACCTGCTCATGTCTGATGGGTGTTTAATCTTTCGCTTTCCCTCATAAACTTTGGCTTCTTATGCAACACATAAATGAACATTAAGCAGCAACATTAATGAGTACCATATTGTCAAGGTAACGTTATTGATGAGGCTAAACTAGCTAATCACTTACTTGCTTCCTGTTTGTGACAAGAGAGGATTAAAAGAAAGGTAACACTAAAGGAGTTTTTATCCCAGCTTAAATGTAAACCCTACTCACTATTTTCACTGTCTAATTTCAGTTGTTGACATGCTGACTGAAGTCCGAGACGAATTAGAAATCCATCATCATTTGGCTGTGGCTTTTATGGAATGCAACAGACTGGCACAGGCTAAGAAGATCATGCAGGTACAGTGCAACCTGTCACTCTGACTACCTGATTTAGCAAACCACCCAAGCAGCCAAAAAGTGGTCACACAAATTTCTCCAGAACTTTTATGAATAGACCATCTTCATCTGAAGACACCCGAGATATGCCTGATGGTCATGTATGATAGTTTTTGCTGGGTATTGTTACTGTGGACCAATTATACTACTATTTGGGAAGACCTCTGGAATGTTCTTGGAAGTTAGAATTGTTGATATAGCCTGCCAGCTCATATTTCTGAGTGAAGCTGTCTAGTATAGTGCATCCCCTCCATGAATGGAGTTGTAGATGTCATCCTCTGGGAAAAGTCACATGTCACTTGGTCTCATACACCACTGATATTTTATTTGTGCAAATACTCTGATATGGAGAATATGCCTAGATACTTTCATCTATCACCAATCCACATCAAATTGTTTAAAAACTCTAAATTTAATTTAGCCCTTAGATTCAGTACTAGTACATTATTATCTTCATGGTAATATATTAACATATGTGAGTAATGTTTTGATTATTTTTAAAATCTTAGTATGAAAGAGTGGATCTAACTAACCATTACTATGTATAGCAGTAGTTACAGATATATTTCTCTGATTATAGTGTAACACACAAACCAGTTATCTAGGAGACAGAATCAATTAGTTCTGAGTTTAGTAATATTTGTATATTTCAGAGTGCTGGTATGAAGGCAAACCAAGCTGTTATTTCTGTAGTTTGTCGTCAGCTTACGAACAAAAACATGGTGAGACAATCTCTGGTAGATATTAGAAAGTAAACATTCATATGTAACACTGTGGGCATCAGTTATAGGTTAATATAATTTTTTATAAAAGATAAGGAATGTGATGATAATTGTTAGGTGTTTTTTAAGACATTCATGTATATTGTACATAGTGATCATCGAGATTTATTTTAATAGGAGGAGGTACTCAGACAGTACATACAACTTGTCAGAGAAGTACCAGGATGTGATCTAGATGAAGCATTTTTCCACCTAATCAGATTTTATTCTGGTATGTAAGAACAGTTCGTATATACAATCCTTTCTGGGAAATGCTAGTTATTTTGGGGGAACAGATTCCACACAACACACACACACTTATTGTTATGTGTATACATTTTAAACTCCTTTTCATCAGTGATGAATGAGGCGCAGAAGGCACTTGATGTGTTAGAAATGTACAAAGAAGCAGGTATTCAGCCACGTGGACGAACACTGCGATATCTAGCCAAAGTGCTCCAGTCTGAAAAAATAGAAGTGCCATTCAAGATACCAACTGAAGAGACGCCAAGACGCCAGCCAGTAAGTTAGTTCAAATACTTCACAGTACAGTTGTTGGATAGCTATGTGTGATCTGTGGAATTGAGTGTTATTGGATTTATTTACAATCAAGTGCTTTTTCCCAGAGACAGGTCTCTAAGGTCAGTTCAGAGAGGCGTCAGCCAGGTGATACAGATAAACTGGAAAAAGCTGAACGAAATATGATTGTAGGCATGCAGGCAGATAAGAATGTCCCTGAGTTTTTGAAGAAACTGAAGGAGTGAGTAGAGACATTTTAGCCATTTCTTCATGAGTTGTATGATCAGTGTGATACCTTTATGATTAAGTCTCATGGGATTAAAGTGAGATACAGAGTTTTCAATCTGCTTCAGGTAGTGCCTGTGTTTAAGCCCAGGAGATAATCCTAGAATATAGTACAAAAAAGTTTATTTATTGATACCTCAAAAATATTCAGGTTTTCGAAAAATAAGAAGTCATGTCTTAAACCGTTTTTTTATGATATGACAGTTTCAGCTGACATACTTATCTCAAATACACACGATTTTTTTTAAATGGCTTGAATTACTAATATGTCATTAATATAATAGTTTAATAATAGAAGCCAATTGACCTGATTGGTCTGTTAATTTGTTTCTAGAGCTTAGGGTGTCCTGATTCGATAGATTTATTCATTAATTGGATGACAAACAAGATACTAATCTCTTGGGCTGGTGCTCGTTTATATCTGCAATTGACCACAGTCGATTCACATGTGGCATGAGCTCAAGATATCTGCTAATTTGTTTCTATAAATCCATCTTATGGCTTTCCCATAAAACTATAGTTAAGTCATGTCATAAACAGGTTTATGACTGCCATAAATCCAACTCAGCTCAAAGTGAATTGCCGATCATATTGAAACAAAATGTAAAAAATTATGTTTTGGAAATAAGTTTTATTTTTGCATATACATATGCTACATGTACCTGTCGCTGGAGGTACTATATTGCTGCAGGTTCAGATATGTTATCAGAATTAGCTTGAAATCACTTTAATAGATTTTTTATGAATAAATCTCATAAAGATGGAATAGAAAATTTTGAAGCCTTTAAAGTAGCCAAAGACATCATCTTATACACATATATAGTATGTCATTAAGTAGAGTTTCTTTATAGAATCATGTCCCATTAGAATATGCTAGGTTTATACTAATTAGAAAATATGTCAAAGCATTGAAAAACTCTTTTAATCTGAAATGAGACCACTTCACATAGACACAAGCTAGTACAGATTATGTTTATTGATAAATGATTCCTGTGTCACAAGTCAGTGTGATTCGTTTGAATGATACATCTTGATTAATTAAGTTTGTTAATACAGGTAAGTTAAATATAAAGACTTTGTGGATAAACTTCATGCAGTAATATCTCTGTCTGTCATTTTATTTTTTATTTCAGAATGAATAACGGTGATCCAGTAGAAATGGGCAAATCACTGCACAGAATTCTTGAAGATCTAATGACTCGTCAGGAAGAAAGATGTTAGTAGGATTCTTGAAAATGTTAAAAACAAACATCGTCAAGTGTTAGCTGTTCTATATTAAGTTATTTAGAGATTGATTAGTACTTGTTAGTTTCCATGTACAATAGCTTTCCATATCTACTTAGCTGCTGTAAATTATATATTTATTGCCACTTTGTTTGGGATTCACTTAGATCTGGAAAACTGCTGCATCCACATTTAGGCTGCTCAAATATTTTGTCATTACATAAATTGACTTTATATTTCACTTTTACATGGTAAATTATCAAGGGAACATAGTTTTGCCTGACTTTCTTTATTTTCCTTTTTATTATGTTGACTCCAATAGTAACATTTCAAAAGGAAGTATATGGTGTCTGCAGTTATGTAACATGCATAGAAAATAATGATCATATTAGTTACTTGAATTCATAAGTGTTCATTCAAAATATCATAGTTGATTGTTTTTCTCAGTCAGTAGGTTATTGTTAATGAAAGTGAACTGCTTTGATTATCATATCATGATATTAATTTAATGTTTATGATAAAAGGCGTATCATCACAGATTAATATTTTATGATTGTCACAAGAACTGATAAGAATGGCATTAATATTTTATTTGTTTATATTCCAGTTGGCAAGAGTATCATCTGGCATTTGGGTGATAATGGTGAAGTGGAAGTCCTGTCCACTGTTCAGGATTTAGTTCCAAAACGTTTACATCAGGCTGTACACCGAGGTCTAGTTCTTGCTTATTTCAAAAGGTAGCTAACACATCATACCTTTTTGTGGCTGAATTATAACAGCTGTTCAGTAGTGGTTTGGGCAACTCTGTCATCTAACTGGTAGCGCATTGGATCACAGATCACTACCACCTGAGTTTGAATCTTGGCATGGGTATATCTGAAGGGTGTTTCATCTTTAACTTTGCTTCATTACCTTTGGAGGTTGCTCAGCCCATTTAGCCCACCAAGTGCACAAAGGTTATTTAATCATATTAACATGCATTATGGTTACTGTCAAATAAGACTGAATTGGTCATGCTAATTTTAGCAGAAAAGGTAACATTAAGAGGTCGTATATGTAGCAACATAAATTAATTTATCGTCTTACTTGATGTGTTAATTTGAGAGGGCAATATTTATTGAAGGATGGATAAATATTGATTAACGACACATCCACACAATTTAGGCCATTCAGTGTCCTGCAATATTTATTGAAAACTATTCTGATTTTAGGAATGCTTATATTTATAGCAACATATGTAAAGTGTAATTTCAAGTAATTGCTAATTTAATTAAATATTTAATTTACAGATTAGACATTTTAAGATATGAAGACACAAGAAAATAATTGAATATTTACAGTAGTTTTTTGTCTTGATTTTTTCAGCGGCAGAAAAGATGAACTAGTTAAGTTACTTGAGAGCAGTGATATATCAATTGATGACCTAGTTAGTACACCAATACTATTATATGTGGATAGTGATCCTGATGTCTTCAACAAATGTAAGAGTAGATATGATAGAATCGGAAATGTCTCGAACAGTTACTATTTTATTTATTTTCTTAGTACAGTTAGAAAAACTATTTAGCACTTTTATATCATCTTTGAATTATCCTTTGTAACATCTGCACAAGTACTTTATTTATTTTGCTGTTTTGTGTTTCACTCCAGTTGTGTCGGTGATTGAGCAGCGTGAATATTCCAGTGAGCAAAAGGATTTGCCTCGTGACTCTCTCCTTGCTTATTATCTGATTAAGATGAATTTTGATAAAGCAGAACAGATGTTGGAGGTTAGTGTTACGAGTTGGGTCATCTGATAAAGACTGAATACTGTTGTATTATCTGCACCCCAAACTAGATAGTGATTAGCATTGGGTCTATTTTTGTTTCATCTGTTTAAATTACAGAATAGAATCTTTTATGTTTTACAGCAATATCCCAATATAGCTAAACAGACTAATCTGCTTTACATATACACAAATGTTATCAACAAATATGGAATGGGACCACAGGTAAGTAAAGTTTTATATAAGTGATGTAAAACAAGTCGTATTTTCATAGACAAATGTGTGCAAGACCCGTGTCATGTATATGTGGTATGTATTTGCTTTTCAAGACGAATCAATGTTACTCTTATATTTCTGTAGGTTGAACAACTTGTAGATTTCATGATTGATAGATTAACTGAGAATAACCCAGTAGGGAGGAAGTACATAATGGGAAAATGGTTAGATACTAATGGTAAGTTATTTACTCTGCTTTATAACTGGACTATCATGATCTTTTCAGATGAGACCCGAGTTGTTATGTAGATCTTTTCAAGCTTTGCATCCTTATCATTGTTAGAATACAGAGCATGTTCTTGAAAATTCACTTGAGTTAATTTCTGTTCTCTATTTTGCAGTTAATTCTGGAAATATGGAGCAGGCTTTGAAAGTATTAGAGAATCTAAAACAGCGTGGGGCTACAACTACAGACCTCTTTTTCAAAAACCTCCGCGCAATAAAACAATGGTTGACAAATGAGGGGAAGAGTGTGCCATGGAAGGTAAGAGTGAATTTCATACTTTATCATCTGTAATGATTCTGTAGAAAATTCTTCATCTGTTGCTGAACATTCGTTTACTATTCAGTTGTGGAAAAATGTTTATCAACTTTTTTGAGCGTTTCACTAATGTGCTGACTGGTCGCTATTTTCACACTTGTGTCTAACATTCTCTCGCTTTTGGGTTTGCTTTGAAAGAATTTAATCTCTGCATCAAATTCATGTTTTGGGCCATGCTATTTATTACACACCGAATTAATGACCAAAGTTTAAATACGTTCAATTGTTGTCACATCACAGGATGAAGAATATGAAGAAGCGGAGAGGATTGAACAAGAGAATCAGTCTAAACGTGTAATGAGGAGAACCCGATCTGTACAGTCGGACTCTGATTAAACATTGTTGCATCTAAGTAAATACATAAATGTTAATCTTGATGTGTTAATAATTGAACTGCCGTAGACGGTGAAATACCATGTCCAGTTATATAACAGGAGGAAGGATAAAATAGGGTGCCATATACAGATAAAAGCCATACACAACCAGCAGTGTTCAGAAACCTGGTTATGTGATGCAGTAAATATAAATCCTTGTATAAATTGTAGAATATGTATTACACAGTAGACTGCGGTCCATATCAATTGGTCTTTATAAAACATGTCTTAAAATTTACCGAGAATTGAATTAAAATAATGCATGAAGAACTCCAAAATATGTAAAACTGATTCTTTCTGTTGTAAAGCCTTGTTGTATCCAACTGGTTACGAGTGTGAAATGATGCACAGTTTGTATAAACCAAATGGCAAATAATACTAGTTTAGAACTCATTTGTTGTGTGTGATGTTTGGGCAATAATTATGTTGATTGTGTTGTGGTTGATTGTTGCATATATCAAGTGCAGAATGCTGTGTGTGTGGACGTCGGTTTGTGTTGTGTGTTGAATGATTTTCTGAAAGTCTTCAATCTAATGTTTGTTGATGGCAGTACATGTTTTACTGAGTAAATCTGATTCATGTTAACTTCATGTATCAAGGCCCATCATATAATGTCGCCATGTTATCCATCTTGAAAGAAGAGGATGTGATCGCCTTTTGCTCTGTTTTGTACTCCTGTTTGTTTAATTGATTTGTGTATTATTGGTTTATCTATACATAAAGATAAAAATGGTTTCTGGTTGTTGTTTTTCTATTATGTTCATCCAGTAGATGAATTTCAGGCATTTACTTACATAAAATCAAACAAACTGGACTTATGATTTAATGACAATAAAATCTAGAAAGTCTTCAAAATTTCAAGGAAATCTGCATGCAGTATAAGCCTTGATATCTGATATCATCTGGTCCAGAACAGCGTCGGATAATAGAAAATTATCGATGATAAAAGATCATATTACATATATATTATATAGTAATATTAATACTGTAAGTCACATTCATAGACTCCAGAAACTCTCGTCCCTTTACGTTCTCTATTTTTATCATGCTGCCTGTTACATGTAGCATTTAAAGCAGGACACTGTACAACCAAAATATGTTGCTGTAATATATTGTAAAAGAACTGGATTTGAACGGATGTGCAATTCCAGCAGTTTACTTTGCTTCTTGTTATATAGGCCAATATAATAACCTGACGGATCATTTAAGTATTTATAATGCTTAATAGAATTGTATTTTTTTATTTGCAATATGTTAAGATTTTAGTTATAAAAATGGCATTAATGGTAATTAAATAAAAAATCTGATATAGTATAAATATATATATTGAGCAGAATGAGCCAACCCATTTATATTTTTGGGTGATGCAGTCATACCAACTGGTACATTATCTAAGCATTCAAAACGCACACAACAAATCGAATGATAATCCTTTGAAATTGATTTAATATCAGACACCAGAAATGTGCTGCATCCTACATGATAAATATACTGTGATGAACTTTTGATACTAGTGTCATTTGTACACAATAATGAAATCTTCACCGTGCATCAATTAATAGCTACCACCATTATTACAATCAACATAATGTAAAGAGTAATGCACAAACTGTCAAAAAAAAAAAAAAACAATTAACTATTTAGTTTTAATAATTGTAAAGAACTTATAAGATGTTAAACATAAAAAAGAAAAGCAACGTATCACAAAATTAGAGAACATAAATAATCATTACTTAGATTTCTGGATAACAAATACATTTCTGGATAAAAGAGAAAAGAAGAATGTTTTTAAAGGTATACAAACTGGGATCAAAGGTAATAGAAATTATGTGACGTTACTACATAAAAAGTAAACAAACACATCCTTATCTTGTCATCATTAACAAATAAAATAAAGATCTATTTCTAAGTACATATGCCATCTATATATAGGTTATTATAATTATTAATTTCCATCATGACATATCAACTTCCATCAAATGAAATGGGTTAAAACTGCAAAAAGTTGTATAGTAATTGATATGGCTAAATGAATAAATCTATTTGAAGAATACAGTTATTAAAAAAAAAAACCCATGGAAACTATGCTCCTGATCAGTTAAGGTTTACAATATTAACTGAAATTTGTGTTTTTTAATATTGCTATTCAATGTCACCTTTTATTTAGTTGATGCAAAAACAAACTGATATCCGACTGCACAATGATTAAATACAATACCTCTTCTTCCTCTTCAAAAATATGTTCACCATAATCTTAAAAAGATATAGAAGATGTAACACCATTAGACTGTCTGCGATGTTCACAGAAAGTAACTGAATCTCTATATCTCCACAATATTGTAGTTCAATTCAATAATATAATATACAGTCAAACCCGCTCTTAACACCACATGTGTGGACTCGCTGAAAGTGGCATTTACAGATACATGGATCTTCCAGACAGGTACTTAATTAAAGGTGTAATTTCCAGTGACTGAACAACATAGAGTACATATTATTTATTTGTATTCATTTATATACATACTTTTGCAGGTAGATCGATTATATATATATATGTGTGTGTGTGTGTATATATATATATATATATATATATATACAAATCTAATTACATAAAAGTCATTTATCTTGTTTTGCTTCAGTGATGAATTCATCCACATTGTGACACTCATATCCTGTAGGTCCATGACGCGATCCAGAAATGCTTTCCATTGCCAGTGCTCTATTAAGTGATGGAGGCGTTTGTGACTCTGTTGATGTTGATTCACTGTCATTATTATCACTGTCACTAGCTGTGCAAGGTGGAGTACACTCGGCCAGTAACTCTCTGACTGGAAGATCCCAGTCAGCAGAAGGCCGACATGTTTGGATCTGGGTGTCTACAGTTGGACGGTTCTCTCATTCACAGCTAAACAAGTCCTTGGATACTGCAGCATAGATAGGGATTTCATTATCATCAGATGAATCACACGTGAATTCGTCGCTGACCGTATGTAAAATATCAGCCTTAGCGAAGCACTTCTGGATAGTAGCTGCCTCCACTCTAATTCCCATGCTTTACCGACCCGGTATTTAGCCAAGACACCATCAGCGCAAAACGTCATATGCACCGTCTGAGACTTAACTGGGGAAGAGCTGTCATTGGTCAATATGTTGGTAATGTTCAGCCAATGACAATCAGCACTCAATCATGCTAATCAATCCTCAATCAAATCATTGCAACTGCCAGTTGCTTGACAGGTAATATTGTTGGCCGGGAACCCTAACACTGTGGCATTTGGCTGCGTTGGGCAGGTGGCGGCTCTAGACAGGTCAGTTTGAATGGGACTTGCATCTGGACTTTGGAAATGCGGCGTTTAATAGCAGGTGGCACTTCCAAACAGGTCATAAGAGCAGGTTTGACTCTCATTTTATTGAGCAGCGTAATCAACAAATCAACAAAGCCTAAATACTTGGGTCATAATAAAATAAGATCTATCCCTCATGTATCCTTACAGTTTACTGAATTTAAGTCATAATTGATAAATGGTGCTAGATATTAATGTTCAAATATTACAATTAACTACTACTGATTCTGTGACAAAAAGTATCACATCAGACTAGTAATCATCATAGAATCTTCATGTTTTTTGTTCTCTTCAAAGATAACATATTCAGTAAACAGCCAAAATACACATTTTTAGATCAAAATCATAGCAATTTGATAGCGATGCTAATCATGACTTACTCCTTATAAAATTTGCATTTAAATTGTTGAATGCTGGAAGAATTTATCCCTACAGAATTTTAAAGGACAATAATTTTATTGTTGGCTACAAATACAATATCTGGCCAATCAAACATGTAAGTAAAAAAATGGATTTAGGGTCTAACGCCACCATCTGCAAACAGCCGCCAACTGCACCTACCGCCCAACTTGTGATGAGGACCCAATTTCCTTCCATGATAATGCCCCCATTTATCCCCCCCCCCCTGTTATTCAGCCACCACCACTGATTACGCCATACCAATACCATACATTGCCATATAAATAGCCTGTTATTACCACTACACACTGACCGTGAAATGTTTCTGGTAATCTGTGTATTGACAAGCTGTCTGGGTCATTAGTGGTGATCATGGTGGTGTTGATTGTGCAATAGGCAATAAATTAAATAAAGTGATAGTTGATTGATTGATTTTCTTTCATTTCAGTACCTACGATGTTGTGAGACAAGAAATTAATCTCTGGAAAAGTTTTGACCTCGTGATGGGATCGAACCTGTGACCCTTGACATCAGGTGCCAACCGCTTAACCGCTAGGCCACTGGAGCTCACTGGGGTTAACAAAGGATCAAAAGTCACATGTAATCAACCACCCCCAAGGCTGTCCGCCATCATCATCTTCATTATGTCCGGCGAAATGCCTCCCCCACTCTAATGCCACCCCACAACAATGCCAATTTTCAGCCAGGTCCCAAAGTTGGCATAAAAGTGAGGTTAGACTGTATATTGATCAGTATGTTTTATATAATGTTTTTACATTCGATTTCAGCTATCTATTCTGATATAAAATATGGCTCCACTGTAGACTTACCATGGTCACTAGCATAACTCTATCCATCCATCATCATCATCATCATCATCTTCATCACCATAATCATCATCATCTTCATAATCCCATGATTCTGAATTATAGTTTAAATAGTAGTCAGCTGATGACAATAAAATGTGTGTGTGTGTGTGTGTCTCCACTTCTATACATACCAGTATACACAAAACACATATCTATGCTGTAACATTACTAACAATAAAACAAAGGAAGCAAATGGGGAATTAACCTTTTCATATATTTAACACTTGTCTTGGAATAATTAAAGAGCCAGTGTCCATTCAATATACAAAATATACAGAAAGCAGTGAGGGAGGATATATATATATATATATATATATATATATGGGGGGAAAGGTATAATTCTTTAGACCTTCATGAATAATCATGGCGTCATCATGAAGCAATAAATTGAAATTATTATATTCTTGGGGGTCCTTTTCTGCAGAAGTTATCATTCTAAATAAAAGCTTACAAAATACCAATATAAATCCATTCATTGTTTAAAAGCAGATGTTAACAGGAGCAATACATTCAAACATACAAATGTAGTGGAATAATTGTATTGCTTTCATGCTTATGTTAAATAAACAGATGAATGATAGCTATAAATTGTCTGACTTACCATTGTCAGATGTATCATATCTTTCATTGACAACTTCATCTTTAAAATCATCATCATCATCATCATCATTGATATCTACTTCATGATGCACCGTATGAGAATTAGATGATTCTGAAGTATAGTTTAAATTTATTCAGTATAAACCATGCAGGTGTGTGTATGTGTGTACATATCCATATTTGCCTTTCTGCCTTTGTTCTCGTGCAGCTGTGTTCATCTCTTCATTAATATGAATAAACGATAATAACATTTCATTGAATTAGCGGAGATTCTCTTCAACATGCCATAGACAGAATCTAGGTCAATATTTTTGGTTGGTGATGTGCAATATAAAGAAATGTATTTCCAAGAATTCACAATATAACATATCAAATTTTCCAAATAAAAAAAGATATAGATATCTTTTGCTGATCAGAAAATATATGTTTAATGGTACTTTTAGTTGAAAGAATCTTGGTATTAGTGAATGTCAATTTCAAATGATGGGAAATCATCCAGTTAAACAGAACGTGACAAATCACTGGTCAGCCAGAGTTTTTATGTCAATAATGTTACCAAAAACCACCCTGACAAATGTTAGTCACAAGATCTGTATGTGCCCCTTTAATCAGAGATATTCTGACTGGTGAATGCAATCTCTCTTAAAACAGCTGATCATGACAATACTGTATATACTCGCGTATAGAGAAGTTTGTTTATTAAATACAACATCAAAGCAATTATGAGGGTGTACCGTTGTACGTAATTACGGACAAAATGATGCACAAGTCCAGCTGCAGATTATCCTGATTTCTCCTGCGTGTTATACACCAAAACTAGGTTTTTCAGACATTTTATGGTATTGGTTTAAAATCCCTCAAAATCTGAATTCTTCTAATCATCCGCGAAAAAGCTGACCAAGTCGTAATCTGGAATCTTACGTGCGTCCTCTGTCTCAGTGTAAGTCCACACCAATTCATAAACCAGCTACACCATCCCGGTGAAGTTTTGAATCCAGTCTCTACCTCGTATTGCTTGTCCTGAGTAAACTTGATAGCCTGTATCCGTATCATCATTCTGGTGATGATATATCCATTGTGGCTATACTTCAGTACCCAATCATTCAAAGTTGTCTCTAATTTGATGTACAGACTAACTCCGTAACGTTTCGCCCTTTTCGTCCTCTTCTGCTTTCTCCAGTCTCTCACTAGTTTTTCACTAACAGCAAAATGTCTGTCTGTAGCAGAGTTGTTGTTTTCTTCGGCAAACTTAATGACTTTAACTTAAACTGTGCATTGTATGAATTTCGCTATATATATATGGATTTCGCTTTGATGTTATAACTAGGCTGTGCTGAATAAGCGACAACATGGGGATTCTCCCCCAAAACAACACAAACATGTTATAACTAATAAACAAACTTGTCACACCAAACACGCAATGTGAACAGTGATTTCTATAGTACTGCTAATCATCTGTAGGTACTGGTAGTTAATGGCGCGTGACTATCAACTATTATTACACAAAGACTGGCATGTTTGTGAGATCCAAATAACAGTTTGGTGAAACTTAATCGTTATTTATTGGATAAGACTAGTAGGCAGAGATTTTGTTACAACTCTGGCTCACACAAACGCGCCTTATTGCAAGTGTTATTAATTCATTGTTTCACAGCACATCTGGAAGTACTGGTAGGTAACAACGCATGACTATCAGTATTATTATATAAAGACCGGCATGTTTGTGATATCCAAATAACAGTTTGGTGAAAATTAATTGTTATTTATTGAATAATAATGATTTAGTAGGCAGCGATGTGACGATTTGATTCTGACTCTCACTATTGTTGGGTTGAATCCTGTAGTGCTGTGTGTCCAGGATGGCCGAAAAAATATTTCCTTCAGCCGGTAGGAACTATGTCGGGCGTATAAGTCAAGGTGCTTCTGGGAGCTCCCTTTTCACTACCAAAAAAATTGACTTATATGCGAGTATATATGGTAGGCCTTCCTAGAGGAAAGACGGGTTTGCTTTTTCATCAGTCACTGTTTAAGAATCAGATGGTACACCAAACATTTACAATCTATAGCAGATATTCCTACCAGACTAACCTGACTAATGTCACTCATACCTGATAAGTGTTTAACAGGATCATACTTCAGTTTATAATTGCACGCTTCAGGATGTTCATATTCATATTCTTCTCTTGCCTTCTGAGCCGCTTCTTTCATCTCTTTTAAATGCAGCACACTGGCATCTTGATTACTACACCTGAGAATCAACATATGAACAAAACTGTATAAGAGAGTTCACTACAGTAGCCATGAATCCAACTTAATAAAGACTAACAAATTAGTAAACTATTCCTTGTATGTGCAGTTAAAAAATATTTCATTTTAATCAGTGATTTCACAATGCATTGCTTACTGAGTAAGCAGTGTAAGTAAATAAGACAAGTTCATTAAAGGAAAGGTTATGAACTACCCCTTAATAAAAGATGCTCTCAAGTTATATTTGTTGGAAATACTACATATATTAAGATCTTAATACATATAGTACATCTAACAAATATAACTTTAGAGACAAGTGTCTGTGATAAAACAGATCATGTATATTATCCATTGTTTCATGATTGTAGATCATCATGTAATGAATGAAATCCACTGTTCAACCAACAGCTGATTCAGCTGTTTATTAGCTGCATATCATTGCTCTGGACTACTGTTCAATTGTTCTACAAATACACTTTGTTCAGCGTTACTGCTCAACAGCATGATTTCTACATAAGTCTTATTCTAGCACACTTTTTAAAGATAATTAAGCTTTATTGTGTAATTAAGAGGCATGAGGGCCATGGTACAAAGTACTTGCATAATTGTGCATATGACAAATAATAGATGTATAAACTTTTTTTATAATATCAAGTCCGATATAAAGATAATGTCTTTCTGCTGTATTCTGCTATTTGATTTATTTCATCATTGTCACAGCAATTAAAGAGTTCCTGTATTGACTGAGGATCCAAATTACAATTTGTTGAACATGTTATGAACATCTAGGAGCATGGTAAACATATTTAGACAGATTGATGTTTACATATTTATTATTGTGAGACATCATATAACAAAATGCATTAAAAGAGTTATCAAGAAAGATGCCTTGCAGGAAAGTGCTTCTGAGGTGTTGGTATGGAGGATGGATAGAAATCAATTCATCCTCTATTACACAAATGTCATTATATACTCAAGTTCAAAAGTGGTTTTCTAGCCAGGTGTCTCCATAGTAAAGTGTTCTATTAATATGCATGTATCATATATAACAGGGGTCGGCAACCTTTTTAAGGGGAGGGCCAAATTGTAAAACTGGACTTGGTCGGCAGGCCGGATGAGGTGCGAGGCACTGAATGGGGATGGGTGTGGGTCCCTCTGCCACAGGCAGATGTTAAAAAAAAAGTCTTTCAAAATGGAGGGGTTTTGCAGCATCAGAGATCAAATGTCACCAATATATGAAATTGTTTCAAACTGTATGGGTAATTGTGTATGGTGCAATTTGGATTAAGCCAGTAGGCAACATGTATTTTCAAACGCAAGAAGTTGCATAATATATTGTGTGTCTACCGTGACCTATACTCCTGACATATAGTAACTTCATGAATGTTAATGATTATATACTATTAATGCAATACAAATAAAACGTGAAAGAATTAATTATATGTAACATTTAAATTATTTTCAATTCAATGCGCGGTCTGGTGCGCGGAATTATCATTCGAGCATGATGCATTAGTCCGTGGAACTAGTCGGCTGGAACATAGTATTGGTAAAACTTAACTATTGCAACTTCAGTAAACTTGGTTTTCAAGTCAGTGTTGCATTGCAAATCAATTAGTTCCATCTGGAGCTGAACAGCAAAACTGTCCACAGTTACTGCGAATGGAGTTGCAAATAATGCAAAAGTCTGGTTGTTGGTGCGCAGATCTACGAATTGAGTTTTGAATTGTTCTCACAGCTGCCCAGCAAAAGCAACATATCAATAATTGCATTGTTTGAGTTGTCCCAGCTACAGACAAAGCTTCACCTCAAATGCACAGACGTGTTTAAACAGTTTGTTTGTTTACTGCTCTCTGCCCTGTAATTTTATATTCAAAACATTCAAATATTTTGAAATGTCTACCAAGAATGCCAAATCTGACAACCTGGGTCTGACAGAAAACAGTAATTAGTTTTTATCCAATATTATATCAGTATGGCATCTAATGAGGACTTTGATAGAATAAAACACTATAAATCTCTGCTCCTGATGACCATTATTATGAAAGAGGGCTTAAAAAGCTAGCCAGCTCCTGATTGGTCAGCCAATTTGACAAGGATATCTATGAAAAGAACCATTAACCTATTGGACCTATTGCCTTCTCTGCAACAAAGGACAGTTTATCAGGACATATTAGTAATAATAATAGTAATATTTCATATAGCACCTTATTCAACTTTCATTGCTCTTAGGTGCTTTACAATTAAAACATAATTAAAACATACTCTGAGCTCATATAGCTCAAATACATTTCATACATAATAAACTGGTTTAAAGTGATAAATACCCCAATTTAAATAAATGGGTTTTAAGAACCTTACAACATATGTCTTTACATGCTGCAAGTTTAATGTGGTTTCACAGCCTGTTCAACAGTCTGGGAGCTGATGTAGGATTTCTCTCCATACATAGCTTTTTTACTGGTATATAATTTTCAATCGGATCACTTGGATACATTGGTGCTGTACTTTGAATGTGTGAAATAGGATCTTGTACAGTAAATCTGAAATGTACAGGAAGCCAGTGCACTTGGAACAAAACTGGTGTTATATGTTCCCTTTTGTGAGTGCATGTCACCAGATGTGCAGCACAAATCTGCACTCACTGGAGGCAGTGTGTCAGAGAGAGGGGGATATTATATAACCATGCATTGCCATAGTCCAGTCGGGAAATAATAAGGGCTTGGACTAAAGACTTGCATGTCTCATCATTTATGTACTTGCGAATAAGTCCTATATTTCTTATTTAGAATTCACCTGCTTCTCGATTCCTAGAGTATTATCTAATATAAGCTCTAGATTTCTTACAGACATGGAAGAACTGATATAACTGGATCCTACCTTAATGCGAAGATTCTCAGTTTTCTTTACATGTTGCTAGCATGCGAAAACAATGAATTATGTCTTGTCCTTATTCAATTTGAGCATGTTGGTGTTCATCCAAGTACTTATGTTTGCAATACAAGCTTCAATTGAAGATGAAATATCATCCCATTTATCACATGGCTTTAAAGTCATGTACGCTTGTGTATTATTTGGATAACAAAGATATTTAATATTATGCCATTTAATAATTTCACCACTGGTTTGATATATATCTGGTATATATCTGGTTGTTTTGTTAATTACGTGGTCAGTGTTGATACTTTACAAATACTCTAAAATCCACAAATACCCTAAACTCCAGATTAATGTTATGGGTTGGACAGAATGCTGGGTCTGGCCCATGGGTCATAGGTTACCTACCCCTTGATATATAACATGGATTATATTTTAGGTCATATCAAAGGTACTGCGTATGACATAACAGTTTTGTATACATGTATGTTCCATTTCAGTTGTATTTATATATATATAGCTAAATGCTTTTAATTGATATGTCTGTCTTCAGTTAGCATAAGATACTCCAACAATGAACGACATTGACAGTATTGATGACAACATTTGCTCCTTTCAATAATACTTGTATTATATATTTAAACCACTGAAATTGTGGTTCTGTTTCTATATATGATGATTTTAATTGTCAATGTATGTCCCAGGCAGGACCAGACAAATATTTCTTCACCCTAGTAGCCCCATAACTTGTAAAATCTAAGATCTACTAGCCCAACAAATTTCTTACCAACCCAACAAAAAAGTACTAGCTACTAAAACTATTAAAAGCCATTGAAACTATCAAAAAAACCTGGCTAGATCAAATCACTATTGGACTAGTTTTTTAGACTACTCATTAGCCTGAAAACAAAATCCACAAGTCCTGAGCATCTGGGCTACTGATTGTTCCAGCCCTGGTCCCAGGTTTCTTATGCAAATTGACGTAGTTCATAGCAATATGTATGAACTACCTTGAATTACTGGTATCATTGTAGGCTATATATGTATTCAGCCCACACTGTATACAATTGTAGTGCAAGTGTTTGACATGTATACACTTGGATTTAAGGTCCATTGCACAAATTCACTTTGTAGCACAAAATGTCATTGTTAAATCAAACTGTTCATGTAAGAAATGTTTCAAAAACATATCACACTCATGAAATACATGTGGAATATTTTGAGAGGGTAAGTTATGTTGATCATTGTTTCTTCAAGAGGAAATGACACAGAATGATTATATCTTTGCCCCATGAAAAGGACTATTCATGCTGTGCACGTGATTTTGATGGCAGGAAGTTGAGATCCTTTGAAAATCACTTTGTTAGATCTACCAGTGCTGTACAAAATTGAGATTTTGTTGATTCATCTACAGAACAGGAACTGATGCTGCTTCGTCAAATCGTAGCAAATAACAGTGTGACTTATTGAACCCAGTAATTACAAGACTCAGTCATTTGGCATAAGGATCTCGAAGATTATCTCTTAATTCTGTACCAAATCTTTCTCCTTCATCTATCCAACTTGCAACATCCAACAGTTACACACATGCCTAGGTTATCAAGTATGAAGTACAAGGTGTGTTGTTTGAATATAAATCTAATTCCATTAAACTGAATGCTATAAGGTGATCTCTGGAAGGTACTGCAGCAGATGTAATATTGACATGCCAACAGACTTTACTATGGGCCTGTGCCTATTCTTGAAAAACTAAGTGGCTTATTTAATGACATATTGTCAGGTAAAGGTAGACCTGATGCAAAAGCTCTATAAAGAAACTCAAAAGATGGACAAGTCTGTTTCAGTAAGGGGAAATAGGTTCAAAGCCCTTTTGTCAAGAGCAAAAGAGGGGGTGGGGTAATTCTCCAATATCAAAAGATGAAATGCTATGATCCAAATTTTGAAGTGATTTACGCAATGAAAGGTTGAAGACTGCCACTAGACATAATGTTGAAAGACACAAATTTTGCTGATTTGTGCACAGCAGCTAGAAAAACTGAACAAGAAACATCCGAAAATGGTAAACAGAGAAAAAGATTGGGTAAAGTGCAACACAGTCTCAATTATATCATATCATCACCTGATAAAAGCGAAAATTCAACAAGCATAATGAAAGAAATAAAACAGACTTACATAAAACACTGTTACAAATGCAAACTGAATGCAAACAAATGAGCTCAAATAAAATCAACGGTTCACTTATTCGCAATTGATGTGATACCAAAGGCTAATCAATCACAAACATAAACCAATATCCTACAAACCTGCCATCAGCAAAATGGTCGTAGTCTTTAATTGGCTTTCTGCAGACGTAACACATTGATGCACCACAGACACAAGTCATTTTGTTGCAGCCTTCCACCTTATAGAATGACTTTTTACATTTCCAACACTGACGAATCATGGCCTCAGACATCCGCTTTTCAATATACGCTCTCATACTTTTCTCAGATTCTTTCTCAATCTCATCACAGCGAAGTGGAACGTGGTTTGGTTCCTGACAAAACCTGATGAAAGACGAGCTTAATTTAGCATCTTGATATTGATATGACCTAATACAGCACATGTTCCCATATCCTCCTAGAAATCAATATATATCAAGTCATGGCATGTACCACCTAGAAGTATTAATGTAAGACAGCAAAGACAGTGCATCAAGCAATGAGCAGTAACAGGCTTACGTAGTTCTACAGGTTGAAAAACACAAAAGAAAATATAAACCTTTTGATAAAAGTATGTCCATACGCATGCACGCAGCCCTTTGGCTACAACAATGATTCATATTCCACATCTGCTTTCAATTAGTGATGTAGAGCTATATAAAGAATTATAATAAGATCCACAGATAACTTACAACACACTTTTGCCACACACACCTGCAGGATTCCTTCAGACATTCTGGGTTGAAACATTTGAAGACCTTGTCATTTGGATCCGGCATGATTGTGGCAAAACTACAGAATGGACAACTAACAAGATCGTTGATGTTTGCCCGATTTACCTCATCTTCTTGTATTTTAGACAACAACACAGAGAACAGGTTTGGCGACAGAACACTCTGCAGTGTATTCAGGCTAAATTCTAGCTCACAGTATGGATCGAGACATTGAAAGTTCAACTTTCCCTGAGCCAAGTTTGTTTCCGCTAACTGCTGTAAACACATCTTACAGAAAAGATGACCCTCACGACACGACTTCATATCTTCAAGAAGGCAGTCATCATCGTAACAACATGGACACTCAAGGAGTTCACCTCTCTCTCTAGCTTCCGCAACCAGCTTCACTCTCTCATCCTTAACTTTCTGTAAATGTTCTGGAGAGTAAAAACGGTTGAAAAACTGGTCTAATTTTGGAAATACAACAATGATATCAGTGAAGTAGATAGGGAGCCTACTTCTATAGGAGTACATGTCCTAAAACTATTAGTAATCACAAATAGTTCACAGGTGCTAAAAATAAAAAACAAAAATAGTGATAATTCTTTAAATATAGAAACAGTGTTCCATAGATATTGCACCCATATTAGGACCTAGTAAATTTTGGTGTCATTTCAAAATGGCTCTGACCAAACAAAAACGATGGACACTTTCTAATTTGAAGACACAAATCATTTCACTTGGATAACACATTTATTAAGTTCTTTTAGTAATAACATTACACAGTTATTTACTTTTAGAACAAGTTGAATTGATTTGAGTTGTTTAGGCTAAGAACTGGCCGAGGGGTGACTCTCTAGAGAAACATCGCAGAAACATAGGTGCAAATTATATTTGAACCCACAACCTGTGGGTTTGGAGTGCAATGTTCTAACCACTGTGCCACCAGAGCACATCTGCACTACACAATCACAAACAATCAAATGAACAACAACACTGTTTTGTAAATCAAGAAATTATCGTTAATCACTGAGATTAAAGTGGCTGTAACAAGCACTACCCTGGATACCATATAAATGTAGCAGTAATATAAAACATGTGATGGCTTGGTTTTAACCTTAGACGATATCTACTCTTCAGAAAATGGTGGATGTTGGTAAGTGAACACTTAAATGAGATGGTTAAGATGGAGAAACAGTAATCTTTGGATAAGTATTAAAATTTCAATAAACTTCCCATGATCTCATTTCATTTTTGTTTAATTATCACTGACCTAGAACACGTTGTTCATTTCTTGCAAACAACAGTTCCCTGTAAAAGAATTCATCTAGCTCTGAAGGCATGCTGTCATCACAATTTCGATGATCAACGAGGAAACGTTTATGATCGCCAACAGCCAAAACGGGATCTGAAATTGCAAGTATACACATATGATATCAAAGTGAAGACTGGATAACTACAACAATATACTGATTACAGTTGAAAAGAATATCAAAATATTTAGAATAAGAATAATGATTGAGTGAAGTTGTTTAGCCCTGACGCTGGTCACACCTAGCACATATGGCCAAGGTGCAACCCAACAGGGAAACAGCCCAAAAAACAGGTACGAAATGAATTTGAACCCACAATTTGGAGGTTTGCAGGGCAAACTTCTAACTGCTGCATCATAAGAGACCTCCCGAATATGAATAATGATAAAGAATAGGATAAAAGCTTTAGTAAAGCTCAAACATCCATACTAATAATGATCTTTTGGAAATACTTTTTCGTATTAATGTGAACACAAAAATATACTAACCGTTTCTATAAACAGCTGCTGACTTGTCCAGGTCCTTCTTTGTTGGCAAATAATGATACCCATGGCTCTCAAATTTCTTCTGAATGTAGCTACTTCTAATCATTGGGAAGTCATTAAGCAGCTGGTGTTCAGCATTTCTTTTATAATTATCACTTGCCTTTTTGTTCTCATTGTAAAATGTCCCTTCTGGATTCGGGAACATCTTTAGAAATTCATCCATATCCAGGTTAGATTGTTTAAGTTTAGTCAGCCGCTTCATTGCTTCTTCCCTCTTCAGTCTGTCCTTCAGGAGAGGATAGTTCTGAGAATTAAACAACTGCGAGGCTAATTTTGTTGTGCGCATATCATCATCGTCACCCATGGATTCCAGTTCACAGAACAAAAAGTCTGGATCACAGTCAGGAAATATTTTGCGCAGAGTATCAACATCCTTCTGAAGGCTACAAATGTACGATGACTGATCTTGATTTGATTCCGACTTCATCGATTCGTCTCTATTTTGAATGCCATATTCCAACTGAACCAATTCATCAATAACCACCTGAATTCTATTGGGATTATAATAATGTGCTTCAAGATATGCATAGATCTCATTTTTGTCTTGATTGGGAAACAACGAAGAAACTATCTTAAAGTCATCATACAAGGGCATCCCAACAAATTCGGACTGAGAATTTGAGGGTTTTAGTTTTCCCACATCACATTGATCCAAATCCTTCAGCATGCTCATTACATTTGAAACTCTGTCCTTGTGGTCATAAAACTTATCCAAAAGGTTAGAAATAATGTTTGGATCTGCAGATGGCATCTCGCTTTGAATGTGCTGTGCATCGTGAAACAGTTCCTCTTCTCTCGTTTCTTTAGCAGTGGCATTTGTTCGATGGCTGGTTAGTTTTCCATTCTCCTTTAACAATAGATCTACAACAATATTGACCCTGTCTGCCTCTTGTGGATATTTCTCAAGCAAAGCTAACACTTCGTCATCACCACATTTCAAGTCTGAACATTTTGCCATCACAGCATCCTTAACCTGTTTCATATCCTCCTCTTTTTTGCAATTTGTGCTATTCACCTGTTCAGAAAATGAACGAATGCCACCTGCCAGTATTTCATTCATAACAATGTCACTTCGATTGGCCTTTGTCTTCAGTTGACAAATTCGTTTGTAGATGATGTCTACATCTGACAAACACAACACATCAGCGATAACTTCCGCTTCTTTATGCATGGAATCCAATTTTGAGATGTCTGTTTTTAAACTTGTGCTCTGTTCTGGAGAATCATTGACATCAGGTAGAGTAGTCTTTAATCCATCTTCTAAAGCATTCTGTTTATATTCCTGAAATAAAAAATGTCCTTCAATTTCAACCTAAAGAAAAAAACATAATGCACACAAGTAATTCTTATTTGTTTTTTGATATGTTAAAATCAGTTTTTTATTCAGATATGACATATAATCTGAAGTACAGTAATACCTGTCTCTGTGACTACTTGTTTAATAAATCAATAAAAAGCAGCTCTCTAATGAAGTAGTCTTTTTGGTTATAGAACGTATGACTTGAGAATTTCCTGTGGACCCACACAGGGTCTCTTAATAGAGGTTTTATGGGTTAACAAAAACAAAAGACACAAAATACCTCATCTGACAAGATTATTTTTGGCATAAACCAACTACTGGCTTGAGACTAATTCACAGCCACACACATAAATCAAACCCTGTTATGTGAGTGATTTGCTTACCCTTGGTACTATTCACATGTGGAACATAAAATGTAGCCAAGGAACAACTTTCAACCTGATATCTGTATAATTTTTGTATGCTACAAATTGAGTTATAGCAGTGTACATCCCTATTGGTTTTTAGTGGTCTATTTGGTAGCACATTGGATCACAGATCATTATCATCTGAGTTTGAATCTCAACATGGGCATATCTGAAGGATGTTTCATCTTTGACTTCGCTTCATTAGGCCAGTCTTAAAAATAATCTTGTTGGGGGTTACCCGACTGTATGACTCCCAAACTGCCATATGCCCGAATGGAATTGTAAAGTAATGAAATATACATTTCAACTATTTTTTCATGCTTAAATTCTACTTGTATTTGTCGTTTGATTGCTGTTTTGCTTTGACAAATGCATCAGTACTTTCAAAATTTCTGTAATATCAAGTCCTTTTCGGTCATTGAAATATCGGTTTACTTGCATTTTCTTCACTTACTTGTGGGAGTAATTATGCATGGTGACGTTATCTATGACTTTTAAACCACATGCAGATATGATTACCTACAGACTGAGGAATATTTGTTAAAACGAAGTGGTTGCATAGCCGGGCATTGGAACCATGTTCAAAATGCTCGGTTGTTTTACACCAACAAACACAGTCCTTGTTAAAAAATCTTTCAACAAATCAGTTGTTTTGTGTACATTCGTACTATAACAATAGCAAGCAATACTGGTGGACTGATGTTTTCCTTGTCTTACTGAATCACCTTGAATGAAACAATAAATTTATCACGCGCAACATATTTTATGGTCCGCATTATTCACTTCAAATGGTTCCACACATTATCATGAATGATGGATGAACGAAAGCTAACTATCTTTGGGGGGAGATACGCCTGAAGGTGTGGGGGGGTCCTGGACAATATCTGGTCACACAACCTTTTTTATTTATTCATAAATATTGATTTAGAAAGGTTCACAAATTAGTTATTTCTGATATTCAATACATTGTTGGTGGCTTTAACAAATAAATAGTGGTTTTACATTTATGTGTAATCATCTGATCGATGACGTAAATGCGTCGTCAGAACTTATGAGCAGTTTCATGGTATATTTTCTTTTTGGCGCCAAATTTGAAGGTCTAAAACAAGGGTGAGCTATGCTTTAGGTGATGATTGTGAATTGTTAGTAGACTCAGAAAAACTCTCAAAAATACTAGTTGAATTGAGTTAGTCTATATCTGAAACAGGCTTGTAAGTTGTATGATAACTACCTAGTCTTAATCATTATGGGCATATTGAAAAAATGCTTCATGAACAATATATTCTACTAGACAATCTATATCAATTTTATTTTAATAATTCCTACCTACCATATGAATTTTTATGGCCATGTAACACCCAACCAATTTTTTTTAAAGACTGGCCTTACCTTTGGAGGTCACCCATTTAGCCTACCTTGTGCACAAAAGTGGCTGTAAAACATCAATCATCATCATCATCTTGTATTAAAATAATTATCCAGTTTGTTGAGTCATTAAGGTACATACCTCTATATTGCTACTGAGAAGACCTCTATCTGTTATACATTCAGTCCCTTCAGCTATGTCCTTAACACTCGCATTATATGGATTGAAGCCTTCACTGGCAACAGAACAAGAGTCATTGATAATCAGCTCATATTTCTGCGTGTCATCATCATCATCATCAGTCTTGTCATCTGTTATCAAAGTGTTGTTGTTCTCATTGTCAACACACTGCCATCCCTTATCTGATGACGTGAATTCCAGTATGTCTTCATATGATGGCTGAAAGCCATCACTACAGAATGATCTCCTCCCCTCAGGACTCAGCGAATTGGAACATCGGTCGCCAGAACTACTATGTGAGTCAACAGAGAACTGAATGCCGACATCACTCTCAGTATCGTCGTCTGTATCATTGCCTGTATTTATGATACACTGTGTGTTTGGGAGACTGATGTATGCTTTCTTTATTGGTGGCTCATTCATGTTTTAAACCTAAGGGCCTGCAACAAAATGTCTAGTTGTCACAAAATCACGCTATTATGGACTATACATAATATATATATATTTAATATATTTTTAATATTATATATATATATATATATATATATATATATATATATATAGAGAGAGAGAGAGAGAGAGAGAGAGGGGGCACACATGGGACTGATATGGACTATGCACAGCATTTTATCTGGGCTGGATCGACTGGACATACACCACATGTTCAAGTAATGAACAAGTCAATGTATAAGTAGATATAAATGTTCCACAGCATGTTGGTGGTGATAAGCCAGAAGAAGCATCAATTCCACAGCATGAGAGCCTGTATGTAGCAGACATGGAGTCAATTCAATTCCAGAATTGGAATTGATGGTCAATTCCAATTCCGAAATTGATTATTTAAAAAAAATGTAATTGATAAATTTTGAATTGAAATTGAAGTTTCCTACAAAAAATTTAATCCACAAATTAATTTACCATTTTATTTTTTAATTCAGAAATATTTCTTCCATGACAATCCTACTCAGAATATAAACAGCTAGGAGTAGGTATTCCAAGTAGGTACTTGGATTAGGTACATGCTCTTTGTAAAAAGTAGTAGGTAAAAAACGGAATTGGAACTTAAAAATTTGGAATTGATAAACTTAATGTGGAAATGGGAATTGACCAAATAGAACTGACCCCACATCTGGTATGTAGCTAACCTAGTCAGCTTGAAAGATTCGGATATATAGATGTCCCCAATCAAGCACTGTGTCCAAACTGAGGGATGGGTTCGGGAGGGGTTGCAATGATAACAATTTTCAAAGACAAGAACTCATAGATCCCTTTAAACAATAAGTACAGAAAATTATGTACCTTTATTGGTCTTAGTGTGTGGTATTATACTTCTTTGTCTGAGGATTAAATTTAAACACATTCATGTGAAAATTCATCCACAAATGTAATAACATTGCATGTATACAATAATGACGAAGTAAAGAACAGGTACTTGAATTATTTCATTTCTGAGGCCATCAGAGTTTTGCTAATTTAGTAATTATTTTACTGTAACCAATGAATGAAAATATAGCAATACTGAAGGTATATGCAAGTCGGCTTATTTCTGAGAAGTGTCACTATACACTGTAAGATACCGTAGCAATGTACTCATAATCATTGAGTCCTGTTTACTTTTAACCAGTCACTGGAACATGAGTGTGAAATCTTAGTCTTCTTTGTTTCAACATACTCTACTTGATGGCTGCACTACATTTACCTGACTCCCACATTTCTTCCATGTTCAATTTGATGTTTAGCAATAGACCGATTCAATTACCCCTGCTGCCACCATGCGACTGAATTTCACACTATGGTCTCGGGTTAGAAGTCTAAGAATCACTGTGTTGCATGGCGATTTATGCATATAGTGGCTGATAAATGTCATACTGAAAAGCTGTAATTAGGCATTTTACCAGAGCTCTATATTTGGATTTTATTTATAGTCCATTAAGGGTATGTGATCTCCAGATCATAATTTTGCATTAATAGGAATGGCATAGACTTCATCCAATAGATATATATGCCAATAAACTATGTAACGTTCAGCGCGATTTGCATGGCTGTCATGGTCCGGACTGTTTAATTTAAACTAATTTTTATATAACTTTTGCCATCTGACATGATGATGTGAATGAATAAAATCAATAGTCACATAGATTATAATTCAATTTACTGTAACATTGGTATTTATGCATAATATCTTGTATTAATTGAAAGTGAACTACCAGTAGCTATTTTATTTTCTGAATCAGCCATTCATGCAACATTTATTTAAATGTCAAGGCTGTTAATACTCTAATGTAATATTTATAAAAAAAAATAATATACAGGTGATACATATATGATTGGTTCCCAGGTACAAGTAAAATTTATATTTCCAAAACTCTACATTAAATATTTAAAAACATTCAGCTAAAAGTTTAATTTTAAAATAATTTATTTAATCCATTGAAACCCATGCTAAAAATCCCCTACGAGTCAACATGAATAACTATAGTAATATAAGGCATAGCTGTGTCATTCATTTTGAAAAATTGGTCTGTTGAATCATTGGGTTATATCTTGATAAGTGTTGTGTTAAATCCTTTGGAAAGACACAACTGTTTAGCTGAAATACTAGACTCAGTCTCTGTGTAATATGAAATAATTTGCTGAAAGACTTCCAGTATTTATCATTAGTGAAAAGTTGCCATCCCATATTAACAGTGGGCACCATAGCTGTTTCTAATCCGAGAATGCAGTTGGTAACCGATGCCTGGATTGGTCTATTGATTCAGTCAGCTAAGGATAGTGATATTTTCACTATTGCTGATAGTGTAACAACAACACTATACATAAATGTCAGTTTTGGATACAGGAAATGCAGGTCCTTTGGCTTATCTGATGTTTTGTCCAGTAGAAGCTTTCCCATAGTCTGTAATGGAGAAGTACTTGGCAGACATGGGGTCAATTCAATTCTGGAATTGATGATAAAAATGGAATTGAATTTGATAAATTTGCAATTGGGATTTGCTACAAAAAACCCTACTACGAGTACCTACTACAAGCATGCCAATATTGAGAAGCACTTGGCACCATACTAAGTGATGGACAACTTCAAACTGGCTACAACATTATATCCACATTTCAAACTGGACTGGTGCCAGAATGATGAGTCTCATGATGTCCGCGATCGGCTGACAACTCCAGCTGAGTATATGAAATTGAATTGAAATTGCTGTATTTGGAAAATTTGATGTGGAATTGGAATTGACCAAATGGAATTGACTCCATGTCTGGTACCTGGGTGCTGTGGCACCTCCAGTTGCTTCAGCCATTCCACCCACTTCATCCACCCCTCAATGAGAACTACCAAGAATAAGACACAAATACTGGTATGTGGTACCTTTTACGCTAAAGTTTTTTGTTATGACAGTAGCTTTTCAATGTAGTTGACCAATGAAAATTCTCAAGACAAAGGTTTGGCATACCATGTCAGACATAAATACCATTTGTAGATCACATGAAACGGTGCTCAGTAAATGGAAAAGGCAGTCAAATAAAATATGCATAATATTATATGTTACACAAGTTGCATAATGTGCCTTCTTGTAATAAATCATCGACCTCTAAAGTCTAAGATGATAATTGATAAATTTGATTAAGTTTGTTCTCAGTATATTTCTCTTGTTCTTGGTAATTAGTATGACCAGCCACACATGGTTCCATGAAGCTCAACTTGACAACACAAGCAAATGAGATGAGCGAAAATACATCATACGGAGCATGTGCAAATGTTCAAGATAACTTCCAGAAAATTATAGCAAAAGTGTGAATATTGTCCTGCAATGTTTATTTAACATTTTATATGATCTAAAGTGGCAATAGGAACCATATATTTTGTAATTAACACTACATATCACCCTGACATTATCTGGAGCAGTTCTGTGTAGTTATACATAATCTGTCAACTCCCAGAAATTACCTGCAGTAGTTTTATGGGCACTGCAGTAAATCACTGGGGGGGTTTGTGGGGCAGGCTGGGCAGTGGGAGGGGCAGGCCTGAACACCCCTCTGTAACTGTATAGCATGGCCCCTGAGCCATTATTATTATATACCATATTTATATAGCACTCTTTTCATAAACTATATCATGTTCAAAAGTGCTTTACAAATACAATACAAGACATATAAATGTAAAATGCTAAAATGACATGGAATAATATATATTAAATGTAAAATAAAATATTACAATATAGTGGTGATTATTTGTTTTGACGTAATAGTGTTATTAAAAAAAGACAAATAAAATAAACTCAATCAACTAAATTAAATCATTATAATATACTGATATAACAATATATCGAACTGCTATTAACTAGAAGATAAAAATAGAATATAAACATGTTATATATACACATTATTAAGAATGACTAGATTTGTTCAATGGCTATAGTGAACTAGAAAATAATGTGTTTTTAAAGTTTTTTTGAAAATCTCTGTTGTCTTAGATAGCCTTGTCACTTACAGGAAAATAAAGGAATCATCAGCATGTGGCAAGTCAATACTGTTTGATAGTTCAGTTTACAAATATACAAAAAGGGAATTCTCTCCTAGAAGTTTTCTCATCTACTTCACAAACATATTATGGCTTTAAAAAGTTATAAAACTTCTGTGACTCAACTCTTGCTTCAACTTGGTTAATTGGTTCAAGAACACTCCAACAGTAGCATCCTTGTGCGACTAAAAATGTGAGACTGTATAGTTCTACTTCTAGCCAACAGCTATGATCAACTGTGACCAATAAATAGATTGACTGAAATATTCATAATATATTAAAATGTGTATATTAAGATCATCAATAGACCTACTAGTACTACTACTAACAAGTCTAGTACTAAACAAGTCACAAGACTATTGGCTATCGGTTACCTATTACTATACTCTATAGCTGTGAACTGAATATCACTCAAACATAGTAAATAAACATAGTAAATAAAAGCATATAATGATATACTGATATACGTGCTGTGAATCGTTGAATGTAGCCGTGTACATTTAGACATTTTAATTATGAAACTGTTACCTATTACCTAGACTCTATAACACTAAGTACCAACACTGTAACAGTAGATCTCTGTATATTAATATACTAATATTACTACACTTAAGTCTTATATTTTTATAATATATACTAGTATTAGATCTATATACTATAATGATAATCTATACATAATATTGTATAAGAAATATAATGTCAAACTGGGTTTGAAGTACACGACGTAATCGTAATATTATAAATAGTACTATGGTCTAGTCTACTACGGATTATACGATGGTTTTTTAGGTCTAGAGTCTACTAGTATTAGACTAGATCATAATGATAAGTAAGTAGCCTAAGGCTATAGTGACAGTCTAGGTCTAGGCCTAGATCTATTAACTATATTATTATAGTCTATGAGTAGATCTAGACTATTTTTAACAAGTTGAATATTCTTACCCCATAAAACTGTGACAACAAGCAGTTGATGTCAACACCTCCTAATGGGAAACGACCGATAAAAATGGAGAAAGAAACAAGCCACTATATTTTATAGCTGACTTAACAAAAATAAATCAAAAGTGCACTGTCAGTACATCAAGGCAAGATATAAATATAAAAAACATACACAAAAACGTTATGACCGCGGGAGGTATAGGAAGATACTAATTACCAGTAATAAACATTTCGATCATTAAAGACGGATTGCTGTAGGACTTTGCAAGTGCAATATACACTTGAATATATACTACCATGGTACAAGGATTCCCAGCCAACAGAGAGCCTCGCCCGATTTACATATGGGCTACATTGGGCCACAGTTTAGGGGCCCCAAGACTAGATGGGGCCCGCGTGCCCTCTAGTCTTAGGGCCGTTGATAAAACTAAAAAAAGTAAAGATATAATAACAGAAGAGATTTGAATATTTTTATATTTAATGGGGCTCTTCTGAACTAATTTGAAACAGTTTAAAGTATTTTGGGCTCCTCTAGTGGGAGTGGGTCGTTTAATTTTCTGTAGGATGTAAACTTCGGATAAAAAATATCACGAAGTTGCTAATTAAATAAATTGGATGAGTTCCAAAATCATTATAAATTTATGTTGAGGTGTTTCATGTTTTACTTTAAAAAAAACTTAATCTAAACAAAAATGTTCGAGTTATGTTCGAATGACTCTTAATAAACTTACTGATTGGTATTTGGGTAATATTTAGTCGCAGATATCCTCTCCAGTTTCAGTACTATCTGGATAATTATTAGCCTAGATGACCACGGATTATCTGCAATATATATGTATGGTATTATGTTCAGTGGAGCATGACCATCTACACCAAAATATTATTGCTGGGTCTGAGGTCACGTGTTGTTAATGAGGTCAGTCAATCGCGGTACAATACACACATTGCTTGAACGCACTTTTGAACATGTAATACAATATTATCGAAAGAGTGCTATATAAATGTGGTCTAATAATAATAATATGAAAACTTATTTATCTTAATTGTAACCCCAACACTCACAACCACTTGTGTTGACATCTCTCCTTTTTCTATTAGTCAACTGCATGTTTGTCGATGCTTTATGTCTTCCTGACTGACTTTTACAAATTTAGAAATAAATATGGCTAACCTCGGGAGTACGTCCTACACTGAGAATTTGTATACAACGAGGTATAATAATGGCCGAAATGGCAGTTATTATACGTGGCTTAGCTACCTCAAACGATGGAAAGGGGCGCCTCCGTGGTCTAGCGGTAGCGTGTTGGACCACAGATCACTACCACGCGTATTCGAATTCCGGCGTGGGCATATCTGAGGTTGTTTCGTCTTTCGCTTCGTCTCATTACTTTTGGAAGTGGCTCGGCCCATTTAGCCTACCTTGTGCACAAAAGTGGCTGTAAAACATCAATCATCATCATCATCATTATCATCAAACGAGGGAAACGCATATGGTCTGTAATTGACTACTTCATGTGGACTAGTTCCTACTTAAAACTACGTATAAGAGCCTTAAAACGACCAATAAGTCACTTTAAAATTGGTTTCCCCCCCCCCCTCTGTAATTAGACAAGCAAAAGTTACAGATTATACACGAGGCTCTGAATACTCCAAAAGCATTACCAGGATCCTACTAAATTTAAACCAAACTCAACCTAATTAATACAGGAATCTAAATCAACCTAGATACATGATTTTTATGTGAACAGAAACCTGTCTTATTGTTTCGGCAAAGGTACGTATATAGACTTTGTGTGGGTGGGGTGCGGCGTGTGGCTGAGCATACGGGTATCTATTTTTGTTCATTCATGTATATTGGCCTAAATGATATTTGAAGTTCCGACTAGCAGTCAGTTAACATGACCTCCAAATAAAATCCCGCATTATTTTAGACAACATTCCAGGCGGTTTCTTAGATATAATCTAGGGCTAAAATAAAATAAGTGCATACATTTGGAGAATTGCTAAATTAGGTCAGGATGGACTAGACAATTCTAAAAGAACATATTTCTTATATAGAAAACATTAATTCACATATAACAGCATGAAGCTAGTTCCCTGTACTTATAAAATATATCTAATTACGCTGTAGGAGGTAAATTAAGGCATTTATTTACTATTTAGTGACGAAGAGATTAAATACTTTATTCATAATACATGTCAACATAGCGTGTATATAACACGCTAATGTTAATATATAGGTATATATGGAGGATATATATATATATATATATATATATATATATAATTTCTGTCAAACATCAGCGACGTATATTGACTTCTAAGGGGAGCGAATTAATGACCAAATTATCAGCCTAGCATCGTAGTCGTAAGTCAATAACCCAGTTTTCTGCCATTGACCGAATAGAGATAGTGACAGGTATTTGAAATCGATATTATAGAAGTCAATTGTAAAGCAGAAAGTGACACGAGGATAACGCTTGGCATCGCATCTGTTCACCGGATAAGTCGGATACGAAACAAATGCTAGCGGGAATCAGGGGTATAATAATGTTCCGAAATACGGTTATTTCGCCGTTATGTGGCTTCTTCGTTGTCATGGTTACCTTTTGCGACAGTTGTCACGTATTACCCGAGAAGGTAATGACGAGGTATCGCCTCTGTAATGGGCCAATACTGATATTACAGGACGTCGGACCTTGTGGCACGACCATGCCAAAATACCTGGAAGATCTATCCTTTAAAGTGTACTTCGGTTGGGCCGAACTGGTAGGTGTTTGTGGCCTTTCGCTTTTACGAAACAAGAATTATCATTGATTTTAATTTATTATTCATATATCACATTTTAATTTTTTAATCCATCGCTATGAAATGGCATGAAATCGGATCAATATATACCAGACTATGTTTACATCTTATAACTCATTTCTCATCATTTTTAATGGGTTATTATAACCATAATACTAAGATTTCATGTAGTAAACATATATATATGTGTGTATGTGTAGTTATTTTATAATATTGCATTTATTTTTTAAATAGTACTATTTGCAAAATTACATATATATATATATATATATATATATATATATATATATATGCACCCGCACGTACACACACACACACACACAAACACACGCGCCCATAACTTGGAAGGAAGAGGTTAATTGAAAAAAGTATTTATAACAATTATGTTTACTTTTCTCTTAACAGACGAAAACATATTTGTTACTAATGGTTGATGTTGACGCTCCAATGAGAGAATATCCCCTTCTGGCAGACTACATTCACTGGATGATAGCTGATATACCGGTAACAATTAAGGATGTTAAGGGAATTAACATATAATTATTGTCGAAGAAATGAGGGGGGTGGAGTTAAATTGGCTGTGTATGAATTTATTGAATAAGGATGATTACTTCAGACAAAACATTTGTTGGGCAAACTATAGCGATTAAATGCTCTCTCTCTCTCTCTCTCTCTCTCTCTCTCTCTCTCTCTCTCTCTCTCTCTCTCTCTCTCTCTCTCTCTCTCTCTCTCTCTCTCTCTCTCTTCTTCTCTCTCTCTCTCTCGCTTCTTCTCTCTCTTTTTTTCTATCTTCTTCTTCTCTCTCTTTTCATCTCTATCTACTATCTTTTCTCTCTCGCGCTTGCTCTCCCCCTCTCTCTTTCCCCCCCGCTTGCTTTCTCTTTTCTCTCTCTCTCTCTCTCTCTCTCTCTCTCTTTCTCTGTGTGTGTGTGTGTGGGGGGGGGGGTCATGTGGAATAGGGCACTGGCACAGATATCTTGAATCGTGAATTCAAACTCTGGACGACTCTTCAGCCCCGACTGAATCCAGAGTGGCGACTTTTTATGCTGAGATATGTGTAATGTCTCACCAGTCCCTCAGCCGCCAAGAAACAAAAAGCGAATCACCTACAGCCGAGGTGTCTAGGAGTAAAAAATCCAAGTCAGATCACGGCAGTTGCGAGAATGTTTATGTTAATTGCTTGCAATTCGGGGAGAATCCCAAGCTGTCGCTTAATCAGCACAGCCTCTATGTTGGAGTGGTTGAGAAATTTTCTCGTCCACCATTCACAGGGGAGCAGTACGGGTGGTCTCTACCAGAGTGCTTTAAGTCCTTATGAGGTCTTAACGTCCCCCTTGATTTTAACCAATTCAGTAGAGACAGCAGCGCCATTTAACGTGGTCAACCACCCACGATGTTGTGAGCCGAGAAATTAATATCTGGAAAAGTTTCGACCTCTTGCTCCATGGGATCGAACCTGTGACCCTTGGCACTAAATGCCAGATGCTTAACCGTTAGGCCACTAGAAATCACTGTATATGTTAATTATCTAAAGAGCCCTATTTAAAGCTATTTTTCAGTTGTTGTATCTTTCTTCAAAGCAATACTATTCAAACTTTATAACCTAATTTTTTGTTTTGTCGGTGGTGTACTTTTGTGTTTCGAAATTGCATCATGTGTACAAGTTAAGAAAATAGGGGGGGGGGGTTATGTAAAATGTGTGTAAACAATTAAAATATTGAAATACAATCCGAGACACTTATCTTTGCCAATTCAAGCCCGATCTAATATTAACACATTTCTATTTTGAAGGGATTTGATTTAAGAAACGGAGTGATGTCGTCAATTAGAGCGACAGAATTAATAGGTAAGTGACTCAAAATCGTTATTCAAAGTTTACTATTTTCTATTCCCCATCAACTGTAGTATTGAACTTCTAGCAAATGTCCCTTTCCAGCTTACATGCCCCCATCGCCACCTCCCGGAAGCGGGTTACACAGATATCAGTTTTTCCTGTTCGAGTCACCAGAGGACAGCACTGCGGACGATCTTGTGGGATACTCGCCTGATTTTCGAGCCAGATTTAACCTGACCGAATTTGTCATAAGAAACAACCTCTGCTACAATCTACGGGCTACGTTTGAGTTCTCGCACCAAGTAATGAGGTACACCATGAACCATCTGATGATGATGAGGTGAAGAAATGATGCGGCGGATTCGGCTGATGTCAAAACACGCAAATGGTCATCTAAGTTTTCGGTTTCAAGTTTAGGCCTACCCATGATCCGCGCGTGATACGTACACTGCCATTCTAAAGTGACGAATCGGCCGCCACGTAATTCAGGAGTATATAGACATGTGTAAACACTGCGACGGAAATAAAACTGATCAATTGCAGACTTAATTCGTTTATTGATTACACGTTACAGATGAGCTGATAGACTGTAAATAAACTGGTTCTGAAACATCATCTTGTTGCGGGTAATAATTATTTTGATTAGCATCAAACAGCTTGAGTTATAATAAAGTTCACGTCGCTTTAACAATAATATATATAAACATGACGAAGCATATAGTGTTTAGGTATATTTACTCTGGCGTGAGAGTAATATGTAAGCATTTGGGCGCTATGACTGGAACCATTATTATTAACTTACATTGTAAAAATTCGGAATACAGTTAACAGACAGAGATAATCTTTTTTTTAAACAATAAATATTCATAGTTAACTGGTGAAATATTCTTGGTAACACACACACGCACACACACACACACACGTACGCATTATTATTATATTAAGTGCCTGTTAACCCCATTATGATGGCAATTGCGCATATATAGTGTAGCTACCCTGCATTCTTTTGATAAAAAAACTATTTTATAATAATAATAATAATAATAATAACATAGCACATATTATAGCGCCACATATCCTAATGGTTAGTTCAAGGACGATTAACAATATGAAATAAACACATTTTACATTATATACAATAATGCCTATAGTCAGTCATATATGCCTGTGTGAACAAGTGAAGCTATAGCATAGATTTAAAGTTATTAAATTTGTCCGTGCTCTTGATATAAAGTGGCAGATCATTTCACATCCGTGAAGCAAAGTGAGAAAATGCTCTGTCGCCAGCCATTTTTAATCTGGTACGAGAAACAGTCAGCCGAGATGAGTCAGACGATCTTAGTTAGCTTTGGAGTTTATATGTGTCCAATAGTAGTGTTAGATAGTCCGGTGCCAATTTATTGAGGGCTTTAAATGTTAGAAGGAGAACCTTAAATGTAATCCTGTGTCTGACTGGAAGCCAATGGAGCGCTCTAAGTATGGGGGTAATGTGGTCTCTCTTTCTAGTTTTAGAGTTGCCATATTTTGTACTCGTTGGAGCTAACTGGGTCATCATCATACGTTACAGCAGTAGATTGTGGTCGACGGTGTCAAATACAGCAGATAAATCTAAAAGAACCAAGATGACAGCCTTCTTATCACCAGTCATCATACGGATATCATTCTTTATCTTTACTAGAGCTGTTTCTGTACTATTGAACGCTCTGTATGCTGATTTTAGGGACTCGTTTAGGTTATTAATGGTCATATGTATGGTGATTCGCGAAGATTTGTGATTGGCCTATAGATTTTAAGCACCTCTGAATCAAGACTAGGTTTCCTTAGAACAGGTTTTAAAATAGCCTTGTTCATATCAGTGGGTAAAATTCCTGAGGAGAGAGATTCATTGACAATCTTGGTGATAGTAGGGAGCAAGAGCTTTGACCAACCTGGTTGGCGCAGGATCCAGAAAACATATAGCACCTGCATAGTGATATCACCTAACTGAATATGGTTTATGTTCTGTTGAAAATTTGTGTCAAGTACTTGCCGAATCATTTCAATTACGGAAATAAAATATTTGCTGAAGTGATCAGATAATTACTGTATATTGTTATGAGTTGAGAGTGATTGAACTGCCTTATGTTCATCAAATCACCGAGGAGTCGTTTCTGTGCTTGTTGGATCTGGCGATGTACAATTAGATGTGTCCGTCTCCAGAGCCTTTCAAGTTTCCGACGCTGTTGCTTTTCGTCCTCAATCTCATCCGAAAACCAAGGGATCATTTTCCGAACAGGGAATGTCTTGCTATTGAGTGAGCCATGTTTGTCCAGGAATGTTCTCAGAGTTGAATTGTACTGACACACCATGGCATCGAGTTTCATTACAGGGTGTCTTAAGATTGCACTCTCTCGGATGTCATCAACTAGGAAGTTTTGATCAATTGATCTGTTACAATTTTTGGGAAAAATTTGGGTCAACCTTTTTTTTTTATGGGACCCAAAATGTAAAACAAGAAATATAAAACTAATTAGTTATGCAAGAAATATAATTAGGTAAATCAGAGTAAAACCAGCTGGAGCACATGTACACGACGCAAAGGTTTATATAGGACTACGGTCACGATAATTTCTAACCTGTAAAATGTTAACTAAGTTAGACAATACTTTACTATAAGACAGTATGAATATGATTTTATTGATATATCAGTATGACATTTATTTAATGACTTCAATTCCGTGTCGTCGCTGGGGAGAATTCCTGTATGTTTTTTGGTATAGGTATAGTATAGTTTCATTTTTATGTGGAAGTACATGTAATTATAGTCCAAAATATATTTTTAAATAGTTATAAAATTAAGCCTCGATCACCAAATGTGCTATACATATATGCAGCTCGAAGTACAGCCCAGCGCCGGGAATATATTTGATTTCGTCAAGATGCTTGACTATCCTGAATCAATCAATTATATGGCTGTAAACAATTACAGATGGTAAACTCAGCTGTAATCTATAATAATAATTTATATACATGCATATGGACCACTTAATTGTCACGCCATGTCTGGTGGGTTTGGTTCAAATTGACGTTTCTTGTATCGACAACACCGTCGATTTGTTAAAATTTGATTTATTTTGTTCACTAATGTAATTGCATAAAATAACAGTAAAATACATATAGATACATTAAAGTAACAGGATAGCACAAGAAAGTGAAAACATTTATTTCCATTGTGGTCTTGAGAAGAAAAATCACAAATATATTATTGTATATGGCAGATGGTGGACTAAACAAAATTCAAATGAATAGATTCCTGTAATAATTAGATAAATGGATGTTACAAAAATATATATATATATATATATATATATATATATATATATATAGACACACACACATTAATATTATGTTGGAATGTTGTTAATTTGAAAGCAGTATATTTAAGTAAACGGGAGCTGTGCCATATAGAATATTGTGGATTTAGTTTGAGTTGTTTGAGTCGATGACTTAATTTACTCATAATGTGATGTTGAATTTTTTCGATTGAAACCAACAGTATCATAATTATCCGAGCAAACACAATCAAAATATAGTCTGCACCAGCAACTGATAGAAGAGTTACTTGTAGGGGGACTATCTAAAATAGTATTTCTAAAGTACACGCCGACCCGGTAAAACCTGAACAAGGACATACATCGACTGCTGGGTAGAGACAGTGTACTTCCGGTTTATTGAACGGTTAAAAATCGCTTTTGTGTTTACGCTATTGTTGTTTCTGTTTTGTATAAATATAGTCAACTCGTAAAATAGCATAAGCAGACCGATCAAGATGGATCCTGCCGTTGATGATGTGAAGACAAAGCTGCCTAAAGTGGCCAAGGTAAATATATATTTATGCATGCCATGTGAGCGATAATGGGTGGCTTATGGTAGTCTTCGTTTCCTTAACTTAAGTCTTTGAACTTGTTGTTATCTGTTTCACTGACTTCGGTGATTTATTTCTTAGAATTAGGAAGTGATGTAAAAAGAAATGTTTTATCTGAAAGCCTTCCTATTTATACACAATATTGTTTCAAATAAAAAGGGACCAGACTCGTGTGCTATCAATCATCACTGTTTCCTGATCATAGATTAAATGCCCAAATGGTGCGTGCTGCCGTCTCTGCTGAATTAATTAAAAAGGGGGGACATTAAGATATCCTGACCTGAGGACATAAACTATATCCTGACCTGAGGAGTAATGCACTCTGACAGTGACCACCATTGCGGTATTTCGGTTCCATCCATCTGTACTCTTAGTGGTGGGAGAGGAAATGTGAACACCAACTCAATAAAACAGACCACACTGCAGCCCATTACATTAAAAATTTTAGGCACTTGCTTGTCCGGCAGCTGGGGCCCAAAAATGCAGTGTCTGTGTCTACTAGGCCCTGAAATTCTATTTGCCAAGATGGAATAAATTATTGACCTCGCTTAGAGATTTCATAATCTTTCTTATTTTGCTCTGTTTGCATTCTCTCTTGATGGCAGTTGTTTGTACTCTATTACTGGTGGCTGTGATGATGATGATTGGTGTTTTACGGCCACTTATATGCATGTGGTATGCTAAATGGGCTGAACGACCTCCTTAGGCAATGAAGTGAAGTCAAAGATGAAACAGCCTTCAGATATGCCTACACCGAGATTCGAACATGGGTGGTAGTGATCTGTGGTCCAACACACTAGACCAAGGAGGCACTATATTATTGGTGGCTGTAAAGCCAGACTGTCCCCTGCCTATGCACTATCTTACTCTCACTGAGCTACTACACAAAGTGAGTAGTTCAGTGGCATGTGGTACTTTTTTAAAGCTACAACCCTAAGACAACACTGCCACAATGTTGTCTAATCTTGCTGCATGATTGGCTGTTAAATATAACACTAGTATAGTAGTTAGGTAGCAGTGCTCATGTTCCTAAATGCACAGATATACCAGATTAACTAAGTCACTGTGGGCCTATGGCGATACAGAAGCTGACAGGCCGACAAGCTGAACAGTAAACAAAGATCGTATCTTTGTAGTTTGTTGCCTGGCAGTCACTGTAGGCTGCGGGATGAGTGCTATTTTTATTGCTAAATGATAGGAAATCTGCCACTTACCCAGACAGGCAAGTGAGGGATTATTTTCACTTGCCCAAACCAAATTTTGACTTGTCCCAGGCAAACAGGCAACTGTGAATGTAATGGTCTGCACTGGAAATAAGTGTTTAGATTCTGTGTGCTATCCCTGTTTCATGCTCATAGGTTGTGAACTGAAAGATATCCATCAATCAATGTGATCAAGAGTTATGTATATGGCCAAAAAAAATTCAAAGATTAATAATTAATATTGTTTTTTCTTATTGAGAAACATAAATAAGCATTCTTTCATCTCCTAAACTGTCCATTAGTAACTAATGAAAACTGCAATAAACTAGTGGTTAGCACCAGGGTTGGGTTTATGACAGTCATAAATGTGTTTATGACATGACAGTTTTGTAAACCCATCATAAATATCTTCGTGATGTCAAAAAACTGCCATAAATATATATTCACTATATTTATAAAAAAAAATATTGATATATTTTGCTTAAAAGCAGTTGCGGATTATCATTATACAGTAGAACCTGTACCTATGACCACATGTCTTAGGATACCACCTGTCTTAGAAGACCACAAGAATGTGGTCCACAATTTCCCCATAAGGATCCATTAATTAAAACAAACCTTTGTTAAACTAACACCTGTGTTCTACATCAAACGACTACCTGTTTTGGGCCAAAATCTTTGGTCCAGAGGTTCTTTTTCAATAGAAATTAACTTGTCTTAAGTGACCATGGTCTTTTCATGCCTATATATATTTTATGGATTGTTCACTATCATTATGACACTCATTGAACAATCATCCTTGAGTTAATCATGGTGTCATCATCGACTAATTGTAATTGTAGAAAACACCAAATTCTTTGATAAATATGGCTAAAATATATATAATGAAAATATGGCAAAACGTGAGCATAAAATAGTGTCATTGAAAGAAAAAGTTGAACTTTAGTAAACTACAGCAGCTCACCAGGGTTATAGTCAGCATGATTTGGGTGATATGTTTAGTATAGGTAAACCTCAAGTGTATGTGATTTTGAAGCAAATTCCTTAATTCTTATGAGAATGGGGACACTGTAAAGGTCTCACTGTATGATCACCAAATGAACTTAACATGGGAGTGGTTTCAGCACAAGCACAGTCAGTAAATTCATATCTTCGGCCCAGCACTACAAAAAAAACTTTGGATTGTCCTGAACAACTCAGTATTGAAGGATTCAATACATCCAACGGGAATTTTTTTGTTGTTGCCATGAGTGTGCTACAATCTGTTGCAAAAGTGCTAGTGTCAATCAAAATACTGTGACCAGTTGGAAATGAGCAGCTTCCGAATACCATAAATGGGTATGGCCCATGTGACATCTATAACCTCAACAAAACAGGCCTCTTCTATCACTCCTTTCCACGTCATATACCCTCATTGAAATCTGACGCGTGCAAAGGTGGCAATCCTGTATGCTGACGTGTCAGCAGTTACTGATAAAACAATCTATTACTGAATTTCCATAAAATGTAGCACCAAACAAAAAACAAGAGAAATTTTTTAATGTGAACAAGCACTAAATGTGCAATGTTTTTTTTATGAACTAATGGAATTTTGATTATAATTCATCGTTCAAATGAGTTAACTATAATAAAAATGCAAAATACATTTAATTTTCTATTTTGGTAACAGTTCAGAGCTTGACTTAAAAGACCACCTGTCTTTAATAACCACCTAAGTGGTCTGAATTATATATCATAGTCATCAATTAAATAATTTGGAGATATTTTGTATTCAATAACCATAACCAATTCACACATCTTTCATACAACTCACTAGTACAAGTATATCAGTCAGACTGATACATCTGTCATCAGTAATACATGTACAAGTGTATCAGTCTATTTCAAATGTCTATCATCAAAAAACATCTTGCAATCTTAATGTCAAATGTAGACTAGTCTGTACCTGACATCTTTGTGATATGGTTACTGATATCTGAATGGGTGGACACAACTTGCTTCTTCTGTGGATGTCTGTGTTAGATGAGGTTGATCTTACTCTTAGTCTCTTCTGGGTTATACTGGAGGATGTTACAGTGTCACTATATGTGGCTTTGTTGTGTAGCTTAGCACACAGGGAGTGGTGATGAGTCATTCTCTCTGGCCATGTGTGCTTGTTGGTGACCATATATTTCACACTTAGCATGAGCTTTACCATCCATTGTCTTTCTAAGGATGATGATGATTGGTGCTTTATGGACACTTTTGTGCACACTGTAGGCTAAATGGGCTGGTTTCTGTAAGGAAATATTCTCAGAATGGATAAGCTGGTCTACCACCCTTGAACATGACTGGTTTAGTGCTATGCTGTACTGTACCAACAGTTATGAAAAATATGTGCTTTTGGCAGTTTATGACCAGTTTTAGAATGTATTACATAATGATTGAAGGTCCTTTTTACCCCCAAATTATACCCCCTTTGGTTGTATTGAAGCCACTGATGAAGCTACTGTTAATCATGTGTAACTTTAATTTCATGTGAAAGCTATAAGATAGAAGCAGATTAGCAGATATCTTGAGCTTCTGCCACACAAGTGAAGCCACTGCATTCATGGCCAGCTACAGATATGCACCAGCCCAAGAGGACAATGGCTTGCTTGTCATCCAATTAATGAATAGATCTATTTAAATATGTTTTTGACAGTGCACTTGCACATTTACCAACAAATAATGCTTAGTATATATATAAAATATTTAATATTACCATTAGTGATGGAATTTATTCAAGTGTTCTCATTTCTGCTTATTTGGCATTTATTTGAAGATTGAATGTCAGTGTTCTAATCTAATTTGGTGACAATGATAATTTGAACCACAATAGATATTTAGGATGTCTTCTACCTGTATTCAGCATTTATATAAATGTAATGTGGAATACGGAAACATAGATGGATGTTCTAAATCATGGTTGTCACCTAGTAGATTCAATGGAAGGTGGTATTGTAATAATTCACTAAAAAAACTAATATTTTTTAATCTACAGTTTTTAATCTACATAGATAATTATTTAAAATTTCATCAGATCACTTTAACTACTGTTTTTTATACAGAAATTTATACAGTTTTCATCAAACAAATACTGAAATTGGGCATAGTACTTCAACTTCATATTTAGCCCAGTAGTGTTCATATTGCTTTGAAAGATAAACAGTTAATTTTTGTTCACATTAATGGAAAAAACCTATAATAAAATACGCATAGTTATTTAATTGTAAGCCAGTTTTCTTGCAGTTAAAGTTTTGTTTCTCACCTTCTGTCTTTTTTTAATAAAAGCATGTTTCATAATATACATAACAGTAAATAAAACAAAATATATATTTTCATAAAGTAATTATTTTTGAACACATATATTATTTACACACTTTTAAGCATTTTTTTTCAAGGCAGACATATTTCTTCATTCATGCACCAACAGTCTTAATGTGTACCACTTCCTATGAATTATTCATACATGTAATATATAATTAATTATCAAGCCTTCACATTGTGAAGTTCATAATAAAAACATAGTTTATCTTTAGGAATCTTCACAGTTAAAACATAAAATGTCAGTATACTGATCAGCATGATCTTAAGAATGTTGTGTGCAATCTTTCAAGTACATTTTGAGTCAGTTTGATTCTACATGAAGCAATAGAGCACAACACAATACTATAATATATGATGACTTTAACTGTTTACTCCTGCCCATAGAGTCACTGATCATTTTCCTGAAAATGAATATATTTATACATGTAAATCAGAGTTGATTTGCTTCTAAAGTGTAGGAAAAGGCTCTACATAAGTAATTATGATTTAGTTTACTTTTAATTGAAATGTCGAGTATTCCTGATAAAAGATATTGAGCTATGTGTACACATGTTAATGACCATTTTAAATCCAAGAAATCTGACATTGGGAAGAATACTAAAGTTAGAGAGAAAGGATCATTGTTAATATTTTAAGAATCAGTGTTCTTATTTATATTCCAATGAAAAATAAAAAGTATACTCTGGCTCCATTATAACATGGAACACTAAACCACAGAAGCAGATATAATATGTGGGTGGTTGCCTTCCAATTATTTGAACTGGAGATGTTTGGCAGTAAGTCTGCTGAAAATTCTTCCATATCGTAGGCTCTATACTACCGGGTACTCATTTTATATTTGTCATAACCCAAAACATTACCAATGGTCATCAGTTACCCAGTATCAGTAGTTGACCTAATATAAGGAAGTGACTATTTAATTCGAGATTATTTGAGTTGAGTTGTTTATCATTGGCTCTCCTCACACCTGAAACATATTGCCTAGAAGCAACTCCCTAAGGAAACAGATCCCACGAACACAGGTATATGCTGAATCCGAACCCACAACTTGGAGGCTTGAAGGACAGTGCTCTAACCACTGCACGATTGAACTGCCCTATTTCATTTTGAATATTAGAACAAACACACATTCAAGTGGAAGGTTTCTCATATTCGTATGGCACTGATAACCCAATCACCAACACCCATCACACATAGCACCACCCATTAATATTAATTATATATATAGAAAATATTTATTTATGAAAACTGCTATTTAACAATTCTGAATGCACAACACAACAACAGAACCCAAGAAACATGTTAAAACAATATTCTTACTCTGTAAGAAAGAAGTTGGAGGTGATTGCAAGAGTACAGCAAGATGAATCAGAAGCCAGAGTGTGCTAGGATAATATTCTTCACATTGTTTTCTTGGTAATTTTAATTGGTCACGATGACCATAATACAAACACCACTTGATTTGGTGTATATGGATAAGCATTATCCCTGAAAACAAATTTGGCAAGTTTTCGTGCAGAAATATTAATATGTTTAAAGTTATATACAAATTTATATACAATGAATATATCCTATTTATTAAAAACTATGAGTTAGCATACACATACAGACCAAAACATTGAGCCAGGAATACAGATTTACATATACAGTGCATGAACATATTGGTTATAAATTATATTTATATAGATAGAAATATGATTTGGCAGATTCATTTATCCACCCAGACCTAGAGACTGACACTCCCCTAAACAACTCGCCCCCTAATTACAACAGGTCTTAATTTTACTGATATTAAAAATGGGAGGGTGGCTGGTGCACCAGAGATACTGCCAAGATGTTTGTGCTTGAGTAACTGAAGTAACCTCAAACACCTCCTTACAGAGTTTCCCTGTTCTGTGTCTGCTAACTCCTGAGTGGCTGGCTTAATCCAGACACCTGGATCACAGCTCCCCCACAAGCTACCATCTAACCTGCCACTGACAACCACCCCAGTCTGATACTGCTGTCGCTTAGTATTTTTACCTTTGTTCAAATAATTTAACAGATCAGTAATAAAATACATAATTTAAAATCAAACTGTTATCAACATTCCATGATGGTACTTAATAACTAGTGCAATACTGAATAATCATTAAGTGTTATCAAATTAAACCCTACAGTAATTTGAATTAAAGGAACAGTTTACCTTCATTTCAATTTTTGAGGACTAATACAAATATATTCATACATATTATAAACGATGTCAGAATTTGAATATGATCAATCACATAAAACAGTGTATTTAGAAGTTCTGGTGAATCGACTACATAGTATAATTGATCTGTGGTACTGACATTTTGAAGCCAGACACAGACTGGATCTTCTTGAAGTCGGACATCATAACACGTGACTTTCTCCATTCCCCCATTAAATATGGCATTTGAGGAAACCATAATGGTGACCCTCCAGTAATATGGATTATTTCCTTATATCTATATCAAGTATAGTTCATGATGATATTTGAGAGATTTTGGGTTACTTTTATAAACATTGCCAATGAGCATTTTATTCAGTATTGTGTCACAAATCGCTATTCAAGTTACACAGATCACTACACAATCCTAAAATGCATCGCATAAAATCGCGAACCAATATCTGGCATTGTATTTTGTTCAGAGATGCTTTTGGAATAAACTCATCCGTGACAGTGGTTTGTGTGAAATATTTTTATGATATGGATGGATGAATGATGTTTAACAACACATCGGCACAATTTAGGCCATTCAGTGCCCTAGAACTTTTGGAAACTTTTGCACTGCATGGTACAGGAGTATTTGATTGTGACACATAATTGTGATGACAGATTATTTGGAAAATTGACTTAGATGTAGATTTAAGTAATTTGTCTGAAATTCAATTTAATATGTGTTTGTTTGGACGATATGTCTGGCTTGCTAAATTTAAATGCATGCATCCGACACATACATATACTTTATTTATTAAAACACCTTTTTTCAGATTTATCCAATAACAATTACTCTGTCACTTACATCTGGCATATAATACATGCATGATGCATTGTTGATGAATATCTGAACAATGAAAGGGAAACACATTAGATCTATCATATCTACTCTAGTTTACTCATGAAATATCAGCAAGCAAACCTCATGTCTTGTAGTTGTAGTAGTCCTAGTGCTAGAAGAACCATACATGCAGTTCATTATATGATAGCTGAGAAATGGCTAAAAGAGGCAGAGTTCAAACCATGGCTGAAGATGGATCCAAAAGATGGATTGTTAGAAAAGATGTGGTGCTCGACGTACACGTTGTCTAAAAGTCGGATCAACAGGTCATGCAATCAATCATTCATCGATGGAATAACTGATCCATCTTTTCTACTAGCTGCTATCCAAACATACAGTCCTATAGAAAATGTTCCCAGCTTGATGACTTGGCCGTGGTAGATGTGGTCATCAAGACTGAATGAATGTGGCTTTACTGCACATCGGCACTGATATCAAGAGGCAAAACACTAGCGAGTGACATTCAGTACTGAGCTGCAACACGGCATTTGCTCAAGTGACATTTTATAGTCATAGTGACAAGATGGGGCTCATGTCAAATAAAACTGAAATTGCATACAATGTTTTGCTGTAATTCTTTTAGGTTAGATCAGTTTCTGTATTATATAACACAATAATGTATTTGTGAAAATGTTTGACTAATTCTAACAGACCTTAAAAAAATTGCTACAGAAACTATGCAGTTGCTAATAAAAATATTTTAACAAAATTTCCCCTAATTGGACATCTAAGTCATATTATCTGAGAGTGAACTGTTCCATTAAAAATATTTTTCTCATGTTTTACTAAGTTCATTTTTGCCTCCAAACAAAAGGCAAACACTATATTATTGTATTTACATTAGTATTTATAGATGCTTCGTACATTTTCATCAGTCAGTTGGTAGCACACTGTAGTACAGACATTCAGGTTGTAGGTTCAAATCTCAGTTTTAATAGTGTCTATGAGATATTACATTCTTAAATAAAAGTCTGCATTAGCCATTTTATTTCCCTTTGACCACACATTTGACTAGCACCAAGACTTGTCTTGTCTTGTGTTTCTGTAAACCTTATGAAATGATCAAATCTTGTAGGTTAATATGTCTTGTCTGTAGTACATATAATTGAGACGAATGGCCATGTGGCCTTGGTGATGAGTATTAATCACAAATATATCCAAACAGATTGTAGTTGATCACTTGTTATCAGTCATTAGTCAAAGCCAGTCAAAGAAAGTGAACAGACTATTTCTTCAAATGTGTTGATGTAAAAATATGTATGAAGTTTTCATTATTAAATTTCTTCATTTTTCAGGTAAAGAACAAGATGCCAGCTCCCGTGCAGATCACTGCTGAACAGCTTCTCAGAGAAGCCAAAGAGAGGGAACTAGAACTTGTTCAGCCAGTAAGTCATAACACTCATCATGTACTTTATTTATAAAATGAGTAATTCAGATGTAAACAATAGAGAATTGGCTGATTTATAATAATTTTCCTTGTCACTAAGATATTTATATTCAGAGATGTAGTTCTTTATATGTATATTACTGACACTGTATTTTTAGCTATTAAATGTTACTCTTCTTCTCCACTTTAGCCTCCAAAGCAGAAGATTTCTGATCCAGATGAACTGCAAGCATATCGTCTCAGGAAACGGAAGGTCAGTATCATTGGAATTGCAATATGGTGACTCAAAATTTTAAAATATGATATTACAAAATCTTGCTCTATAAAAGCTAACCTGTGAATGTTCATTAAAAATGTTGGATCACAATCTTATTTTTTTTTCTAATTCTGTACGATATTTTTTTTTAAATAATAAATACTAGTTATTGATTCATTTATAATTCTGATAGCTCAAGCATCAGAAAGCTGCATATCAAAAATTTGCAATTTCCCAACAAAACTGAATAATCATTAATATTATTTTGTTTCTAGATGTTTGAAGATGACATTCGAAAGAACAGATCTGCAATGACTAATTGGATAAAGTATGCTCAGTGGGAAGAAAGCCAGAAAGAAATACAGCGGTAATAATATGTTTTATTCTTGCTCATAAATGTCCCTCACACATTTTACGAAGTCGAGAGACAGAAGCAGGTCATTGCTTGTATTGTACAACTGAAGTTCAGAATTGATTAGCTGGATAAATTCTTATTGTAAGATGTTTTAAGTGGTTTAGACTTGATGTGTATTTATTGCATTTGTGTGTAATGTGCCTTTTCAGGGCAAGATCTGTCTATGAGAGAGCACTAGATGTTGACCACAGAAACATAACTGTGTGGCTAAAATATGCTGAGATGGAAATGAAGTAAGTAGACCCAAGTGTGTAATAATACAGTTCATGTCATTCAATATTTAACATATAATTTGTTTACTGACTCACTCATTAGCAAAGTAACTGATGGCATAGAACTCCAAAATGTAGTAATATTGTAGGATGAGTTTTTCATTTAGATAAGCTACTATTTTATATTCCACATTTATTTAGAATTAATAACCCCATGTGGAATCATTCAATTACAGATTTCTGCTTCTTCCTTACTTGGATAGCCAGTCATATTAATATCTGTTATTCAGACTATTATTATTATTATTAGCCCAACAAGTAATCTACATATAGATTACATTATCTTCAATGTATTAAATCCTTTAGCCGGAAAAATCTAATATATAACTACTAGTTGTTATATATATATATATATATATATATATATATATATATATCTACATTTTCTGGACATTAGTGGTCATTTATTCCATAGAACAGTTTCTCACTTTGCGTACTTTATTACTCTCTACAAACAATTCTTTAGTTTACTTTTGATGTAAGATATGAACATATTTGATCACATTTCCTATATCTGTAAATTTTGTACTTTGTGATTCAGTTCTAATGCTTCTAGCTTTAATGATCAAGTTCTTTGATAGCAGAATCATGTCATATTTTATTTAATTGTCCAGGTGTCGTCAAGTGAACCATGCTCGTAATGTGTGGGATAGAGCAGTGACAATCCTGCCACGTGCAAACCAATTCTGGTACAAGTACACTTATATGGAGGAGATGCTGAAGAACATCGCTGGTTAGTGATTTAGTGAACTTTTGATAAAAATAATAATATTGGAAAGTACAAAACTCAGTTGAAAACTGTTCTGAAGCACTGTACACAACAATTACATACACTTAAAATAAAACAACAAATATGATTCCACTGCATTAGCTTAATAATGCAATATGCTACATAGCCATACTAGTAAAGGTTTTTTAATTTCTTTAATAATGAATTATTTGACTCTTGTGTTTAGAATACAAATATTTTAAATCTGTTTTGTTTAAATATATAGAAAATTGTTAGAATGGCATTGTGAACAAGAGATGGGGTGTTGTGTGCTTGCTTACAGCCATCAGTGTTTCAAGAGCAATTTGTTTACAGTGGTATTATATTTTAGGTGCAAGACAGGTGTTTGAGCGATGGATGGAGTGGGAACCTGATGAGCAAGCATGGCACTCTTACATCAACTTTGAACTGCGTTATAAAGAACTGGACAGAGCTCGTGCAATTTATGAACGATATATCCTTTTATCCAGCTATAATGATTTTGTTGTTAATTGACTTCATAAATTTTAATATTCATTATGTAATATTTTATGATATAATGCATTTCTTTGTTTCGCTGTGGTAAGATTTTTTTGTTTCACTGTGGAATGCATTTCTTTGTTTCATTGTGGATGTTGACTACTCTGTAAAGTGAACTTATTTTTTCTTAACTGATCACACTTGTGATAACTCATCCTGAGGTCAAAAATTGGATCAAATATGCCAAATTTGAGCAAAAAAATGGCTATATCAACAGTGCCCGGAGGATCTATGAAAGAGCTGTTGAGTTTTATGGAGAAGAAAACATGAATGAACAAATTCTTCTGGCATTTGCCAAATTTGAAGAGAGCCAAAAAGAGGTAAGTTTTTGGTTTAATATTTTGTGCAACGTAGGGTAATGTGTAATATTTACATTTTACGTATAATCTGATTCGGAGTAATTGTATTAAACTGTACTATACTATAAAATTAAAGATTATGCTCTTTTTTTAAGGTGATAAATCTAACAGGTTGCATTTTGTTTGCATAAAATATTCCAATTTCAGCATGAAAGAGCTCGTGTCATCTACAAATATGCACTGGACCACTTAGGCAAAGATGCTTGTCAAGAGGTATACAAACAATACACCATCCATGAGAAGAAATATGGTGACCGAACTGCTATTGAAGATGTCATTGTCAGCAAACGAAAGTTTCAGTATGAAGAGGTAAAACTTGGGATGATTTACTGATCATTAATAAAAGCTGCTCAAATTGCAATGAATCATTTATCGTTTTTATAGTCGCATTGAAAAAGAAGGTTTTAGTTGGCAGTATTTTTAGATGATTTCTTAAATGATGTAGTGATGTTTTTATTGGTATGTTAGTTTTATCAAGCCATGAACATTATTGTTACTTTTATAACACAGGTATTCGTTTCCATGTTAACTTTATCAGACAGTGTGTGCTGATTATTTTTTAACTTGTTATTTTGGTCAGGCTGTAAAAGCTAATTCTCATGACTATGATGCTTGGTTTGATTATCTTCGTCTTATGGAATCTGATGGTGAAGCTGAACAGATACGAGAAGTGTATGAGAGAGCTATTGCTAAGTTCCGCCATCTAAGGTAGGTTTTTTTCAGAGGTAGCTCTTTCCTTTTTTAGAATGTGTCATGTAAACACACTTAGGATCCAGATGAATAGTTTCTGTAACTTCATGTACTTGTAGAAATAAATACTTTGGTTTGGTTTATGCTAGAGTTTTTGTGATTGCCAGATTGGATTTTGAAGTCTGCTTTGTTTAACTGAATTATGTTAATACACACTAGACAGTAATTTTACAGATAAAAGATGGAGCTTTTTAAATAATAATGGTTTAGATTTCAGAAAATAAAAATTCTGCATCATACTAATTCAACAACACTTATATATTTGTGCCTTTTTAAACAAAACTTAGATGAAACTGTTGTTCTAATCTTCTGAACTTCCATACTAGGTGAAGCGACATTGGCGACGTTACATATATCTGTGGATATATTATTCTGTGTTTGAGGAGTTGGTGACAGAGGATTATGACAGATGTGAACAGGTTTATCAGGCATGCCTTGATCTCATTCCTCACAAAAAGTTCACCTTTGCCAAAATCTGGCTTCTTTATGCCCAGTTCCAGGTCAGACAGAAGAATCTGTCGAAAGCTAGGAAGATCTTGGTAGGTGTCACTGAATGTTGTTTGTAGTTTGATTAAATATTTAGTCATTAAAAAGAGATCATTGTGGATTCATTTTGCCCTTAGTGACAGAAAAACATTACTTCTGAAATAAATTGATAAACTGATCATTGTTCCATATCATGAAAGGAAGAAATTCCATATATATGCCTTGTTACAAGTTTTCTTACTTTAGTGAATTGAATAGCAATTATATATTTTTTTTAATGTGTATAATTTGTGATATATATGTTTAGATGGCTAGTCATCTACTTAATATTTCTTGGTGAATCTTGTATTTATAATGAAAGTAATATTTAAAAGATCATATAGCTAAATTATTTTATGCCTACATTAGGCATCCAAATAAGACTCTTATGAATGTTTAAAGTTGCTAGCAGATGATGTTAAGAAAACACAAATATAATTCTTTTCAGGGTACATCGATTGGAAAATGCCCTAAAGACAAATTATTTCGAGGATACATTGACATGGAAATACAGCTCAGGGAATTTGAAAGATGTCGAATTCTTTATGAAAAGTTCTTAGAATTCTCTCCAGAAAACTGTACTACTTGGATGAAGGTAATGTAAAAAATAAGTTTAATCCAACATGGGCTATTTATTGTTGCTATGGAGAACTGTTAGGTGACTGTATATAATTAGAACATGTAAAAATACTTATGTTAAAGACAGTTGTTAACATCTTACTAAAGCTGAAATTAAGTTGGAGAGAAACAGTCATACTTTTCTTCCCATGAAATTATGGGTAAATAACTTGCATCTGATTGAAAGTTTATAGAAGAAATTTGGAAAGAGGGTGAAACAAGAAATATGATTTGACTATATAATCTTGATAAATGTTACCTAATTATGTAGATATTTAAAAATATTAGCCAGATCAAAGTGAGGTATACTGTAGAGTTGGTGCACTCTTTTAAAGTATAATTTAAATGTATGGAATATTTCAGTTTGCGGAACTGGAAAACATCTTGGGTGATTCAGAACGTGCTAGGTCTATATTTGAATTGGCCATAGCCCAGCCCAGGTTAGACATGCCTGAGGTATTGTGGAAGGCCTACATTGATTTTGAAATTGAACAAGAAGAATATGACAGAACAAGAGCTTTGTACAGAAGGCTACTGCAGAGAACACAGCATGTTAAGGTAAATGTCTATATAATTATATTCTCGTATATTCTAAAAAACCTTGGAAGATGAAATTGGATATAACATAATATAGGATTTTCATTTTAAAATATGAGACAGCTGATTTTGAGGTGTCACAGTTAAAAAAATTAGCAAAATGTGTATTAAAGTTAGAATATATCTTCCATCATATAAAAATTTTATTTCTGATGTGTCCATATTTTTTTGTTACAAAAATTTGAAAATAAGAGTTTTTCTATTGCCTCTGTCTCATATTATTGTATTCTGATTTAGGTTTGGATCAGTTTTGCTCAGTTTGAGCTGTCCACAGGAGGCGAGGATGCCATCCCCAAAACACAGAGCATATACAGGGAAGCCAACAAAATGCTGAAGTCATGTGAGGACAAAGAGGAGAGGTTAATGCTTCTTGAGTCTTGGCGACAGTTTGAGGTCAGTATCCATATAGATGAGTCTTATTCTATAAAAAATCTTGACTTGATTTGACTTGAAAACCTACATTAGTAAGACCCATCACTCTTAATGTGGTGTTCCTTAAAGGGACTTCCAGTTCATTGGTGTTACAGATCTTTGGGTAATGTGTTCCTCATAATATGTGTGATGTTTGATGGTGATAAACCTGTTGTTATTTTGCGCTAATGTATATTTCAGCACGAGTATGGTGATGAAACTAGCCAAGCTGCCGTACACAAAATGTTACCTAACAAAGTTAAAAGAAGGAGGAAAGTTAAAACAGAAGATGGGGTATGTTTATTGGGAAATTTTATGTGTGTTATATTTGCTAATTAAAATTACTAAAATTCTTTTTCATTAGCATCACAACTATTAAATTGTGATGAATTGTGAATATGTTATGGTTTTGTGTGTATTGATATATATATATATATATATATATATACAGTGAGAATCCATTAATCCGGACATCGTTTATTCAGCAAATCCACCTTCCGACACATTATTGTCTGTGACGGATTTAGCTCCATTATAAATGACTCTTTAATCTGGCAAAATCGCGTTCCAACTCCGACACTTCATTTTGCCAACAGAATGTGACATTTCAGTGTAAAATGACTTTGATAATCCAACAACACAAATGCCAAATATTGGCACTAGTTTAGTCATGCAAGACACCCCAACATCTTGTCAGTAATGTCTGTGATAATTGCTATATATCGTAACCAATTACAATCGTCCTTGACCATACACACCAACGCACAATGCTTTCATTGCCTGTGGCTATCTCATAGCCAATCATAATTATTCATGGTTAATTACAAACACAACTGTGTGATATTTCCAATGAGCAGATCATATGTTAATCTTTACAAGTATTTCTTTATAATATCTGTAATTAACAAACATCAAAATGATCAATAGCATGTCTTTACAATCGATCGAATAATCTGTGACACAGACTACCGGTATGTCAAGGACTCGACATTTCAACATTCTTGTTTATCCAACATTATCATGTGACAAACCTTGTCGGATTAACGGATTCTCACTGTGTATATACACACACACACATAGACACATTTTAAGAAGATTTTCAGGCTAGTGTTTTATATATATATATTATATATATATATATATATATATATATATATACGTTGTTTTAAACATTTTCAGGCTGATGCTGGCTGGGAGGAGTATTTCGATTATATATTTCCTGATGATGAAGCAGCACAACCTAACCTTAAACTGCTTGCTATGGCCAAGAAATGGAAGCAGAAAGGTGACATTGAGACTGTCAACAACAATGATGATGATAAACAAGACAGTAGCAGCAACAGTGAAGGTGAGAGTGAGAGTGAATCTGAAGAGCAGTCACTAAAGACACTGACAAATGGAAACAAAGACCAACAACATCCGGAGAAATCAGACTCAGGAAATGGAACCGGACTAGGTCATGGCGCAGGTCAACTCCACGGTGATACAAACTGTGAAAGCGTGGAAAGTAGCAGTAGCTCAAACAGCGGCAACACCAATAACGAGAAGAAAAATAAAGATGACAACAGCAGCAGCAGTAATAACAAAAAGAAAAACAGGGACCAAAGTAGTAGCAGCAGCAGCAGCAGTAGTAGTAGCAGTAGCAGTGATAGTGACCATAATAGCAGCAGCAGTAGTAGTAGTAGTAGTAGTACCAGTAGTGAGAGTGAAGGAGAGAGCTAACATAATCCAGTAGCTGTTTGTTGTGGTGATTAGCAGACAGCTAACATACTGATGACAGAGAGAGAGAGTGAGAGAGAGAGAGTGTGTAACTTGATCAGTCACCAAGACAGTATGAGTTCTGAAAGGGAAATATCTCAAGATGATGTTGGCTGCAGAAGCTATTGTATCAGACAGTCTTCATTTCATCGATGTATTAATTACTCCTGTCATCACTTGCTGTACGCATCGTTAATGTCTATAAAGGATGTTGAAGACGGCGGCAGTTGGTCCGGTTTGTTTTCTGACACAGATGTCAATTGTATACTTCAGCAAATTTATTTGTATTGTTTGTTATGCTAAAGTGAAAGCTAATGCATATAACCACAGATGTGCACAAACATGCACACGAAATGTGCTATTTTACTATTAAAACCCCTATAACTACGTAATATATTTCAGATGGTTTCTTTAAACTAATTAATACTTACCAAAACATCAACACAACATGCACACACATAAACACAGCGTTTATATTAATAATGTCTTGTGAAATTTGATGCAAACTGTGATATACAAGGTTTGTTTGCATATTGTTGTATTCAATGCTAAAACATAGTCGCAATAATAGTCACAACTGGTTTTTGATTGTAATGATGAACTGCATCATAATGTACGTATAAAGAAGTTGATGACGATTATTGTCGCTGTTATCATAACGTAATTGTTTACCTTTATTATATGTGTGTGTGTGTGTGTGTTACGGTCACCTTATGAACCCCGTAGGCTAAATGAGCTAAACGACCTTAAAGGTAATGAAGCGAAGAGAAAAATTAAATTCCCTTCAGATTGAACTAATTTCATCCCGCCCGCTGTTTGAGGTCTGTGGCCATCTCGCACTACCAGCTCGGCTATAGAAGCGCCCTTCTCCGTATGTGTGCTCATACGTGTGTGGTCTTCGGTGGTAAATATGATTAGTACAAAAAAAATTGTAATTGTAATATTTATGGGTTTAGTATAAATGTTTATACCAACACCTGATGTGTAATTGGTAACCTTGTCAAATACATAGATGATTTACTGACTAGAGCCAGACATTGAGTTATTATGATGATGGATTATAAAGAAACCCGTTTTATCAGTAACAGAATTCAAGATTTTAATTATTAACGTGATAATGAAGGACACATGCTAAATTTAATTTAACAACCTTGTGTGTTTGGGCGAGAGATGTCTGTCTAGTAAAAAATATCCGACAAACACGGGTAGTAGTCGGGTTTGAACCCATGTCCTGGAGGTTTCTACCGCTGTGTTCTAAACGCTGCGATATATTCAGCGTCAGGCGTAAATTTGATATGTTATAATTACGAACGTCGATGGGACGATCTAGAAACTGTTTTAATTGCTGCGTTCGGTCGTCGGTGGAAATTTTAAATATAATGCATCGGTAATGAAAATATCCTAATAGTAATGAAAGAAAAGTGGTGTACGATGGTGAAATGGTAATGAAAATTGAGTAACTAATTGTAGTGAAGACCTCGCATAAGAACCTCATTTCTACACTAACACAGGAACACGTCGCCACAGCGAGTTTAGAGTGAGCGGGAGACGGGTTCAACAAATTGTGGTGATAAATAGACATTTGGCGCATGATGGATTATCTTCGTTTTGTAAACAACCAGTTGATATAATGATGCCTGGTTGTGTTGTTAAAGGATTTTACATGTACACCGAGTTTATCTTATAGCGATTGGATAACGTTACCAAGAAAACAAACAGCAACTACCGCAACTGAAATGTTACGTCAACAACGTAGTGCCCTGCCCATAAAGTAACGGTGACGTAATTTCGTGTTTATGCCGTACCCACGAAAACGGTTGGCCGAGTAATATTTTGCGCTTAAAGGCAAAGACAAAACACGAACGAAGATAGCCTTCGTATGGTGAGCGCCGCCGCCAAGCTGGGATTGTTACCACCAGTACGATAAGCTTGGCTAACAACGAAATTAGCTCGCCCGTGTATGACTGATACTAATCTAATTGGCTAATCCAGTTAACTTCTTTGACGTCATCTATATCATGCGCTTCTAAATACCGTCTTAATAGGGGAAAAACATCAAAAAACGTCTGATACTCGGTATTGGCTAACTGATCCAATCTTATGTTGTGATCTAGTTACAAGACTAGACATCAGATAAATAAGACCGACTATAAAATGAATCGGCTCGCGTAGGCGGGTTTGATATATGACGCAACGGGTCACGGTGTTGACGTCTTAATGCTCGGTACCGGTACAGACCCTTGCGGTATCTAGTAAAACCAATATTCAATCTATTTACATGTAGTCTAGGCCGGCGTAATACGACATCAGGGAACTTTTGGGCAAAGACAGCTTTGTGTATCTGATCGGTACAGTAAACAGCTGATAATAAATAAACTGACATGACGACGAGAGTGGAAACAAGCAGCCGGAACATGCGCGCACGCAACCACACACATACGCGCAGTGTCGACAAACATGGATGGGTTGCAGGATATAAATGCGCAGGCACTGCTGTTTGTCCAAAAACATGCTCTCATGGATAAACGAAGACAAATTTCATAGATAAAGATCAGATGAGAGAGAGAGAGATTCAAATCCAGAGCCCGAAATCAGTTTCTTCTCGCTGGCGATATTTTTCCCTACCTCCATTTAGACCTGATCGCTAACCAGCCAACATCGCAGCTGATTTTCTCTATCATGTTTTCAATTACAGTTTCTTTGCATCAGAGTTGGTTATTTATGTAGTCACAGTTGAAAAATCGAAAGTACTTTTGCTCGATGTGCTCTGGTATACGTTTTTTGCCGGATCCTTCTATGGAAATCAACTCGGGACAGTTGTGTGTGGTATCTTTCCGAAGTTCCTGGATTTATGAACGGAGTTTTCTTTGTTTTGTAACATTTACACACCTCGCGATGTCTATCCACGCCATTATAATATCATGCCTAAATCATGTTCCGATCACCACTTCGAGTGGCCTTACACTGATCCAACTTTTCGGAGCGGTGTAGGACCACACTCGGTGTGAAGGGTAGTTCTTCAGCTCGATGCCAATTATATTTGCACGTGGAACATATCAGCCTTCATCATAGTCGATTTGTATTCTTTAGCTAACCGGAAACATCTTGGTTTGATCATTCGATCTGAATCATATTACGGTTATATAATATCTGCTACGGTATGGAACTTTCCGGTTTTGCACGTGTTACGAAAAGAAGTTGAAAATATTTAACACGATGGTAATGAAATAAATCGTACACAATAAAACAAAATAATGTACGGTTCGATAATTTGGTTTCTAATAAATGTCAGATCTCGAATTATTAGTTTTTTAAATTAATTTTCTTCTTTCCTTGTGGCTATTTTTTATAATTCGTAATAATAATATGTGATATTAAGGAGCATACTCTGTTATGTTATGCGTGTTGTTTGATTGAGTGGGTGGATGGATAGATGGATGGGTGGAATATTGAGTGATTTCGTCAGTCAGTCAGATCTTTGTTTCGTCTTGGCGATGATCAGGTCGAAAATCTTTATTGTTTAATGAAAGATTCCCCCGGACTAGGGATTCGATCTCACGACCCAAAGTTCTACAGTGCTGTGCGCTACTTTGGTGTGAAGCTGATCTCACGACCCAAAGTTCTACAGTGCTGTGCGCTACTTTGGTGTCAAGCTGATCTCACGATCCAAAGTTCTACAGTGCTGTGCGCTACTTTGGTGTCAAGCTGATCTCACCACCCAAAGTTCTACAGTGCTGTGCGCTACTTTGGTGTCAAGTTGATCTCACGACCCAAAGTTCTACCGTACTGTGCGCTACTTTGGTGTCAAGTTAGCTAATGACAATCCTCGTAGCCACAGCTAGTAGAAACCGTTGACGTCTGATAGGAAGTCAATGGTTCGAATAATTGGTGAACGTTTTCCAGGGGTAGATGAATCTATACGAGAGAATTTGTTATTACCAGAAAGGTTACCTGTTATATACTCCTGTGGTAGCTGAGTTGATTTGTTTTTAATCCGGCGCGAAGCGGAGAAATAATGCCAAACCTCATTGACTTCGAAAACAGCTATCAGTTAGAAGATCGGTCATGTATAATAAATATGAATAGTTATTTATATGTTCTTTCCTGCTGTAGTATGTTACGTTGATTAAATGGCGAGAGTATAACATTGTCAGTTTTCCAGAATTATATGACGTGACGGCGACTATTGCTCCATGTGACTGACTATGTTAGATAAGATTTTATAACCGTATTTTCAACACCATTTTGTTTATATTTTGTTATATTCAAGTGCGGACAGATTTCAAGATGGCGACATGTCTGTATTCAATCGTTGGAATCTACAGCCGCCATTCAACTTTAGGTCTGTTAATCATTGTCCAAAATCGGGAACGAGTTGCTTCTCAGTTAGTCACTGTCCAGAATTACGAGCACGATTCAACGGCTCGATTAGGCCATCCGATGTCTCAGTGATCGCCAATTTGGAAGGAATTAATCCTGAAGTGTTGTCAATTATAATACAATCTCGGGAGGGGATGGCGATTAGTCTAAACCCTAGCAGATAATCACCATAACGAGCATTTTACTCGGCGGAACTATAAACGATCTGAAAAGAACGTGCCTTAACAATGGTTCGATCCAAGTTAAGGAAAATCTGATTTTGCAAGGAAAATATTAATGATGTATTTAGCCTATCAGCATGGCTCTAAGGTAGATTAAATAATTTAGCAGTCTCTGCAACGGCAGCTAATTTCAGAGGTGCTCCTATTGGCTATAAATGATTAATCTATAAATACGCGGATAATTAAAATTGATCGGGTGATTGTTTTGCTCAGCCTCGACGTTGTTCACATCTAGAACATACGACCTATGAGACTATAATACCTAGATAGGGGTAACATTGGGATCCAATCCCATACATATCCTGGAGTTTTGCTGCTCGATGGAGCGCCCCCAAACACCAAAATGGAAAGAGTAGATTAGCATGGACTTCGTCTGGAGAAGTGTTTTCTTTTTTTGTGGCAACGGGGAAAGGTTGGATGGAGCGATGGATCGTGGATTGATGAGTTAGGAGAGATGTCTGAACCGGTGAGGGGGTGGGTGGATTCACGAAGAAGAAAATGCGCCATTTCAACGCTGAACCAAAAAGTACTATTCCGCATTTCTGTTCTTCATCAATCAAGCGAAGGCTCGATGGATTGGGCGAGTGACAAGTCGCGGAGCGGACGGTGAAACCATTATACCAAACCTCCCCTTGTGTGTACGCGTACACACACGTTCTCATTCAATAACGGACGATGACCTGCGGACGTGAACGACTGTACCCGCGGCTAACCGCCTAGCCTTTGTTAGCCCGGAGCCGCCCTCCCGGGCGCTAATGTTGAAGTACTCGCAGGGAAGGGGAGCCCCATCGGGCAAGGGGAGGGGGCGATCGGTCGGGAATTTAATGGGGAACATGTGTCTGTCACGATTCATCCGTTGACGCCATCGATTTTCCCCCGTACTATGTCGGTTCCTCGTTGGTCAACACACGTGGATTTCGTTAATGGGGATTGGTTTTACGCGGGCATTCCGTTTCGTTCCACATCTGGGCGACTTGATTTCCAATTAGTAATGTTTGCCATCGCCGAGATAGCAGTCACGTGGAGGTCACGTGAAGCGCAAAAATACCGCCGCCGTGAATGAATGGATCGGTTAAGAATTGTGTTGTTTTGGTTCTAACATGTCCGTTCAATCGGGTGGAGTTTTACGCACTCGGTGTACGATAGCTTTCGTGATAATTCGGCGTTATTTAATCGCGGAACGAATAATTAGCGAAGGTGTTTTGTTCGGAAAATATCACCTACCGCAATTCTGGCAGAAGAAACATTACGAAAACACAAGCATTAGTTGGTCAAAGATAGATAGATAGATAGATAGATAGATAGATAGATAGATAGAGAGAGAGGGAAGGAGGGGGGGGGGGAATCTTCAAAATGCAAACATTTCGGTGATATAAATCGAAGTCGGATAGTTTTACATGTCTGAATAACAGAGGTAGATGTGCACACCTGACTATAATTATTACAAGCGAATCAAAGCAAAATATCCGATAACCTAGCCGTCATATTATCTCAACATTTCTGTGGTTTATAATTTTTTTTAAACAAATCTCAATCGAAACACGGTCGTCATACACACATACATACATACATACATACATACATATATATATATATATATATATATATATATATATATACACGTGCGCGGACAGATATACGAAGTAGTGGGTTTGTAGAGGTGGATGATTGAGGAGGATGGTGCGGGATGGGCGTTCGATGATTCATCCGTGTACATCTTTCATGATGGGTGGGGGTGGGGGGGTTATCCTCCAGAATCTATAACCTCTTATATATATATATATATATATATATATATATATACATTTAAAACTAGACGTAAACAATTATCTATTGTAGCAGTTTATAAATGGTTCTCGGAAAATGTATCTTCTGCCAACATTATAGAAAGAGATGGATAGATAAATAACTAAGTAGAAATGCTGTGGTGACTGAATGAAAACGTAAGTTAGAGATGGGCCGAGTGAGATGGACAGACAGATAGATAGATAGATAGATAGAGGGGGAGAGATTGATTTTAGTTGGGTTCTGCTTATGAAGGGCGCCGTTTGACGTGTCCGAAGATTGAACACCATCAGCGCATCTCTTTCTGTATACAAACAGAGTTCAGACTGAAGACAGGCAACATTCGATGCTGAGCACACCCGTCGACAGCTACCATAACTCAACGAACGAAAACTATACCACTGGACGGGCGTGCCTGTTGGCGTTTGTGCGTGGCTGTAGGGCGTGCATGTCCGGGCATGCGCGTTGTTCGGACCGACCATCTGGATCTGCGACTGGTGGAAATCGAATCGCTAGTGTAGCGAATAACAAAAGAATGTCTAATCCAGCCCGTGGGGGCAATGGTTCAGGTGGTGCCTTCGGGGAATTCCCAGTTCCCGGTACTCAGCGTCGGTGGTGTAGATTTGCAAGGAAAACCGCCACCCGCCGCCAACCTATTACTATTCCCATCTCCAGTAGTAGCCCAGCCGTAGACGTATGGGAATCCAAGGCAGGGGACCCCTGTATCGTACAACGTTCTGCGTTGAACAGCTGCAGAGGCACATCGCGGAATCCCAAGAGAGCTGACATAGCGCCGATCTCGGCCCCATGACAGATCATATATAGGCCCATTGTAAATATCGGGCGAACAACAGAAACAATAGACCGTTGCTGGCGCTGCTAAAATTACATAATTGACGCTACGCTGGCCCCCGCCAGTTGTTGTCAGGTACGTGAAGCGGCCGCCATCACCACAACCACCACCACCAACAACCACGACCACTACCGCCACCACAACCATCACACGCTGGTAAAGGCTCAGCTCGCGGGCTCCGAGGCTGCTATCCATTTTTAACAGAAGTCAGTTCGCTCTGTCTGCGTGTCTGTTTTCGCGCGAGTGAGTGTGTGAACAACACGCCCGGTTCTCTTAAACCAACCAGCACGCGCGCGCGCACTGGAAGACCGCTAAGTAACCACATTACAATAGTCAGACGTGGTCGACATCTCTCTCCCTCTCTCGCTCTCTGTGTGTGTTTGTTTGGCTTCACATCGTCAACGTTACTTGACGCCCGTCGACGACTGGGCTACGTCATAAATGACGAAATTTCAAACGAACTACTTACTATCAGTTAAGGCTATTGGAGCATTAGCCAGCCAATCAGCTATCGAACCTGCCGATAACGGGAACACGGCGACTGCGCACTTCGACTGGTGAGGAGCGTCGTCGACGGTCGGGTGTTTGTTGCTCTCCGAAAATGAATGCCGAATACCTGTTGCTCGCGCTGCTATGGATATCCGGTCTCGTGACGAAGATCGACTGTCGTCGGGAGCACGAACGGAAGCGTCACGGATTGTCGTCGCCGCGCCGCCTGCCGACTAACAACGAACGCTGTCCGCCATGTGATGTCAGCAAATGTTCGACGTTGACGGCCGAGTCTTGCGGCGGTGGCCGTATCGTTCGCGACTGGTGTAACTGTTGTTTGGTGTGTGCCGATGTCAAGGTGACGGATGTTGCGGGAGAGGCTAACCCAACGATGAGTAGCTCACCAATACAGATAGCTCCTCACACACCTCACGGTTTAAACGGTAGGTGATCTGTTAGTTAGCGTAAGGCTGAGTCGGTCAGCGAAGTCGTCGAGTCGGGTCAGTGAGCGAGTGATCGGTTTAACTGGGAACATATGGCGGAGGGAAATGAATTTATTTATTACGAAGCGTTTTACTGAAGCATGAAACATCCGAAAGGACCCCCACAACTTGCCATTTAGCTTGTGATCTCCACGGCTTTAAATGGTGGCCTTTTCCGCTCGACAATCACGCGGCCAACTCTTGGTCGGTGAGACGGCGGGCGCTGAAGCGAGGAAGGCATTATTCAATCAGTAACCTCCCTTATTTCGGATCGTACTTCGACGTATCTGATACTTGACCTCAGATAAACCCAGTATTAGAAGAGCGTGAATTATTCGCGATTCGGTCCTATATCATACCGACCGACCGTACGAGGTCGTTTTGTTTCTGGCTAATACATTTTAATCGAGGACTCTGTTTTCTAGTCGAGCTATAAAACATAGCTGAATGTGAATGAATCGTGCGGTGGTGGTGCAGAATTACAAATGGGATTGTTGTCATTTCGTGTTTTACGTACGCTCAGATGGCGATGGGCCAAATTTGCGTGTTTAATAAGCGAGGTTCTTCCGGAGATATAAGCGCTGAGTATAGGTACGAAATAGCAATTTGCAAAAACCGAAAAAGAACTCGCCATGCCATGAGAGCTAAAATGGCCGCATAAAGAACCTAACATATTCTTGTCGCGAAATAATTTTATATAGAGAGCACCTAAATACGGCGCAAACGAATAGCATTAGCACATACCGTATCTCATTATCCAGTGAACTACTTAATGCATTTGAAAATAAAAGGGAAACTTAACAGCTTTGGTTATGTAAATGTGTTAAGAAGCATTTCTAAAAAAAAATTCCAACAAAGTATACAGCGCATTGCACGACATACCTCAATGTTTTGGGAACGAATCCTTTGTTTCCTATATTTGTGGGCTGGTTCATTCATTACTGAAAGGCTTCGAACTTGATTGTTATTTTCGTTTTCCAAAATAGTACCCCTTGTTTGAATGGTCCCTGTAAGAGAAGTGTCAGGGCTAAAACCACTCACTCACTCACTCACTCACTCACTCACTCACTCACTCACTCACTCACTCACTCACTCACTCACTCACTCACTCACTCACTCACTCACTCACTCACTCACTCACTCACTCACTCACTCACTCACTCACTCACCCTTGAATAGAATTAACGAAATAATCTTCGCGTCTTTCAGAGCAATCAGAGGCCTGCGCCAAGATCACGTGTCCTAAGTTCCAGGTCTGCATGCTGAACATCCAGGGCATTCCGATGTGCCGGTGTCCGACGAAGTTCTGGTGTATGAAGGGCGAGAGGAATCCGGTCTGCGGCGAGGACGACGTCACCTATAAGTCGAAGTGCTTCCTCAGGATGGCCGAATGCGAGAGCAACCGAAACATCGCCATCAAGAGACGCGGCAAGTGCCTGAAGAGCGACAAAGATCGGCAGCTAAGGATCGAGAGGCAGAAACAGAAACAGCTCAAGAGCCAACAGAAGATGGAGAAGAAGAAGATGAAGCAGGAGAAGATGCAGCGGAAGATGAAGAAGTACACGAAGAAGGAGAGGAAGCAGAGGAAGAAGCGTCGACGGAGGCCGAAGAACAAACGATGGATGACGAAACAGCAACGCCGACTATTCCGATAACTTTGAGTACAGTCGGCTGTACGACGAGTACAGAGATCGGGGCATTGTAGTATTCTGTGTGTACTAGTGTGTCTGTGTGTGTGCGCGCACGCGCGTGCGTGTGTGTGTCTTGGCTCTTTTCGTCACAATGAACGATGAGGCCCCGTTTGTAACCATTAGATATGTTGGTGGGATCTTTCACAAGTCGATCCAACCACTAACCAACTAACACATCGAAAAATAAAAGCTTGGCCCATTCAAAACGATGAACAATGTTCCAGACGATAAGTTCATATTTCATTGCCGTTTCTATTTAACCGCACGCCATCTGGCAATTGAAAAGCCGCGTATCATAGATTCGTCAGGACTAGGATCAGGATATTATCAATTTACATGTGAAACAACGATACACAAACTGAAAACAAATACGTAATGCCGGAAGCATTAGACTTTAACCCGGATTCTCCGATGTTCTCTGAGAGATGGAAGGTTCCTGTATGATGGTAGATGCGTTTGATAACCGTACGCCAGCTACTCCCCCACTGTTTCGTATTGTCTGGGGGATGCTTCGGTTTTTTCTTTCTATTTTATCTCAGGTCTCCAGACGCGAGGCTTACGATTTCAATCTATTATCTATGAATGTTCCAGACAATAGGCGAGAGATCTATGTATAAATCGTGCGCTTCATAGGTTTGCACCGAGCGAGCCGGTTACGAGACATCGCTTATCGGTGTAATACTATTTATCGTTCGTCTGCCATTACAACCAGAAATTGAAAATGGCTTGAGGTAGTCGTTTGCATGGATTCTGGCAGTACAGTATATACTTATATTTGTATGTTGTTCGTATAACACGTCGGGATTTCAAGCAATATCCAAGCGTGAATGGTTTTAAGCATCATGGTGGCCTTTTCATTGGTCTTTGAGGCATCATCGTTCCTAATGCTTATGATAAAGGATTATATATAAAGCATTCGGTTGCATTTTGGTTTTAGCTACAAGCAAGTACGCATTACAGATCCTTATAGAATATATTTAATTAAAACGTCGCAAACTCCAAAATCCATAACCTCCTATGTCAAGGTCGTAGGCAATCGAGGAACGACGGATGTTCCGGAAGCCGCGTACCTCTTCCCATCTCCCACATCCGGACCTCTAATATGCACCTTTGTAGATACGCAATCCAATCGATTGAAAATTGTGTCTTTCAAAAATATCCGAGTTCACTGTCCGTGAGCAATTGATATAGGTCAGCCACATGAGGCGTTGCACTTTATTTTTAATCAATAGCACTTTGTTTAATGTCAGTTTGGTACTGTGTTCCAAATCTCAAAAACATTCACAACTGATCTCACTGCTCGACAGAACTGATGAAACATCCATACGATGTCACTGTATCGCGTGAGAGAGAGGGGGGTGGGGTGGCGTTGGAATGTGTAAGTTTGTAAAAAATCCCCCTCCCTTGGGCGAATCGTAAATAAATATAAGATATTATCTACTAACACTCTCGAGAGGCTGCATCCTCATGTTCGCCTTTCAATCGTCAATTCGTCTTTGTCTTTGTCGTGTGCGCTACGACAGCGTGTATAATAAAGACCCATAAAGCGAACTAAGTACACGTTTATCGCAGCAGTTGGTGCAGCTATCTTCCCAATCGGGATTAACCCCCCATTAACTATCGACAGGCTCCCTGGTACTGAAGCCAGGCGGCTGCCATCGTTATTATTCTAAGGCGGAGATTATTCAGACGAGTTTCAATTTTTGCGGTACTTTGCGCGCATTTTTCATTTTTTTTATCGTCTGCTCGTTCTCGATAATCGTCTAAGTCTCCGCGAGGACTCTTTGATAAACAAAGACTAGTTGAATCGGAGTAGGCACCATTAGATCGGTGCTTCTTTGAATGTAGTAGCTTATTCTTCTTCTTCTTCGTAATGTTATTCTTAAAGTGATATTTTGCGTGTTGATAATGGCGCAGGCTGTTATTGGTATCTTCCTATTTTCTCAAATAATGGTTAGCGAGAGCGTATAGTTTGTTGTTTATTAAGTTATTTTTGTCCTACTATCGCTGGTTATGTTTATTGTTTCTGACAGGAAACGCTAATAAACATCATTTACATGACCAAAAACTTCAGCTCGTTCTGTGCGTATTTTCTTATTTCTGGCACCGATTTATGGTAAATATCCCTCGTAGACAACAGCCGCGGAACAGTTCTAAAACTACACCCCCCCCCCACACACACACACATATTAGAACATATTATATTCTGGGTATTTATTGCAATATTCTTTTTAAACAATTCTAGATCAAACGTCGAACTAGTTTATATCGAGAACACTGATGATAACATTGAAGACTTTCTTATTTAATCTCATCATACCGCCGTAATATATATATATATATATATATATATATATATATATATATAATTTATTATATCTTACTTGCATCAAAGAACTGGTCATTCACATAAAAAAATCTTCTAACCCACTTATTAAGTACAATAACAAACAAAAATGATTAATTGCTCTAACGCACACACACACACACACACACACACACACATACACACTACGCAACACTAGACTATAGCTAGTAGACTAGGAGAAATGAAACGAGGCTTGACTAGAATAGATTATATTAGATTAGATTAGAATACACAAGGACCCCCCACCTCTGAGAGAGAGAGAGAGAGAGAGAGAGAAGGGGGAGGGGGGAAATTGGGCGTTCACCGTTTATAATGATGAGGATATAGTTAGATTGTTTTATCGCCTTTAAATAAATATCGTGTATGACAGATCAGTTTATTTACTCTTGTTTATTTAACCTGTTTATATATGTATGCGGCTATACCCAGTCATACGCATGAAAACATCGACATAAGACGACAAGTCTATACTCAGTCTACATCAGGAATAAGACAGTAGATGACGCCACAGATTATATTACGGATTATGGCTATGACTTTTGAAGAGTAGATATAAATACTTTTTTGTTGACTTTTTCTCGCGGATTACGATTACACTGCTTTATTCGGGCGTCGTCAAGCAGAAAAATAGTGCTATTTGATTTATGTGCGTTTGCTAATATTGAACGAATGTTGTCTATAACAGCAAATATTTTACTCTGTTATGGCGTTTAGGTGTCATGTAGTGAAGGCAGAACACGTTCTCTAGTGATTTTTTTAGATAAAAATATGTTTTGTTTGCTTATAGACCGCCATGAGACTTTATGCTGCAATATCATTACGTTACCACAGAAATATACTGATGTTCAGGAATCTACTCATAATGTGTCAGTGTATGCATTATACGAGATGATGATAATAATATTAATGGCCGAAATTACACTTATTTTACGTGGCTGGCAACTTCAAATGAGGGAGACGTATATGGTCTATAATTTCATGCTTCAACACGAGGACTAATTATAAATAAATTGACATATTCGGCGGAGAAAACCTTGTCAGTAGCCTGGTTGGATGAAAAACTCCCCCATCTATAGTGCCACTGCCGGGATTCGAACCTCTGACCTCTCGCACATCATGACCATAACGATAGGTAAGTAGTCCCACACTCTACCCATGAGGCCATAGAGGCGATAAAGAAAGTGGGCAAGTAATCAACATACAACCAAAAGATAATGAATAAACTTCGCCAAGTTTAATTCCGGTTCTCTCTGTCCTATAAGTCGTAATAAAATGTTTTATTCATTTCTTTAATTAATTCTTAGTTTCTTAATGTCTTCACTGTAAGGATGGCAATTTCCTTTTCAGTATTGAACCATCTAGTATTAAACCAACTGTTCTTGCGACTGTTACTTTCATTAAGAGTAATAATTTATTCAGGATTAAAATCACTATTAAATACGCTGTTTATTAAAAATTATTACTAAATTGGACGTTAAATATACCAATAAAAATATCGACAATATTTTAAGCGCATTTATATTTTTAATATATTTTATATTTATTGATAGATCTAGATTCAGATAATCCTCTAGCATTTTAACTTCAACGTTATTAATTCTATTATTTTATTCCGTGTATATAAAATAATATGTACTAATTTATAGATAACGATTTAACTAAACTTGCATTCTACTAAACGTCAAAAAAATATTATTTGACAAATATCTTAAGAGTATTTTAAAAAATGGTAGCAGCTATAAGGACAGTTTTTATAAAAACAAAACAAAACCTACAACAAACAAACTAATTCTGGATAATTGTAATAGTATGATATGTTTATACTAATCTTCCATTGTCAGTTAATGAATCAATAACCAAAAGATATAACCATAAACGTTTATATCTTGATATACATAATAATAATTACAAAACCTCCATAACGCCAATATCCTTGAAAAGAATCGAGCTCAGTGGCGCACCTAGTAGAGGGGTTGGGCAAACTCATAGTCCGGGTACGATGAAAAGTTCATCAACAATGATCAGATGGAAAGGAAACTTAGGAAGGATAAGCGAGTCTTAAAATGTGAGTTTTCAAATGGTGACGATATATCAGATGTGTCTAAACAAAACTAAACAATACGACCACTTCATACTGTTAATTTATAACTATTTTATAAACTTTTCATGTAGACGTCGTGCAACTGACGTTGATAATAATTTTTGATTTATAATTATTCCTTAACGTACATTTATTATTATTTTAGCAAAGACCAAACTATTGATTTCTGATTTTTTTCTTTCTGTTCAGCACCGCTTCTCCTTGATGATGTTATTATATTTCTATTATGCTTGATGGATAAATTCAGTATTTTAATTTGGATTAGCCCAAAAGTATGCTGCGGAGACATTTGCTAGTTCGGCAATTCAGGTTTGTGTAGCACGAAAGGCTGCGAATTCGAAAAAAAGTGCTTTCATTTAACATAAATATAAGAATTTGTGTGCACTCAGTCATAAACGATTACAACACTCAATTACAACGGACATGGAATAACAAAATTGTATTACAGTTGTTCAGAAAGATTCTAAAACAAATACAAATGATATATATATATATATATATATAAAACAAAGAATACCGTGTCCGAAGATTTGGCCTAAACCAGCTTGATGGCTTAATTTTAGTCATATGAATAATCTGACTCTCCCAGATGATATATAAACCTTCTATCACACAGCAATACTTTATTCGATTGCTGTGTGTTGGAAGCCTGCAGATTATATTTTGATGTAAGGTAAATAGTCCGAGAAAGCCGAGAAATTAAATTAAAATACATAATAAAACTTGGAACTAAATGTATATACAAATATATAATATATATATATATATATATATATATATATATATATATATATATATATATATATATATATATATATATATATATATATATATATATATATATATTATATATATATATATATGTATATATGTATATATGTTTACAATTAAGTCTTTCCGTGATGTCTTACAATCAATATCAAATTGAATTAACATTTTGTCCGTTTCATAGCAATAAACAACCTAAGTCCCTATAGATAATAACAGTCAACTAGATTTCTTCCAACCTGTTAAAACAATCATTTATTTAGATAGTGTGAATAGCTCGTCTGATAATGTACGATTTTCTCTTTAACCTCGGCGAAGGTCACACCTGGGACAAATGACGGGGAGTCACCTCTGTGACAGTGTAAGGAAACTGATATAAACAGATGGAACATCTCCAGGATACTGGCAATACAAGGATTAAGACATTTACATCGAGGGCTTCAGTGCAAGTGCTACCAACTGTATTAATACAAGCGTATTATATCAGTGTTTCACCATTAATAATGGGACGAGGATTGGAGCTCTTCGCGAGGTTTCTGAGATGTTAGAAAAATTGAAGTCATCATTGACATTGCGATGGCATCCCAAATGACCTTAACACCCCCAGTCAGAATGGGGGTGGATGAGGAAAATGGACACACCTGTCAGTTCCACTAACAGACAATGAAAGAGTGGATATTGTGAGGTCTCCTTTTGGTCTAATTAATATACTTAGCCAAGTACCCAAACTCTAAACTGGAACAATCTACTGGGATATTTACGTCGACAAATCCATGGAATTTTAATAAAAAAGGAAATTCTCTTTACTTAAATTGGTTTTTATTTTTAATACGATGTACTTCACGTTTAATTATTTATTTATTTTGTTCTTTAAATATTTTATTCGCATGCATAGCGCCAAATGAAAATATTTCAAGTTGAGTATATAATCCGTATTTTTGTAATAATGATTATTAAACCTAACTGGGCTTTACAAAACCCTGTAATATATTGTAAATATCTATATTGGTATTTTTATTGCATCAAGGAGAATTGTTTTTAATTGAATTGGATTCAATATAATTAATTAGTTTCTATAATTATATATATATATATATATATATATATATATATATATATATAGAGAGAGAGAGAGAGAGAGAGATAATATATATATATAATATATATATATATATATATATATATATATATATATATATATATATATATATATATATATATATATAATATATAAGGGAGTGCGTGCGTGCGTGTGTGTACTTGTGCGTGTCATTTATCTACCTCGGATAGTACAAACTATCTCAAACTTCTTTGATTTAATTTATTATTTATATATCACATTTTAATTTTTTAATCCATCGCTATGAAATGGCATGAAATCGGATCAATATATACCAGACTATGTTTACATTTTATAACTCATTTCTTATAATTTTAATGGGTTATCATAACCATAAAATACTAACATTTCATGTAGTAAACATATATATGTGTGTGTGTATGTGTAGTTATTTTATAATACTACATTTACTTTTAAAATAGTACTATACATAACAATTTATACATAATAATTTGAACAGAAAGTGAAAAATGAAAACCAAGACTGGAGAATGAAATAAAATATTTGCATTAACTTGTACATTATTGCGCTTAATGAAAGTAGATGACCAAATTAGCAGTTGATAAACTTTTATTGTTGTGTATATAATCTGATATATGAAACTTTATGTAGACAGAGATCTGTCCAAAATTATATGATTAAGGAGGAGTTTCTCTTAATATGACAACTAATTACTATAATTTAGGTTGTTTACGTTTATTTTGTTATCAAATTGTCTGTAGATATTTTAATAGACGATGGTATTTAATACTTACGTTAATTTCCTGATTTACCGTTATTACTAATGCGATTACGTGTATTTTTGCAATTATTTGGTTATGTATAAAGGTACTTTTCACATCACAGACACATTCTTAGATAATTTTATTTATTTATTCTACTTAACGTCACTGTTCCAGATTTACTGAGCTTAACTTGCGCGTTGATCAATTCAACATCTGCTTGATTTACAGCTCAGGTATATGGAAGCCAAACCTGTCCAGTTTAGAAATGGGACTACTGTAATGAAACGTTGAAATATTTGGTTAATAACAATATATGTTTTAACAAGTTAATATCGTTAAACTTCTG